>OY992771.1:13739882-14197896 GCA_963921325.1 Logfia minima | reverse complement strand
TGGGCCTTCGAAGGTTCAGACTCCCGTGCATCCTCATCCTGATATTATAAAGCAACTTTTGGATCGGATGGAGGTGATGCAAAAGACTGTGCACGATCAAGCCAATCTCATTCAGTCACAAGCCGCCCTAATTGAAGCTCAAACGTCTAGAATCACATAATTAGAGGATAGGTTTAGGGAGTTTGAGACCCGGTCTATTGGTCCGGGGGAGTCTGTTCCCGCCGGTCCATCAATAGAACCAATAGGACCGGGGTCAGAGTCTGTATCTGATGATGTACTAATTGAACCTTCTAATGAAATACCTTCTTTAGAGTACTTTCCTGTGCATCGGATTCCTGGCGAACCGAGACCGTTAGCAGTTGATTATTCTTGTGCAGACCTCTCGTTTATTCAACGCATGATAAATGAAGTCAATTCGGAAAATGATAGCGATAATTTTGAAGAAGATGCTGATTTTGAGGTTGAGGAGGAAGAGCTTGATGATGATGAGTTCTATGATGATGCTCCAATTATTGAGTCAGATTCTTCTGAAGACGAAACTGAAAATATTTCTGAGACTCAAGATGAAGGAACATCGGAGACTCCTATTCCTGATGATGAATCGATTGAGACCAAAGATGAAAGACTTGCTAAATGGTGGCCGCACGGAAAAGATGGGAAACAAGTGTCGGTCACCTGCAAATCATACAAGGTCACTGGAGTGTATACTGGACTGATAAAGAGTTGGAAGATCTCAAATGGATTAATTATGATCAAAAGGCTTGATGGTATCCAATATTTCAATAGATCATTCTCAAAGCTGAGCACATTGCCAAAAGGAGAAATCAATCGTCTCGCTCAGCTTGCTTTGATTAATCCTTCGAAACACGATCGTGCCAACTTCATTCAATCTACGCTTCAACGTGAAATTCGCACTAAACGGTACAGTTTCATCAAACCGACATTGGGAACAAGAATTATATACAAGAAACGGTTAGATCCTGTCACCAAACAACCATTGATCAAAATGCGTTATCCTCCGGCTGAGTGCTTGAAGAAAATACCTCTGGAGATAGTTCCCTTGGACTTTCTAAGAAGACTTCATTACTGGGAACTGGATGCTCATACTGGAGAGGCAGTTTTGATATTTGTGCCTGAAACCGAGCAACCAGAGAAGAGCTCACTTTATAATTTGAAGAAAACTCAATTCAGAGTTTTTGATCCGATGAGCTTAATAAATTTCTCTGAGAAAGATCTGAGAAAGCTTTTTGACAATCCTATTCGCTTCAATGAGAAGAATGTGATGAACAAGAAGATCGCACTTCAATTTCAGAGGATTGTCAATGTGTGTGTGACACATGGGATACACGCTGGCGGTGTATTTCCAGCAGGCTGGGTTTAGATGAAGATCTTGAAGACCAAGCTGAAGACACGGGGGAGTTTGTTGATGCATCTTAGAGTGTCTGTCAGTTGGTCTAGTCTGTACTGTGTCTGTAAATGAAATAGACTTAGTGAAAATTACATTTTCTGTGTACTGCGACACAAGCCTTGTGTCGCATTAGTTGTAGTTGCGACACAGTGGCTGTGTCGCATTAGTGATCTTTGCGACACAAGGCTTGTATCGTAGAACGGCCAGTTTTTTTAGTATAAATATCAAAGTTAGAGATATTTAGGGTAAGACATTTTGCACTCACTTTGAGAGAATATTTTGGGGATTGAGTAATATAAAGTTTTATCTCATTTGTTTATCATTTTGTCCAAACTTTATATCATTTTGCTTGTGTTCTTGTCTTCTTCTCCTCTTGATTTGATTAAAAGATCACCCTATGGGATCCACAATATCCCTAGTTGTTTACAGACACAACTAAACATCTTTTGCAAATGTTGCAACGTTGCTTTTCTTTAATGCTAGTAAGCACAAAGAGTGGCTATTGCAATACCCTTTTTTTTACTATTTTTTTTATTATTATTTTGTTTTTAATAATAATAATAAGAACATAACAGACTAAGGTCACAAATATTACTTTTGAATGGGAAAGAAACGTAACCCTATCATGTTGACTAGCTCATCGAAACGAGCACGGGAAAAGGCTTTGGTGAACAGGTCGGCATTCTGCTTAAGGGCATCTATTTGGACCAGATCAATTAGGTGTTTTTCATAGCAATCACGAATGAAATGAAACCTAATTTCTATGTGTTTGGTCTTAGAATGTTGGACAGGATTACGAGTAATACATATAGCAGCAGTATTATCTATATGAATAGGAGTCATAGTTAAGAGTAAACCGTAATCGCGCAACTGGTGTTGTATCCAAAGAACCTGGGAACAGCAACTAGCAGCAGCAATGTATTCAGCCTCTACGGTTGAGGTAGAAACAGTTGTTTGCTTTTTGCACTGCCATGATACGAGCCGAGGTCCAAGAAACTGACATCCACCAGAAGTGGACTTCTTATCCATATTGCATCCCCCACAATCCGAGTCCGAGTAAGCAGTGAGCGCGAAGGTTTTCTCATTAGAATACCAGAGACCAAGAGTTGGTCTACATTTGAGATAACCGAAGATTCGCGTAACTGCCTTCATGTGAGACACCTTCGGTTTAGCCTAATACCTGGAACAGAGAGAGACTGCAAAGACAATGTCCGGACGCGATGCAGTGAGATACATCAGAGAACCAATCATAGATCGGTAATCTTTTTCTAGACAGTCCTCTTCATCTTCCGCTGGACCAAGGTGATGATTCAGCTCTTAAGGCGTCCCATAGGATTTACAGTCAATCAAGTTATACCGCGTAAGCATATCATTGACATACTTGGACTGATGAATGTAAATCCCCTTAGCAGACTGTTCGACTTGTACGCCCAAGAAAAAATTCAGCTCCCCTATTGCACTCATTTCAAATTCTGACTTCATGATCCGCTCGAAGTCGCGACACAGTTCATCCTTGGTGGAACCAAAGATGATGTCATCCACATAAACCTGTACTAATAACAAGTCCTCCCCTGCATGCTTGATGAAGAGAGTACTGTCGATCGTTCCTCGTACAAAACCATTCTTCAGAAGATGAGTCGCAAGCCGCTCATACCAAGCTCTAGGAGCTTGATGAAGACCATACAATGCCTTGTCCAGCTTGCAGACGTAGTTCGGATGAACAGAGTCTTCAAAACCAGGCGGCTGTTTGACTTAGACCTCTTCAACCACTTGACCATACAGAAATGCACTCTTAACATCAAGCTGGTAAACCCGAAATCGTTTGAATGAAGCGTACGCCAGGAAAATGCGGATGGATTCCACACGAGCAACCGGGGCAAATACTTCATCGTAGTCCAAACCTTCAATTTGAGTGAAGCCCTGGATCACTAGACGTGCTTTGTTGCGAATTACCACGCCCCGATCATCCTTCTTCACACGATATACCCAACGAGTGCCAATAGGAAGAACACCCTTGGGTAAAGGCACCAAAGTCCATACTTGCAGTTTGTTGAATTGTTGAAGCTCTTCCTGCATAGCCTCAACCCAGTATGGATCCTTTAACGCATCAGCTGTCTTCTTCGGTTCTACTTGGGAGAGAAAGCATTCTGCAATTTCCGAAGCAAGACAAACAGGATCAGTGACGGTAACAGGAGACGGTGTCAACACAGATTGTTCAGCAGCAGCAATCTGTCTTCTCGTTAAAACACCTTTGTTTAAATCACCAAGAATGGCATCAACTGGATGTGACACATTGATCCGAGAACTCGGAATTGCAGCCGGAACTATGATAGAATCAAGGTTTGTAGAGTCAGCTTCAAGTTCGAGTTGAAGTGCAGGTAAATCTTCAAGGTCAGATGCAGGTGATTGAACAGAATCCTCAAACATTTGTTCCTCATCATTTGTAGGATCAGGAACATTCTCAGTAACGAGTGAAGGTGGAGTCTCACAAGTAGCAGCAGGAGCAGTTGCTGGTGTTGCTGTAGGTGGTGGAGGAACAGAGATGGGTGGTGTTTCATAAGCGATGTCCAGCCCATGAAGTAGTGTCACTATATCCTCTTCTTCATTTTCCTCAGGAATATTGAAAGAATCAAACAGTGTTTGATAGTCAAACAAATATTCGGGTCCCTTCCCTTGAGGGTTGTCAGTGTAATGGAAAAAGGTGACTTCAAAATGTTCTTCCACACGCTTGGTCACTAAGTTATACACACGTTTGTTTGGTGAGTTATTAGAGAATCCTAGAAAAACACCTTCACAAGATTTCTCACCAAACTTAGCAATTCGTTCCTTGGTGTGCATAATAGTGCATAGACAGCTAAATGGTTCAAGAAACTGTAGATTAGGCTTTCTGTTGTTAAACAATTCATAGGATGTCTTGTTCTTCTTAACCATTAACACCCGATTCAGAACATAGCAGGCCATATTCACAGCTTCGGCCCAAAATGTGATTGGAAGCTTAGAGTCAGATAGCATTGTACGTGCAGCCTCAATCAAAGTCCTATTCTTACGTTCTGCAACCCCATTTTGCTGTGGAGTCCTTGCGGCACTGAATTGGTGTTCAATACCATTGCTCAAACAGTACAGCTCTATAATCGAATTCTTAAACTCTGTACCGTTATCACTCCTTATCTTCTTGATTCTCAACTCACAAAGATTTTGCAGTTTGTCGAATAGATAGATGAGAATCTCAGGCACTTCATCCTTGGTCTTCAGAAAATAAACCCAAGAAAACCGCGAATAATCATACGTCACAACAAGGCAATACGAAGCTCCTCCCAAACTCTTCTTTCTGACTGGCCCGAATAGATCCATGTGAAGCAGCTCCAAGGGCTTCTCAGTTGAATTGGCCAGCTTCGGTCTGTGAGACTTCTTGTGTTGCTTTCCTTACCGACAAGGGACGCAATGATCATTTAGTCCAAAGGATTGCTTAGGGACACCTCGCACTAGATCATTCTTGATCAGGTAGTTCATCTTGCGAAAGTGCAAGTGTCCCATACGCCTGTGCCATAATAACGATTCCTTCTCAGGAGCTTTAGATAGAAGACATGTGAGCTGTGTAGTTTCCACAGTACTCATGTCAACAATGACCACATCAGTCAAAACTTTGTTTTCAAAAAGTTTAGAATGTTTTACTGATGAGGTATTGTCGGATGTAGAATCTTTGCAAGATTCTTTAATCTTCCAAACCTGCTTTGGTTTGGATGCTTACGAGTCAACAACTTTGAGCTTCAAGTTTTGCAAAGTATTTTGCTCAACTTTGTTGACTTTGACAACTGGGACAGGAGTCTTTGAGCCTTTCGTTGAAATAGACTTCTTTGAAGGATTCTTAAATTTTGAGGCTCGCGAAACCTGTTTCCCATACTGTTTCTTCGCAAGTACGGGACAAACATTTATCAAATGACCTTGCTTCTTGCAGTAGAAGCAGCATCGATGCTCAACACTTGATTGAGATTGAGGAATAAACCGATGAGCTCGACCAAAAGAAGCATGTGTTGAACAGTCACATTTACGTGAGCATTCAGCAAGAGATGCTTTAGAAGAGCTTTTAGAAGATTTATTTAATATAGTTGTTTTAGAAACAATCTTCTTTTGAGGTTCAGCCATAGCTTTACCTTTTCCTTTTGTTATAGCTTGTTCATTTTGTTCGATAGTAATTATATGATTTTCAGGCTTGACGTTTTTCTTAACTGGTCGATACTCATGATCAGTTATATCCTCAATTTCAATTTCCTCTTCAATAATACGAGGAAGCACAGAAAGAGTCTTTCTTAATTTAGGCTCAACTATATTTTTAGATTTAATAAGTTCAGTCTGATGAATCTTGGCCTTAATAGGTTTAACTTTCTCAACCTTTTGAGTCTTACTTGTTTCAGACTCACTAGTATTAGCCCTAATAGGCTCGGGCCTACTAGTTTCAGGTTGTTCACATGCAATGATGACATTTTCAGCCTTAACTAGCTCAGGCTTACTTATATTGATGATCACAGTAGGTTTGACAGTTTTAACATCTATCTTAGTAAAGATAGGCATCATATCATTGACATTATCCCTAACATGGATAGGTAAATAATCCTTAGGAGGTGGGACTTGATGAAAACCAAGTCCTGCCTTACTCTTAGTGTCAGTCCTCTGTGCCTGTAGGATTTCATCAAAGACTAGAGAGGATGTGGAAAAGTTTCAAAGCTTTTTCTATAAATTTAGAACCTCAGTTTGAGATTCAACAAGTTCCCTTTTAACAGATGATAGCATATCAACATAGCTACCAATTTCATCTTGTTGTTCAAAAATTTTAGCTTTTAGTTCCTTTTTCTCTTCCAAAACAGCTTTTAACTTTTGATCACTGGCCTTATCACTGTCACGTAACATACTATTTGTTTCATTTAAATTTTCGATGACAGTGTTAAGGTGTGTGGTATCCTCTCTATACCTGTTTAGCTGGTTAGTTAATTTAACACATGATACACAAGATAATGGTTCATCATGTACCTCATGCACTTCAGCCATCAGTGCCCGTTCTGAATCATCTTCATCTGGGTCAGACCATTCCCAAGCATTGTTGGAAAGCAGTAGCGCAGCGGAAACCATCGCCTTTTCGTCAGATTTGGTCTTCTCAGATGAATTGGACTGAGAGGGCTTGGATAAACCGGAAGGTGGATTCTTCTTTCGGTCACATTCACAAGCAAAGTGTCCATAGTTGTGACACTGGTAGCATTTCACCTTGCTCTTATTGAATCCAAGACCCTTCTCTTCCGGATCAGTGACATTCTTCCTCCCAGTCTTCTTTAAGAAATTCTTGACGCGTCTTGTGAGCATAGCCATGCTCCACTTCAAGTCCATTCGTTCAAGCTCTTCTTGATCAATTTGACTGAAATCTTCTTTAGTCATATTCACGGTGCTGTTCTTGTTGGATAGGAAGTCATCATAAGCTGACAAGAAAGCTGTGAAGACAGCTGCATGTTTTTCAGCAACTGCAGGAGATGCTCCTTTAAAGTTGGAGTAAGCACCACCCCCACTAGAAGAGTTGGTGGTAGTATATCCAAAACCAGTAGATGTATTTAGAGAACCAGAACCCACAGAAAAGAATGCAGCCCTAGCAGCTTGAGTTGCTGCAGCAGGAACATCCACACCATATAACATAGGATTCTGAATATGTGCAGTAGCCTTGGTCTCCTTCTTCTGCATATCCAGGAGATCAGCAGCAATTTGTCCGATCAGATCATCGAGCTCCATATCCATTATATCCTCGTCTTTTTCCATCAGCAGCACTCGTGTATTCCACTTCTTGGGTAAGGAACCCAAAAGCTTCTTGTTTACATCGGTTTTGTCGAGATTTACACCACCCTCGACTAATTCACTTACGAGCTGGGAGTATCTACTACACATATCCTCCAGAGACTTAGTAGGTAACATGTCAAAGACCTCAAACTGTTTCTTAACGAGATCCAGTTTGTTTCGCTTGTACTGGTCACTACCACCACATTTCTTTTCGAACCCCTTCCATAGATCATAAGCGGTCTTGTGATGGCGTAGTTGTCTCAATATTTGTTGAGGTAAAGCCATGGTACTTGCAGAATATGTTTTTTGTTCAGTATCGAAGGCCTTACGTTCTTCAGGAGTCATTGATTTAATGGACTTTTCAGGAATAGGTCCATTAAATATACCAGTTTGAACAGGGCGTTCATATCGTTCCTCTAAATAGATCAGCATCTCAGCATCGTTGAACGATACAAACACTTCAAACCGTTGACGCCAGTCTAAATAGTTCATACCAGTAGTGTACATCGGTGGTTTGTTCGTAGAACCCACCTCACTATTGTGCTTTAACATTGCCCCAACCTGTTGAAGTGATGTTGATGTAGAAGCAGACATGGTAATGGGCTCGAGAGACCTTTCAAAAATTCTGAAAACTGAATAATGCTACACTAATGTTGTGTCGCAGATGTTATGTCGCAAGAGGACTAGAAGCGACACAAAGATTATGTCGCAACTGAACAAACAGCGACACAGTTGTTATGTCGCAGAACTATGTCGCAGGATTAAAGTCGCTGAAACCCTATAGCGACACAATATTATGTCGCAATCTTGTGTCGCAGAAACGGCGCTGTCAGTGCGAAAAACCTCAAAAACGAAAATTTTCGAAACCTAAACGTTTTTTATCAAAAAATCTTGTACAAACAGAGATTTTTAGGTTCAAAAAAACCAAAACTTCAGCTCCAAAATACCTACAATGAAGATCTAACACCAAAACAAATGTTAAATAATCAAAATAAGTATTTAAATACTTACCCAAATGATTTGATACCACCAATAATCAAAGATTGTGGCTCTGATACCAATTGTTGATCCCAATCTTGAATCTTTTAATCAAATCGCATGGAGGAGACAATCACAAGAATATAAAGCAAAAACAAAGTGGAACAAATGCAATAAATAATACTTTATATTCCCAAATACCCAAATATTCTCTCTCTATCAATGTAGCAGCCAAAATACAGAGAATAAGGTGTGTGTGAAAGTCTTGACCTAAATATCTCTAACTTTGATATTTATACTAAACAATCTGGCCGTTATGCTACACAAGCCTTGTGTCGCATAGATCACTTTTGCGACACAAGAACTGTGTCGCAACTACAACTAATGCGACACAGGCTTTGTGTCGCAGAATATAGAAAATGTAATTTTCACTAAGTCTATTACATTTACAAACACAGTACAGACTTGACCAACTGACAGACACTCTAAGATGCATCAACATAACCCATCCCCCCATGATCTCCTGGTTGTTTCTGTATACTTAGCATATTGTCTAAGGTCTCGATTGAAAATTTTCTATTAAGGTCGGCAATCCTAACTTTAGCATCAGCTAACTCTTTTTTGTTCTCAGCAGACTGTTTGGTTAGTTCCAAAACATGTTCGTGAGCTAAATCAATAATTTGACTCTGCTCATTAACCTTTTCTTTTAAAAACTTTAAGTCTGCTTTCTCAGATTTTGATTTATTTATAAATTCTGAGTTTCTTATTTTCCGGACAGTGTTTTCCTCTTTTAAAGACTTAAGCGGAGATGTTATCATGTAAGATGTTTCTATCAACTTCTTAGCTTGCTCCTGAAAATTTGTACACAGAACACATGCCTTAACAACTAAATCAAGATTGAGTAATACCTTTTGCTTATCGGCATCCAGATTTGCCATGTATGATATGAAGTCTTGTGAGTTCATATCCTCAGTTGATTTCAGTTGCTTGATTCTTGTTTTGGCAGCAGGTCCTTCAATCTCCATTTCTGTTGCTGTGTCCTTTCTTGAATCAGATTCAACGTTGCTATCCTCCTTCTCTTCTTCAATAGAGGCTATGAACGCTTGCGGTTCATTAGACTTAGAGCTCCAATCATATGCTCCTTCCTGTGACTAAACTACTAGTTCCCTGGAAGTCTAATTACTTCCTGAGTTGTGGTGGTTCCCAGAGGAACCTTGGTTGAAGTGTATAATCCCATTCTGACTCGGGGTTGGCTCCCTTTTTGGTCGTTGACATTCCCTAGCAAAATGCCCAAAACCATCGTAGTTATAGCATTTTACTTTGGTTTTATCAAACCCCAGTTTGCTACTCACAAATTTTCTTCCTGTCCGGCTCATAAATCGTTGAGCCCTTCTCGCAATCATGGCCATTTGCCATTGCAAGTCTATTTCTTCCAAATCATCACGGTCCAGTTGATCATAATCCTCATTTATCAATTCAGGATCCGTGATCTTGCCCTTGATGAAGTTTTCTCGTGAAGCAATGAAAGATGCAAGTAATGTAACTTCCTCTTCTGCAGATTTCATTCTCGTAGGCATTGACTGGAAACCGCTGGATGTACCAGTTTAAGGTTTCCGGTCTTTACCAGAGTCTTTTGAAGAAGCAGTGTAACAGACATTGCTACCAGAATTTATGGTAGCCGAGTCTATCTCAGCTTCACCGGTGAAGAAAGCAGTAACACCATTACTTGTCGAAGTAACGGAATCAGATCGTTTACCATGGTAAACACTGGGATCTTGAACCTGATCAGATCCCGTCTCCTTCCGTTGCATGTTTAAGTCGTAAACACGCAGTTTCCCAATAACTTCTTTAAGTGTTAGGGTCTTATATTCTCTGCTTTCTTTGATCATCAGAGTATATATGTCCCATTTAGGAGGTAACGCCTCCAGAAGTTTATTGTTCTTCACAATGTTAGAAAAGCTAAGCCCATTGTTCTCTAACTCAGTCATTAGGTGATAGTATCGAGTGATAATATCCTCTAATGCTTCAGTCTTCAGATGCTTAAAAACATAGAACTGTTTAGTAAGCAAATTAGCTCGGCTTTCTTTGATCTGCTCATTACCTTCAAACCTCTTATCCAGAGCTAACCATAGCTCTCTAGATAGGTTGGACTTTTTGAAGGTGTGTTTGATTTCTTGAGGTAGGCACATAGTGAGAGCACATAACACTTTGTTCTCTGCCTCATACATTTTTCGGTCCTCCTCCATCATCGTCGAATATGTATACACCCTTTGTTTTCCTTCAAATTCATAGGTAGGGGCCTCATATCCGTCGCTGATGCAGATCCACATTCTGACGTCGTTATACTTAGCAAATGATTCAAAACGATCCTTCCACCAAAAGTAGTCTTCTCCCTTAAGGAGTTTCGGTGGAGAGGCGGATTTCCCCACCTCGTGGTCCATGTATATCATTTTATTTAAACTAGACATTTTTGTGAAAAGTCAACAAAAGTCAACACAGACAAGTTCGTATGAACTTAGATTAATTCGATCTTATAAATAAGTTCGAAGACTACAGAAGTTCAAATGGTCAAATGAATTGGTCAAACGAACTTGACTGCCAGAAATTCAAACTGTTCGAACTTACTAAGTTCGAAGGCCTCAAGTTCGTACAAACTTACAGCTGTAAGTTCGAATGGCTATTTTCAGTAGGTTCATACGATGCTTTCTGAGTTCGTACGAATCTAATTTTTGAACAGAATTTTGATCTAAAACTCAGATCTAGTTCAATTCAGCTGATAAATTTGAAAGACTCTTGCACAATAGGAAGCACTAACACTTGCACACTTGTTTACTTTGCGTTTTTCAATCCCGAACCCAACAATGAACTTGTTAAGGCTCTGATACCAATTCATGTTATTGTTGATTATTTGCTTTTAAATGAGACTTAAATATCTGTAGATCCCAATGTAGATCTTTTAACCAAATCGTTCAATAACCCACGTGCGGAAATCGTAGGAAGGTAACTAACACAAATATAAAGCTTAAACAAATGAGAACAATTCAAGAATCACTTTATATTTCCTTTACGAATACTCTCTATCAGATTACAGCAGCTAAAATTCACAGAGAATAAGTGTGTGAAAAGTCCTTCCCTAAAATTCTGTAATTTGGGTATTTATACTAAAATGGCCGACTTATGCGACATAAGCCTTATGTCGCAGAGATCACTATTGCGACATAAGAACTATGTCGCAACTACAACTAATGCGACACAAGCCTTGTGTCGCATAACACAGAAAATGTAAATTTAACTAAGTCAATTACATTACTAACACATTACAGACTCGACCAACTAACAGACACACTAAGATGTATCAAAAAACTCCCCCGTGTCTTCAGCTTGGTCTTCAAAATCTTCATTCAAACCCAGCCTGTTGGAAATACACCGCCAGCGTGTATTCCATGTGTTACACAAACATAGACAATCCGCTGAAATTGAAATGCGATCTTCTTATTCACAGCATTCCTTTCATTGAAGCGAATCGGATTATCAAATAGTTTCCTCAAGTGTTTTGATGACATGTTTATCAAGCTCATAGGATCAAACACTCGAAATTGAGCTTTCTTCAAACCGTACAGCGAGTTCCTCTTAGGTTGCTCCGTATCAGGAACAAAAACCAAAACTGCCTCACCGTGTGAGCATCAAGTTTCCAGTAGTGAAATCTTCTCAAAAAATCAATGGGAACTACTTCCAGAGGAATAATCTTCAAACAGTCAGCCGGAGGATAGCGCATTCTTCATATCGGCTGCTTGGTCACTGGGTCTATCCTTTTCTTATAGATGTACCTAGTTCCCAAAGTCGGTTTGATGAAATTGTATTTCTTTGTACGTATCTCTCGCTGCAAAGTGGTTTGGATAAAATTTGCACGGTCATCTCCAGACGGATTAATCAAAGAGAGCTGAGCAAGACGATTGACTTCTCCTTTTAGCAGAGTGCTCAGCTTGGTGAATGATCTCTTGAAATACTGGGTACCGTCTAGTCTCTTGATCATAAACACACCATTGGACACCTTCCAACTCTTTATCAATCCAGTATATGCCCCACTAACCTTGTATGATTTACAAGTAACCGGCACTTGCTTTCCATCTTTTCCATGCAGCCACCATTTTGCAAGTTTTTCAGCTCTTGTCTCAGTAGTTTCAGTTTCTGGAGCCTGAGTCTCTGATGTTCCTTCAGTTTCTTCTTCAGTTTCATCTTCAGAAGAATCAGTCTCAATAGTAGGAGCATCATCATAAACCTCATTTTCACTCAACCCTTCCTCTTCAACATCAACATCATCATTTACCTCAAATTCTTCATCCTCGGAATCCGAACTGACTTGGTTTACCATGCGTTGTATGAAAGAGAGATCTGCACATGAGTAATCAACAACCAAAGGTCTCGGCTGGCCTGGTGTGTGATGCACAGGAAAATACTCTAAAGTAGGCATTTCATTAGTTGAGTCAATATTTACATCTTCATTTACAGACTCAGACCCCGGTCCACTTGGTTCTATTGATGGACCAGAGGGAACAGACTCCCCCGGACCAAGTGACCGGGTCTCAAAATCCCTAAACTTAACCTCTAGATCAGTAATCCTGGAGGTTTGACTCTCAATCAGTGCAGCTTGAGACTGAATAATAGATGCTTGATCGTCCACAATCTTTTGCATTGCCTCGATCCGTTCCAGTAATTGCTTGAGAATGTCCGGATGAGGTTGCACTGGAGTCTGCAACTCGGAAGGCCCTGCAGAGGTAGAAGTACGAAGACGACTTGTAGTAGGCAAGTCCTTAGAAACAAAATAAGTCACATCCTCACGAGGTCTTTTGCCCGTCAACCGAGGAGGAAAGGGGCATATCTCATCAATATCCCTAAAAAGATCAGCATATTGAGGATCAGGATTGAGAGCTTGTTGTTGTTGTTGAGGAGGTGGTTGCTGGAGAGGGGCTTGGACAGGCGGTTGTTGAACCGGTGCCTGGCGAGGAGGGGAAAGTGGCCTTTGAATTGGAGCCGGATCGTTAAATTCACCACCCTCCGGAGGCACATAGGCCTCATTGACAATATGGCCAAACAGTGGCACATTAAGCGGGACCGGTGTGCCCCGAGCATACTGACCGGAAACCACGAAGATACGGGTATTCATCGGTGTTGGGCGAAATTGGTGTTGCGGGTCCACCGGTAATCCCGGGAGCAAGTGATTTATCAAAAGTTGAACAAAACGTGGGTAGAAAGCCCACTGTCCTTCCCCAGCCTGCGCATTGTCTACCAAAATCCGAAAAACGTAACCCGAGAAGTTGTAGGGTTTGTTGTAGACCAAGGCAAGCATAGCGGATGCTGTAGACAAGCTCATTCCATCAAAACCTACTTTCCTGCCAGAGAGGCAGACAATCATAACGTGCATCAAGTACCGCCAGACCTTAGTGAGATAAGCCTTGCGGTATTGATCACGGGGAATAGTCGGATAGCCGAGGCGAGCCATACCCCCAGCAATAAACACATGAGCATAAGCCACCGGCATCTCAGAGTCATCAGGAAATTGAAAGAAATCCCGAATGATCTGCTCTGAAAGTATAATCTCGCGATCTTGAACCCGAGAGATAATCCGGGTAAACTCGAGATCCGAGTTAACACTGGCATTAGCCCAGAAGTCAGAAACGTGATCACGATAGATGGTGGTGGTGGCTGTGATCGCAGTATATATTCTGGATCGTCGAAGAAACGTGATCATCGGGCGGTACGGCGCCGCCGATTCTTTCTCGTCATCTAAGAAAGCCGTGACATTATGTCTCGGTTCCCAGAAAAAAGCGTTTACGTGAGCCATATCTGTAAGAGGACAATAAACTTGGAAGCCATTAGACATAAACACCTTTTGAAAGATGAACATTTTCAATTAAAAATGTACTGCGACACAAGCCTTGTGTCGCAAGATATCACAGCGACATAACGAGTTATGTCGCAGTTTTGCAATTAAATCAATTTAATGATTTTCAGCGACATAACAGTTGTGTCGCACAATGGTTCAGCGACATAAGGCAGCGACATAAGGCAGCGACATAGAGATTGTGTCGCATAACATGTCAGCGACACGAGTCAGCGACATAAAGATTGTGTCGCAGGTTATGTCGTAAAGATGAACACGATGAAACCCAGATTTTTCAGATTTAAAAAATTTGGGGTTTTTGAGTTTCAATCGATTCCAAGGATCCACAAGCATGTCAGGAGCATTATTCAACAATCATTTCACGCAATTAAACATTCAAAGTCAGTTAATTTCTCAAACAAACGAAACCCTAAAAAACAGAAAACTTAAATGCAAATGTGGAAATAAATACGAAGAAATAATGTACAAAACTGGTACCTATGGATGCGGAAAGGTAAGGAGAACAAGAATCAAGCGGAGAATCGAGCAAAAATCCATAGAAAAGCACGCAGAAATCGAAAAAATGGATCGGGAATATTGTGTCGCTGGGTTCCACTTGTGTCGCAGGATTCAAGTTTTGTGTCGCTGGTAATTAGAAACTAATTACAGCGACACGAGGGTATTTATACCTGGGACACAATGAGCGACACAAGCCTTGTGTCGCTGGATGGTCAACACAAATATGTGACACAAGCCTTGTGTCGCATAAGTCAATCAAGGGTTAAATTTTAATTGTTTATTTGTGACACTTAGAAAAGAAATTTAAAAGAAACAGATATATAATAATAAAATAACATAAAAGAACGTTTTGAGAGGTGTCTATTTAGGGATCATATTAGAAAGACTGACTCGCAAAACAATGTCAAATTTTCATTCGATTATCAGTATAGTTGTCCAAATTTAAATTTATCAAGCAAAGTTAACAAGCCTGAGAAGCAATCTGTAACAAGACGATTATCGGTATTGTTTGTCCACTTAAACATGTAACACACTCAACTTCAAGGTTTAGCAGTTATTGTGAAAGTGAGTATGTCTCCGTGAATCCCACACAGATATACTCCTAGTATCAAGACATCCCCAAAACTTCGATTGGTTAGAGAAAGTATTTGAATTCAACATTTTTAAGAATCAAGCCAGCGGTGACAGGTCTGTACTTACGTACAACAAAGCGACTTAAACTTAATTCAGGTATAAGCAAAACCAGACTTGGTCAAACCGTTTGGCGACCTTGTTAGGTATCTTTGATTTTATAAGACTTTAAAGTTCTTTGACTTTTGTTTGCTTAGTGTTTGAATGTATGCTGACTGAAACCAGATCTGTACGGACGTACAACAAAGGAAACAGACAGCATAAATCCCCAAATGTTGTCATATACAAGCTCAGGTTAATAGAAGCATGGCAAGCTGATACATAGGAATTAAGACACATTGTCATACATCATATGTTGGTCATCACAAAAGAATAAACACAGATTAAAGGATTTCTTAGTTGCTCAAAGAAGAGTATGAAAATGCCTACCAATACATCGTGCAATGATACAAATGTCTGTGAGGACATGGATAACAGATACGAGATAAACCTACTGATATATCAAGGATAAAACTTAAGATTGTCGTTTGAGTAGTGTCTCCAAATGTACTATCATCTCCCTAGTTGTTTACAGACACAACTGAACGTCTTTTGCAAATGTTGCAACGTTGCTTTTCTTTAATGCTAGTAAGCACAAAGAGTGGCTATTGCTTTTTTTGTTATTTTTAGAACAAGAACATATATAATAAGGTCACAAATATTACTTTTGAATTTGAAAGAAACGTAACCCTATCATGTTGACAAGCTCATCGAAACGAGCACGAGAAAAGGCTTTGGTGAACAGGTCGGCATTCTGTTTAAGGGTATCTATTTGGACCAGATCAATTAGGTGTTTTTCATAACAGTCACGAATGAAATGAAACCTAATTTCTATATGTTTGGTCTTAGAATGTTGGACAGGATTACGTGTAATACATATAGCAGCAGTATATCTATATGAATAGGAGTCATAGTTAAGAGTAAACCGTAATCGCGCAACTGATGTTATATCCAAAGAACCTGGGAGCAGCAACTAGCAGCAGCAATGTATTCAGCCTCTGCGGTTGAGGTAGAGACAGTCGTTTGCTTTTTACACTGCCATGATACGAGCCTAGGTCCAAGGAATTGACAGCCACCAGAGGTAGACTTCTTATCCATATTGCAACCACCATAATCCGAGTCCGAATAAGCAGTGAGCGCGAAGGTTTTCTCATTAGAATACTATAGACCAAGAGTTGGTCTATATTTGAGATAACTGAAGATCCGCGTAACCGCCTTCATGTGAGATACCTTCGGCTTAGCCTGATACCTGGAACAGAGAGAGACGGCAAAGACAATGTCCGGACGTGATCCAGTGAGATACATCAGAGAACCAATCATAGATCGGTAATCTTTTTCCGGACAGTCCTCTTCATCCTCTGCTGGACCAAGGTGATGTTCAGCTCCAAAGGCGTCGCATAGGATTTACAATCAGTCAAGTTATACCGAGTCAACATATCGTTGACATACTTGGACTGATGAATGTAAATCCCTTTGGCAGACTGCTCAACTTGTACGCCCAAGAAAAATTTCAGCTCCCCCATTGCACTCATTTCAAATTCTGACTTCATGATCCGCTCGAAGTCGCGACACAGTTCATCCTTGGTAGAACCAAAAATGATGTCATCCACATAAACCTGTACTAATAACAAGTCCTCCCCTGCATGCTTGATGAAGAGAGTACTATCGATCGTTCCTCGTACAAAACCATTCTTCAGAAGATGAGTCGCAAGCCACTCATACCATGCTCTAGGAGCTTGATGAAGACCATACAACGCCTTGTCCAGCTTGCAGACGTAATTTGGACTTACGGAATCTTCAAAACCAGAAGGCTGTTTTACATAAACCTCTTCAAGAACTTGACCATACATAAATGCACTCTTAACGTCAAGCTGGTAAACCCGAAATCCTTTGAATGAAGCATACGCCAGGAAAATGCGGATGGATTCCAAACGAGCAACCGGGGCGAATACTTCATCGTAGTCCAAACCTTCAATTTGAGTGAAGCCCTGGACCACTAGACGTGCTTTGTTGCGAATTACCACGCCCCGATCATCCTTCTTCACACGATATACCCAACGAGTGCCAATTGGATGAACACCCTTGGGTAAAGGCACCAAGGTCCATACTTGCAGGTTTTTGAATTGTTGAAGCTCTTCCTACATAGCCTCAACCCCGTATGGATCCTTCAACGCATCAGCTGTCTTCTTTGGTTCGACTTGTGAGAGAAAGCATTCTTCAATTTCCGAAGCAAGACAAACAGGATCAGTGTCGGCAACAGGAGACGACGTCAACACAGATTGTTCAGCAGCAGCAATCTGTCGTCTCGTTAAAACACCTTTGTTTAAATCACCAAGAATGGCATCAACTGGATGTGACACATTGACACGAGAACTCGGAATTGCAGCTGGAACGATGATAAAATCAAGATTAGTAGAGTCCACTTCAAGTTCAAGTTCAAGTACAGATAAATCTTCAAGTTCAGATGCAGGTGACTGTTCAGGAGCCTCAAACATTTGTTCCTCATCATTTGCAGAATCAGGAACTTCTTCAGCGACAATCGGAGGCGGAGTCTCATAGGTTTCAGAAGAGATGGATGGTGTTTGAGAAGCGATGCAGAAGCGTGTAGGAGTAGTGGTGGATGTTGTTGTAGGAGGTGGAGACGCAGAGATGGATGGTGTTTCAGAAGCGATGTCCAGCCCATGACGTAGTGTCACTATATCCTCTTCCACACGCTTTGACACCAGATTATATACTCTCTTGTTTGGTGAGTTGTTAGAGAATCCTAGAAAGACGCCTTCACAGGATTTCTCACCGAACTTAGCAATTCGTTCCTTGGTGTGCATAATCGTGCATAAGCAGCCGAACGGTTCAAGAAACTGGAGATTTGGCTTTCTGTTGTTGAACAATTCATAGGATGTCTTGTTCTTCTTCTTAACCGTTATGACCCGATTCAGGACGTAGCAGGCCGTATTCACAGCTTCGGCCCAGAAAGTGATTGGAAGCTTAGAGTCAGATAACATAGTACGTGCAGCCTCAATCAACGTCCTGTTATTTCGTTCTGCAATGCCATTTTGATGTGGAGTCCTTGCGGCACTGAATTGGTGTTCAATACCATTACTCAAACAGTACAGTTCCATAATCGAGTTCTTAAACTCTGTACCGTTATCACTCCTTATCTTCTTGATTCTCAACTCACAAAGATTTTGCAGTTTATCGAATAGATAGATGAGAATCTCAGGCACTTCATCCTTGGTCTTCAGAAAATACACCCAGGAAAAACGCGAATAATCATCCGTCAGAACTAGGCAATAAGAAGCACCTCCCAAACTCTTCTTTCTGACTGACCCGAATAGATTCATGTGGAACAGCTCCAATGGCTTCTCAGTTGAATTTGCTAGCTTCGGTCTGTGAGACTTCTTGTGTTGCTTGCCTTTCTGACAAGGGACGCAGTGATCATTCAGTCCAAAGGATTGCTTAGGGACACCTCGCACTAGATCATTCTTAATCAGGTAGTTCATCTTGCGAAAGTGCAAGTGTCCCATATGCCTGTGCCATAATAACGATTCCTTTTCGGGAGCTTTGGATAAGAGACATGTGAGCTGTTTGGTTTCCACAGTACTCATGTCAAGAATGTAAGTGTCTCGCTCCCGAGGTGCCCTCAGTAGCACCCATTCTTCAGGGATTACAAATCCCGGCTTCAATATACAACACTCAGTGTTTTGTGAAAGCAGTAGTGTACTTTTTATCGCACACTTAAGAGACACTGAGAAGATTGTCTTGTAACTGTTCCACAAAATTCACTTTCTCAAAGCTTACCATTCCATTGGTAAGCGTTCCCTGACTAGAAATAACTCTCCCTTTATCACAAGCGAAGGCCACATAACCTCCATTGTAAGCATGAACTTCAGAGAGCAGAGAGACATCACCGGTCATGTGCCGAGAGCAACCACTGTCGATATACCATTTACTATTTTTTACAGATTCAGATTGCTGCGGCACCACAAACAAGGGAAATTAGTTAGAAATGGAGACCCAAGCCTTTATAGTCTTGGGTACTCCAGTAACATCATCAACAACGACCACATCAGTCAAAACTTTATTTTCAAAAAGTTTAGAATGTTTGACTGATGAGGTATTGTAGGATGTAGAATCTTTGCAAGATTCTTTAATCTTCCAAACCTGTTTTGGTTTAGATGCTTGCGAGTCAACAACTTTAAGCTTTAAGTTTGGCAAAGTATTTTGCTCAACTTTGTTGACTTGCACAGCTGGGACAGGAGTCTTTGAGCCTTTCATTGAAATAGACTTCTTTGAAAGATTCTTAAATTTTGAGACTCGCGAAACCTGTTTCCCATACTGTTTCTTCGCAAGCACAGGACAATCATTTATCAAATGACCTTGCTTCTTGCAGTAGAAGCAAGATCGATGCTCAACACTTGATTGAGATTGAGGAATAAACCGATGGGCTCGACCAAAAGAAGCATGTGTTGAACAATCACATTTACGTGAGCATTCAACAAGAGATGCTTTAGAAGATTTTTTAGAAGATTTATTTAATATAATTGGTTTAGAAACAATCTTCTTTTGAGGTTCAGCCATAGCTTTACCTTTTCCTTTTGTTATAGCCTGTTCATTTCGTTCGATAGTAATTATATGATTTTCAGGCTTGACGTTTTTCTTTACTGGTCTAAACTCTTGATCAGTTATGTCCTCAATTTCAATTTCCTCTTCAGTAATACGAGGAAGCACAGAAAGAGCCTTTCCTAACTTAGGCTTAACTATATTCTCAGACTTAATTAGCTCAGTCTGATGAATCTCAGCCTTAACAGGCTTAACTTTCTCAACCTTTTGAGTCTTACTTGTTTCAGACTCACTAGTATTAACCCTAACTGGCTCGGGCTTACTAGTTTCAGGTTGTGGAGATGCAGAGATGACAGTTTCAGCCTTAACTAACTCAGGCTTACTTATTTCAATGCTAATTGCAGGTTGAATAGGTTTGACATCTATCTTTGTAAAGATAGGCATCAAGACATTGATATTATCCTTGACAGGCATAGGTAGATAGTCCTTTGGAGGTGGGACTTGATGATAACCAAGTCCTGCCTTACTTTTCGTATCAGTCCTTTGTGCCTGTAGGATTTCATCAAAGACTAGAGAGGAGACATAAAAGTTTGAAAGCTTTTTCTTTAAATTTAGAACCTCAGTTTGAGATTCAACAAGTTCCCTTTTAACAGATGATAGCACATCAACATAGCTACCAATTTCATCTTGTTGTTCAAAATTTTTAGCTTTCAATTCCTTTTTCTCTTCTAAAATAGCTTTTAACTTTAACCCACTTGCCTTATCACTGTTTCTTAACATGTCATTTGTTTCATTTAAATTTTTAATAACAGTGTTAAGGCGTTTGGTATCCTCTCTATACCTGTTTGGCTGGTTAGTTAATTTTATGCACGAAACACCATAAAGGTTCATCATCTACCTCATGCATCTCAGCCATCAGTGCCTTTTCCGCATCATCCTCATCTGGATCAGACCATTCCCAAGCATTGTTGGAAAGCAGCAGTGCAGCGGAAACCATCACCTTCTCATCATTTTTGGTCTTATCAGTTGAGTTGTACTGAGAAGGTTTAGATAGGCCGGAAGGTGGGTTCTTCTTGCGGTCACATTCACGAGCAAAGTGTCCATAGTTATGACACTGGTAGCATTTCACCTTGCTCTTGTTAAAACCCAGACCCTTCTCTTCCGAATCAGTGACATTCTTCCTTCCAGTTTTCTTCAAGAAGTTCTTGACTCTTCTTGTGAGCATAGCCATGCTCCACTTCAAGTCCATACGCTCAAGCTCTTCTTGATCAATTTGCCTGAAATCTTCTTCAGTCAGATCCACAGTGCTGTTCTTGTTGGATAGGAAGTCATAAGTCGACAAGAAAGCTATAAAAACAACTGCATGTTCTTCAGCAACTGCAGGAGATGCACCTTTGAAGTTTGAATAAGCACCACTCCCACTTGAAGAGTTGATGGTGGTATATCCAAATCCACCAGATGTACTTGGGGCACCAGAACTACCAGAACCTCCAGAGAAAAATGCAGAACCAGCAGCTTGAGTCACTGCAGCAGGAACATCCACACCATATAACTTCGGGTTCTGAAGGTGTGCAGTAGCCTTGGTTTCCTTTTTCTACATATCTAAGAGATCAGCAGCAATCTGTCCAACCAAATCATCTAGCTCCATGTCCATAATGTCTTCATCTTTTTCCATCAGTGGCACTAGTGTATTCCACTTTTTGGGTAAGGAACCCAAAAGCTTCTTGTTAACATCAGTTTTGTCGAGATTTATACCTCCCTCGACTAATTCACTCACAAGCAGTGAATATCTACTGCACATATCTTCAAGAGATTCAGTAGGCAGCATGTCAAAGACTTCAAACTGTTTCTTGACTAGATCCTGTTTGTTCCGTTTGTACTGATCACTGCCACCACATTTCTTTTCAAAAGTAATCCATAAATCATACGCAGTTTTGTGGTGGCGTAGTTGTCGGAGAATCTGTTGAGGTAAAGCCATGGTAATAGCAGAGTAAGTCTTCTTTTCAGTGTCAAAAGTCTTACGTTCCTCAGGAGTCATAGACTTAATGGACTTTTCAGGAATAGGTCCATCAAAGATACCGGTCCTCCCGGGGCGTTCATACCTTTCTTCCATATAAATCAGCCTTTTAGGATCGTTGAAAGATATAAATGCTTCAAATCTTTGACGCCAATCCGAGTAATTCATGCCATTTGTAAACATAGGTGGTTTATTTGTTGAACCCACCTCACTATTATGCTTTAACATAGCCCCAACTTGTTGAATAGATGCTGATGCAGAAGACGTCATTGTAACGGGCTCGAGAGACTTTTCAAAAAGTTGCTAAAAACTGGAGTTAGCGACACTAATGTTGTGTCGCAGCTTGTGTCGCAGAAGAGCTTACAGCGACACAAATATTATGTCACAAAATATCTGTGGCGCAGAACTTGTGTCGCAAAACAAGTATGTCGCAACTTTTATGTCGCAAAGATTAAGGTCGCTAAAACCCTATTAGCCACACAAATTAATGTCGCAGACTTGTGTCGCAAAACGGCGCTGACAGATCCCAAAAACTTCAAAAACCTAAAAATTCGAAACCTTAAAATCTTTTAACGAAAAACTTCGTAAAAGCTTAGATTTTTAGGCTTAAACACTCCAAGTTTCAGCTCCAAAACACCTATAATGAAAATCAAACACCAAAATAGATGTTAAATAATCAAAATATGTATTAAAAACTTACCTAAACGATTTGATATCACCAAAATCCTTAGATTAATGGCTCTGATACAAATTGTAGATCCCAATGTAGATCTTTTAACCAAATCGTTCAATAACCCACGTGCGGAAATCGTAGGATGGTAACTAACACAAATATAAAGCTTAAACAAATGAGAACAATTCAAGAATCACTTTATATTTCCTTTACAAATACTCTCTAATCAGATTACAGCAGCTAAAATTTGCAGAGAATAAGTGTGTGAAAAGTCCTTCCCTAAAATTCTGTAATTTGGGTATTTATACTAAACTGGCCGACTTATGCGACATAAGCCTTATGTCGTAGAGATCACTATTCCGACATAAGAACTATGTCACAACTACAACTAATGCGACACAAGCCTTGTGTCGCATAACACAGAAAATGTAAATTTAACTAAGTCAATTACATTTACTAACACATTACAGACTCGACCAACTGATAGACACACTAAGATGTATCAACAATATCATTTAAAGGCATATCATTCCTTGTACTTCCACAATATCTTTTTATGTTAGATGAGTATAAACAATTTTGATATTATACTTGTTGGATTTTATGTTTTTTGTTTTTGTTTTGATGTTGTGTTTTTAGGACGTAGTTATGTTCCAAAGAGACATATTATTTCGTCAGTTGAAGAAGAAAGTCTCAATGGTTTCAAGTATTCCTGTTGTTCCTCATTCACAAAAATTTAAGGGAATGATTAACAAAAAATGATATACTTTTCTTTGATGATGACGAGACTTGTATACAATTACAAAACTTGATATTCTTTTATGGTTTTGTGGTGAAGTACTTTTAGCAGATTCATGTTTCTTCCCTTCTTTGTTTATCATCTGACTTTCTTTCATATTCTTCTTCTTTTCTATTTCCCTCTCCTTATTCTTGTTTGTTAAAATCATTCACAATTAAGCTTTTCTCTTCATTATTTTTCCCTTTTTCAACGTTCAACTTTTGCAGTTTCTCCATGCTTTCTTTTTCTGATTCTTGTTCTTCATCATTTAGATTGAATGATGGTGCACTTGATGTATTGAACCTTTTTCCTAATGCATTTTCAGTTTCTGAACGTGTTTCGTTGTAATCTTCTTTAGTAGTTGGTGCATTGTATACTTACAAGTTCTTGACTCAACTAATTCAAACAACTCTTTTGCTTTCTTTGATATTTGTGGCAATTTTGTGTTCTCTAGGTATATCAACAAAGCTGTTGTGGTTTCTTGTACATAATCTACAACTTGATTGTATCTTACGTTCAAATTATACTCAAACTCCTGAACAATATTGTCAAAAAAATATGACTATTAAGTATATATAAGTACATAAAATATTTTTTATAGTAAATAATTGTTTTTACCTCCAATGTGAAAGGGTTTTCAATGAGTTCATTATTTTGTATTTCAACTTTTTCTGTTTCTTCATCAGCTATTAATTCCACTTTTCACTTGTTATATAGTGCACAAATTTTGTATTAACCGACCTAAGTTGGTTTCTCGATCATTGTTAACACAAATAATACAAGGAAGTTAAGAACAAATAATCTTGTTGCATCTCCAGAATTAATTATCTCATCTGCAACCTCTTTTGGTCGGATGTTCACACCTTTAAATTGTTGTCTCCACCCCTTCAAAAAAATTTATCCTTTCTTTCCTCTTATGCCAGTTTGTATTTTTTTTTCACTGATTGGTACTCCAAACATTATATGAATGCTCTATTGATATTTGTATCTTTCCCACAGGTAATTCAATTGAAGAACGTGTAGGGTTGAAATGTGGAACCAAGAAATACGATAATCTTAATGGTATCTCATTGAATTCCATCTCTAAAATCTTTCCAAACCGTATATTTCTAACAACATCCATCTGTTCAAGGCTCATCTGTTTTGTTACTAAATAACGATATTTTGGTGACAATCTGCATTGGAGCTTTGGGAATTTATCTTGTTGTTCTTTTGTTTCTACTTCTTGTTTTTTCCTATGTGTTATCCACTTTTTACATTCAGGTTCATCTGTAGAGTGAGCGAAACAAATATTTTAGTAATTTTGATTTATCTATTTTTAAGCATGAATATATACATACATATATTATAACTTGAAGTTTTTTTGTTTTCATATAGTCTTTTCAATCTTGAACTTGATATTTAAGGTTGATGATGTTCATTTGAAGATTTTCATCTTGAATGAACATGAAATATTAATAGCAAAATATCTAACATGAAATATCAATTAGTAACACTTCCATAGAATAAATATCTAACAACACAAATCTTAATTAAATAAAGTACAGTAAAATTACATTTATCATCTTGCAGTTGTTCATTAATTTCTTTTTGTTATCCTTTAGGTATGTCTTTATTTGTAGATTAAAGTTATCATAAATAATATATTTAAACATATTAATAAATTATTCTATCAAATATCAATCTATCATATTATTCATTACAATGAATGTTTCATCAACATTTGTTTATTCAATTTTATACAAAAAAACATTCACTATTTCCAAATAAAATATCTATTCTTTGAAGAGCATGACTTTCCAAATAAAAAACATTCACTATTTCTCAATTCATCTTCCTCCACTAGAGGATCACATGTACAAAAGAAACTAGCAACTAATAATTTAAGCACAAGAATAAGAGATAGACCTTCTTAAAGTAATGAGGATCCAAAGAGAATCCCTCTAAATTTTACACACACAAAGCTCCAAGCCTTGATGAAAGTAGACCTTAAGAACACCTTTTCCTTTAAACAAAAAACACCAAGCACACACACTAATGTGTGTAGCATTTTGTGGGTATGAGTGAGGATGGAGGGAGATGAGTGTTTTTTAAGTCTTGTGTCAAGTGATTAATGAAAACCTTTGCATGCCTTTTATGTAAAGTTCCAAGATTGCAAGCAATAATGAGATTCTTTCTCTTACATGCAAATGTTACACTAAGACCATCTCAAGTTTGATTAGTTACAAGCCACTTCTTTAACTAATCAAACATGACTAAAAATAGTCCCTCTCTTAATTCTAGTTTCAAGTTAACCCATACTATGTTTAACAAACTAGCTCTTTGTGTCTTGCATCTATTGTTTACACTTTTCGTGCGACCTAATATGAAGTATCTAATATTTATGTTGTGTCAATGGGCATATCTCCAATAGAATCCCAATTGCACTTTGGCGCAAGTTACATATATGACATCGTCGTGTCTCCAAGATACACCAAGGTATATATATGGCATTGGTGTGTCTCCAAGATACACTTTCTGTATTCATCACTAAGGAATGATACAGTCCTGTAAACAAGTGATCAATTTTCCCTTTGTTCTTGATATCCGTATGAACGTGAGACATGGTTTATAGTCAATCTTCCAATCGTTCAAAATTATGTTTCTCAATAAAGATTGGTGGTGATCTAATACAGATTGTATACTTGATTCATTATCAATTTAGTCTGAGTATGGCCATACATTTAGTGTCAGCACTAAATCATCGAGGGGCCCAAGGATATCGCTTTTACTGTGAGGTAAAAGGAACATGTAGCTTTGACTACATAGACCTCCTCAATAATCATATCATACATGATCATACCCTTTATGGCTGCCATTTACGAACAACGTTGGAGAATGGTCAAGGTACAACAAACTTTGTGTCAGGAGTCTCATGCATCTCCATTATAGTATAAGGGATATTACCATCTTAGAATTACTTATGACAGAAACCATGAAGTAATCTCTGAGTGTTGGTCACTCTAGGGACTTGATATTCATGAATCCTATGTAAGTGTAGTTGCATCTAATATAGAACACAGTAATACACCAATGACATAACTACTCCAAGCATATATTATGATCTCAACATGATAATCGATATGATATAGCTAAATGTAAAACTGCAAAAGTTCCAAAGTCTCAAATCAACTAAAATACTATCAAGCCAAATCGCTAGTGACTTTAATCCCTATAGACCTAGTATGAGCATCATGCTTGGTCTGAGACAAGGGCTTGGTGAATGGATCAGCCAAGTTATTAGTTGAGTCAACTCCACTAATGATAATGTCACCTTCTTTGACAATATTCCGAACGTAGTGAAATTTCCTCAGTATATGGCATGTGCGCTTATGTGACCTTGCTTCTTTAGTCAAGGCAACTGCTCCCTCGTTGTCACAAAAGATCTCTATTGGATCTTGTATACTAGGAACTACTCCGAGGTCCTCGATGAATTTCTTCATCCACATAGCCTCCTTTGCAGCTTCATTAACTACAATATACTCAGCCTCTGTTGTCGAATCTGCCACAGTGCTCTGCTTGGAGCTTATCCAAGTAACCGCTTCATCGTTTAGCAAGTACACGAAGCCCGATTGTGAGCACGAACCATCTCTATCAGTTTGGAAGCTAGCATCTGAGTAACCTTTTACAAAAAGCTCTTCCTGGCCACCATAGACCAAGAACATATCCTTTTTCGTTTTCATGTACTTAAGAATGTTCTAAACTGCTATCCAATGAGCTTCACCATAAATGGACTGATATCTACTCGCCATGCTCAAAGCATATGATATATCATGCCTACTACAAATCATGCCATACATGATCGGTCCAACAGCTGAAGCATAAGGAACTCGACTCATCTTATCTTGCTCCTCAGAGGAACTAGGACACTAGACTTGCTTAGTGTCATACCATACAACATAGGCACGATCACTCTTGGAGTCCTGCATCTTGAATTTCTTCAAGATCTTATCTATCTCTGTAGGTACTCTGGATCTATCTCTGTAGATCTTGATGCCTAATATATATGTTGCATCTTCGTTGTCTTTCATGGAGAAACAATTCCCTAACCAAGCTTTAACACTTTGTAGTGTTGGGACATCATTTCCCATGAGTAGTATGTCATCAACATACAATACAAGATGTAGGAACCCTTTTGCTGGACCTAATCAGATCGTATGACTCAATCAGAAGGGCGGAATCCAACTAATCGAGTATTGAACGTATATTGAATCACAAGCACAGTTTCTCTAACGTTTTGTATATATGAACAATTGAAGAATAAGCTTTACAATCTCTCTCTCTCTCTCTCTCTCTCTCTCTCTCTCTCTCTCTCTCTCTCTCTTTCTTTAGGGTTTGATCCACCCACAAATGAAATATGACTTCACTATTTATAGACAAACTGGACCCTGCGACACAAGCCTTGTGTCGCAGGCCAAGCCCACTGCGACATAGGCATTATGTCGCTATTGCGACATAAGCTCTGTGTCGCATGACCAATATTCTATGTATATTCTATAATTACATTTCATTCACTGACTTGAATATACACATTAATCACATCACATAGTAAGACTAATTGACTTTGACAAATACGAACATTGACCAACTGACTGACACACAGAAATGCACCAACAAACTCCCCCATGTCATCAACTTGGTCAAATAGGCTTCATTTAGTCTTCACCAACAAACTCCTCTATGTCATCAACAATTAGAAACTCCCCCATTGAGATAGCATGGTTTTCAGAATATTGATGTCCAGATTCATGTGACTGACACACCTTTTGCATACAATAAGATCTTCAAACTATATGACCATCTCTCAATTTTTAGCAGCTTCTCCAATAGAATTTATCTTCACAGTCTTTGGAGAATAACCAACATCCTTTATATCTTCAATATTTGACTTTAACAAGATATGTGATATTGAATAAAACAACATAGAAATAAAATATTTTTGTAATTTTCTATATAAATGAAAGTAAAGAATACCAAAAAGAAAATAAATCGGGGATAAGATTGTAATATGTCTGCTTAAGGATCATATCAGGATAACATATAGTTATTAGGAAATAGCAAGTGTTATTTCGATTATCAGTATATTTGTCCAACTTTAAATTTACTTAGCATATTTAAATCACCGGGTATAAATATTAGTTCAAGACGATTATTGGTATGTTTGTCCATATAAACATCTAGCAATCAGAATTTACAAGTGCATTTTGAATTATTATTCATGATTACCAGAGTAGCTTCCCATTTGATATACTCTTATGATCAGGATACATACATAACTTCCATGTAATGAGTGTGATTATTGTATTCCATCTTTAAAGTCAAATCATGAATAAATGTTCAAGTACTTTTGTACTCAATTAAAAATTAAATTTGACTAGGGTTAGAGACAAACAAATCTAAAATCAAACTAGAGGTGACAGGTCTGTACTTTCATACAACAGAGCGACATAGTTTGACTAGAGACCTTGATAACGGTATTCTTGTATCTTGGTCTAGTTTGCTCTATGTTAAGATATACTGACTGAAACTAGGTTAACATATTTCTGGATGTAGCAAAAGAAACACTCAGTATATCTCCCAGATGAATTCTTTAGGATACTCAATGACATGTGTTATGGTAGTATCTATCACATAAGAATTAAGACTTATCGTCATACATCAAAAGAAAGTGTTCACATGATAATTTCGAGACTTAAGTTTATTTTGTGCACTTAAAAACCTTTATGTTAGATGTCTACCAATACATCATATGATGAAGCTAATATTTAGAGAAGGCAGTTCAAGTATGCTAGATAAATCTACTGACACATCAAACATAAACCTTAAAATTTCCATTTTGTGTACATGTCACCTGATGAACTATCATATCCCAAGTTATTTACAAACACAATCCAAAATGTTTTCCAGAATTAAGAATCTTCCAGAATTAAGAATCTTGATGTTCAAATTTCTAATCGAAATAATCAGAATTTTTAATGTTTTAAAATTACTCCCCCTGAACAGCAAATTCTTTTCTCAATTCTAATTCAAAGGTTATCCCCTAAAAATTAAACTAATTCTAAAATTCTTCTTTTTTTTTTTTTTTTTAATTTAATAAATTTCGCAACATTACATTTCTTTGATACTAAAGAGTATAAAGAATGGTTGTTGCAATACTAACAAATTGAACAAAAAATGACGAAATAAAAGTTCCAAAATCACATATCAAGTCAAATCAAATTCTTTTAACCACGTTATGCCGTCTCGAAACTTTGATAATCTCATCCATTCAATCACAATGCACCACACTTAACTACCTTGAAAGCATTCTTAACACAATACACATCCTTGCAGTCACTAAAAATATAATCTATCAAAAAGCTGACTGCATCACCACAAACAATGAAACATTAGATTTTATGGGACACCCAAGCCTTGATAGTCTTGGGGTGTCCATTATCGTTCATAATCATCACATCAATGAGTTTATGATATTTTAAAAAGTCACTTGATTTCATTGATGTGTTGTTTGTGGATTTTGGTTTCCAAACCTGCTTAGGTTTGGATGATATGTTTTCAACCATGTTGTGTTGTTGAACTTGGGTTCTACTAGGCACAACTTTGTTTATTCTGGCCATAGGTTTAGGTGAAGAGGATGCATAACTAGATAAAGGCGAATGTGAACTACACATTGACAATGATTTTGAACAAGAACTTCTATATGAATAAGTTCTTGGCATTCTTCTACCAAACCTGTCTAGGGTTATCAACTTACAATCCCTAATAACATGTCCTTGTTGCCCACAACAAAAACAAGAACGTCTATCCACAAAAGATTGATTCCAATGAGTTCCTTCAAATCGTTTTGGAGGAGGATAATACACCGAAGGCCTATTAATAGGAACATTTGTTGAACATGCACTCTTAGGTGAGCATGTTGAAGTAGATGTTCCTAAGGTTGAGCTAGTTGACTTTGAATATTTATTATTTTCATATTTATCAACTACTTTATCTTTCTTGAGATTCTTCACAGATGACCGTGAATCATCCGAAGATTTAGATTTTGAATCCCTTTTAACATGTTGAACTTTTGAGGATTCATTGTAAACCTTTGCTTTTCTTTTGCATTTAAAACAATCATCATTTTCAGTTGCAAGAATGAAATTTTCAGGTTTGACATTTAATTTCTCAACCTTAATGGTAGACACTTCAGGTATATCATCTACCTCAATAACCTCATCAACCTTAGTGATAGAATCATTAACTGAGGAATTAACAGGTTTTGTGTCTTCTTTGGAAGAAGAAGGCATAAAGTCGTTGATGGAATCCTTTGATGGCATTGGCAGATAGTCATTAGGAGGTGGTACATGGTGATAACCAAGACCAGCTTTGCTTTTGGTATCTGTCCTTTGCGATTGAAGAATTTCATCAAATACCATAGAGGATGTAGAAAAGTTTGAAAGTTTTCGTTGTAAACAAAGAACTTCTGCCTGTGAGTCAGCAAGTTGTTTCTTCACAAGAGTAAGCATATTAACATAACTACCTATCTCATCTTGCTGACAAAAATTTTTGGCTTTCAGTTCTTTCTTTTCTTCAAAAATGGCTTTCAACTTTTTTTCACATGCCTTATCATTTTCTCTTAACAAATCATTACTTTCTTTTAGTTGTTCTATGTTAGAGTTAAGGCGTTCATTATCCTCTCTATACCTTTTAATCGTACCAGTTAAGTTAATACATGAAGCACATGAGGATGGTTCAGAATCAACCTGATTATCCGAAGCTTTGATTTCAACTTCTTCCTTCATTTCTTCTTCTGGGTTTGTCATTCTCATCTTAGTATTACTTCCGAAACTTACTTGAAGATTTTGCCACAAATTAAATGAAGTATCTTGATTTTTGTAACATGAGGCTTCATCCCTTGGTAAACACTCCAATATTGCCTCAAATGTCTTCTTCTCCAAATTAAAATTTGCACGTTCTGTGGTAGACATTTGGTTTACCATTTTGAAAGATGTACCTCCGGCTATTCTAGGTTTCTCATACGGATTTGCAATGAATATCCATAATTTTGCATCATACAGCGTAAGCAACACTTCAACCACAGCTCTCCAACGATCAAAGTCCTTATGAAATAAGGATTTCAACTTTCCTCTCAAGGTTGTATTTAAGAAATCCATATTTGAATTTAGCGACACACAAAAAATTCCTTACAAAAAAGATATTTTTTTTTTTTTTTTTTTTTTTTTTTTTTTTTTTTTTTTTATGGAACACAAGGCTTGTGTCGCTAAGCTTGTGTTGCAAGATTATGTGACACAAGGGTTGTGTCGCAAGATTATGGGACACAAGGGTTGTGTCGCAAGATTATGTGACACAAGGGTTGTGTCGCAAGCTTATGTCGCAAAACGGCGCTGATCAGCTCCAAAAACCCCAAAAACGAAAAATTTCGAAACCCTAATGAATTTTGAACGAAAAACAACGAACAAACCCAGAAAAACTCTTCAAAAAACACAATCTTCAACCAAAATAACCCAAAAACAAAGATTACACAATTCAACCTTCGTGAATCAAACTGAAAACGTTCAAAAACACGATCTGAAACCGTTGAATAACTTATTCACGGCTCTGATACCACTTGTAGGAACCCTTTTGCTGGACCTAATCAGATCGTATGACTCAATCAGAAGGGCGGAATCCAACTAATCGAGTATTGAACGTATATTGAATCACAAGCACAGTTTCTCTAACGTTTTGTATATATGAACAATTGAAGAATAAGCTTTACAATCTCTCTCTCTCTCTCTCTCTCTCTCTCTCTCTCTCTCTCTTTCTTTAGGGTTTGATCCACCCACAAATGAAATATGACTTCACTATTTATAGACAAACTGGACCCTGCGACACAAGCCTTGTGTCGCAGGCCAAGCCCACTGCGACATAGGCATTATGTCGCTATTGCGACATAAGCTCTGTGTCGCATGACCAATATTCTATGTATATTCTATAATTACATTTCATTCACTGACTTGAATATACACATTAATCACATCACATAGTAAGACTAATTGACTTTGACAAATACGAACATTGACCAACTGACTGACACACAGAAATGCACCAACACAAGAAATACTACAACACTCCAACTGGTTATTATATGGGTTAATGCTATTTGTCACCAACGTACTCTTCTTCATTTTCCGAGATCACCAACATACTCATTTTAATACTAATGTCACCAACGTACTTAGTAATTACCTGTTAAGATCACCAATATACTATTTTTAACCGGGAAATATTTGCTGATGCCTTTAAAATGTTGTCTGCCCCAATTTTTTAAACCCTAGATTGCGCTCGTTCCAAATGAAACGGAGCTCCAAAGGGAACGCGATGTCTTCTTCATCATCTTCAACCTCTTTCAAATCGATCACAAGTGGCTATTGTCGGTGTGCAACCCCTTTGCCTTTGAAGAAACGTATGCATGGACAAGCTCGAACCCTGGTCGAAGGTTTTTGACTTGCCCAAATTCGATGGTAAGTTGAGTAAATCATAAACCGGAATTTTCTGAAATACATGTAGGTGATTGTTCTTGTTTTTCAATATCCATGGAAGTGCATAGCCTTTCATTGGTTGGATGTAGAATTGGATAACGAGTGGTACAAAGAAATCCTTTTCGAGTTGTACTCATGTTTGAACCGAGATGAAAAATAGAATTTCAATCAGGTTATGAAGTGTAGGGAAAGGTATGCGAACTTGGAAGGTGAATTTGATGTGTACAAGAGCAAAATGGAAGCTGTTATGTGTCTGCTACAAGAAGAAGTCAAGAAGAACAAGTCAAAATCGGTTTTTTACATGAAATTATCAATTTGTCTTGTGTGTGTAATTGTTTTTGTATTGCTGTTTTAAAGTGTAATTGTTAAGTTCTAGATGAGGGTCTTTGTAATCTATATGCAGCAGTTACTGCAAAAGATCCCATAAATGCAGCAATTCCAATTTTCTAATGTATTGGGTTGTGTTTTTTAATGTTAGATGATTTGTTTGATGCTAAGAACCCATAAAATATGCACAAAAAGACACTACATTTGGACAAAAAAGAAGAGCTAAAGAGCATCTCAATGTTGGACCAACACCTGCTTTTGACCACTTCAAACATTAAGGACATCAAGTGCACAATATGATAATGCAAGTAGGTCCATTTTATACATCAAAAGGAGACCATTACATAGATAAGTGTTTTAGGGTCGTGTCTATAGCTAACAGAAAGCAGTAACATCTTATTACAAAAGCAACATAAATACAGTACATTATGGTCTACATCCTATTACAATCCATCACTGCTCAGATCCACCTGCACCATCATCTAAATCAATTGGCCTTTCCAAACTTAAACCAGTACCATTCTTATTAGTCTTGACAGGCTTCCACAGAAGAGAGAGTCTTTCTGATTTACTTCTCTTTTGCTTTTGGTCCTTCACCATCTGATCAAAGTAAAGGTCAGCTGGATTCTTATCTGGTACATTCATTTGACTTTCTTGTGTCATTAATTCTCCCATGTGTTCATCACTTTGGAGCTATGTCTCTTCATTTCCAGGTGCTTCAATTGTCTGTATAATAGATGATATATTACCTACTTATGATTTATTTAGCACATACTACACACATATAAAAGAATAGATGATATAAAGGTACCTGATTGAGGAAATTTGAACCACCTCTCCTAACCCTATATTTTCCACCATAGCTTGACCCCCTTCTCTTAACATTTGAAACACCTCTGCCCCCACCTCTGCCCCTACCTCCATCAACATTTATACCTCCATCAACAGAAGAACTACCAGTAGTTACAGTTGACCCACCACCAGGTACAGTTGACCCACCTCTTCCCCCACATGTTGTTGACCCACCACCTGCTACATTTAACCCACCTCTTCCCCCTGCTGCTGTTGACCCACCTCTACCCCCACTTCTGCCCCCACCTCTGCCCCCACCTCTAGAAACCTTTGGTGCTGGATCTGTTTTTGGGATCTTACAACCAAGTATGTTATGTCCCTTTTGCCCACAATTTTTACAAGTCATTACTCTCCCAACTCTTGAAACCTGATGATCCCCTTCTGTAGGATGCCTTATTCTCTTCTTTTTAGGTCTACCTGGCATCCTCCTCTGTATTGGAGGCAAGATATCAGGTAACTTACTTCTACTCCAGACACTTGTCCCAGGTACAAGTCTTATGGAATATGCAAATACAGTACATAATGCAATATTAAATAGGTATAGAACATTACCTCTGTTGTACCTTCATTCTTTCCAAGTACTTTCTAACTGATGGGCACAATTTATCCTCTAATGATCTAGCTTTCAGACTCATAGTATACAATCTTTGCATCAAGTAAACTCTTATGTCTTCCAACATTGTTATGATGGGCTTCTGTCTAGCATCAAGTATTGCCTTGTGATAACTTTCTGAAATACCATTTTCATAAGCTGCACATGATATGTTCATTGCAAAGAATGCTCTACACCAACTATTTGGGTTCCTTTCCAGTAGGTACTTATAAGCTGCCTCATCAAGTTTTTTATCTCTTCTATCTTGGCTTCAAAATGGGTAACAACTGTTGATGATGCAACAGACCAGAACAAGCTTCTATAGTAAACTCCAGACCACTTCTTTTTGAAGTTGGCATAGACATGTCGTGTACATTGCCTATGTTCTGCATTTGGTAACCAAGTACCAACAGACTCAATAAGTCCCTACATCATAAGGTAACCAAGATAATGTTAAATTATGAATGATGTCAAAATGAATATCAAAAACAAAAAATGATATATACCTTATGACCATCAGAAATGACTGTCAAGTAAGTCCCACTGCATAAGTTGAGATCATCACAAAGGGAAGCTAGAAACCAACACCAGTTGTCTTTGTTTTCCACATTAACCACTCCCCAGGCAATGGGGTACATCTGGTTGTTTGCATCTCTACCCATGGCTGTAAGTAGTTCCCCTTTCACTGTTGATTTTAGAAAGCAACCATCTAAACCTATGACTCTCCTGCAATTACCTACCCACCCATCCTTAATGCCCTTGAAACAAATGTACATTCTTCTGAAATAATGTTCTCCATTACCCTTTTCATCAACTTCTAACTTGACACTTGAACCATGATTACTGCTAAGAATGGCATCCTTATAGTCCCTCAACCTTGCATAATGTTCCCTTAAACCCCCTTCATGATCAAATATAGCCCTATGCTTAGCTCTCTTGCACATACCATAACTAACATTGATCATAAAATGTTTTTTGATATCAGTTCTCATTGATGAACATGTCAATTTAGGATTCTGAATGATGTCTTTTGCATATTGTTTGGCAATCCATTTAAAATTGACTAGAGGAGATAAATCAAAATTCCTAACACATGTGTGTTTTGGAATAAGGGACTTAATCTGAAATGAGTGCTCACTTGTCATCCATGATTCCCAAAGTCTAAAAGGACACACATTATTGTTACCTTTCTTTGGAGTGCACTTCTTTTTACCTTAACATCTACTTTAACCTCTGCATGTTCATCCTCTGCTTCTTCTTCTTTGTGTTCAGCCTCTGCTTCTTCTACTTGCTCTTGACCCACCTCTGCCTGTTCAGCCTCTGCTTGTTCCCTTAACAATTTTTCTTTCCTCTTTCTTTTCCTATCACGACTTGCACATCTACCTAAATCTACAGATCTACCACAATTAACTAGCAAACAATTATGCTCATTCTTTTCATACCATAGTTGATACCCATGGGCCACACCATAGCTAATGAGACATTGTTTGAGTTGCTCTGGACTCTCAAATCTCATTCCTAGAATGGGTTGCATATCCTTCCAGTATTGGTGAGGGTTATGAATAGGATAAGTATCTGTAGTTTTTATCTTGTACTGCTCATCTAATTCATCTTCTAAAACATCATCCAATGCCTCATCAGTCCTATGAGGGTCAACAGGATCATAAACTACATTCTCATCAAAAGCACTTATGAAAGTGCCATCACACAACTTGGTTAAGAATGGATCATGTATGGTTTTGTTTGGGATGTTGACATCATCCTCACCCTCATTGTGCAATTCTACAAAGCTTTTCACATCATCTTCTACCTCTATATCACTATCATCATCAGATCCATCCTCCACTATTGGCTTAGATAACCAACCTATAACATCGTACCCATAGTGTTCTACATATAGGTTAATCATACACCCATTTGCATTCCCAACTTGCATTACATCTATCAAATGGCCATCATTTTTTATCTCTCTCAGTCCACTCTCCATACTCACACCAGGAATACTGTGACAACCATCAAAAATCTCAGGTCAATAACGCACTTAAATTCCTAGTCTATCTAATTTCGTTTACAGCACTCTAAAATCCTAGTGAAAAGTCTAGATTATGACTCCTTAAGAACCAAAACCGTAAGTTACCGAAATCGCGTAACGTTTTAGAAGATTGCTTAGCGGACTTTAAGACCGTAAACCACATTAAATTAGGTTACAAAGTGCCAAAGAAAACTAATGAAATTAAATTTCACATGTCATCACAAAATATTTATCATATCGCAAAAATCAGAATTTAACCTGAAATTCCGTAACTCGATAAATGCAACCGGAAATCGGTTATTTAACTCGCAAATGTCAATCGTAAACGAATCACATGAATTTTGATGTGAATTATAAGCTTAGAAAATAAAATTTTATAACTCCAATTTCAACCATTAAAACATCACAATAAAACATTTCAATATGTAGAAACTTATACCAAAACAATATGTAACATTTAAAACCTTTAATTACTTAACTTTAAAAAAAAAAAAAATTTTTTTTTTTTTTTTACCCCACCCCCTCCTAAAAACGGCCAGCCCTCTCTTGACCACCCAAATCCCCCACTAACTTTATTAGTTTACATGCAAGAATCATTTGAACCACTTCTACACTCTTCCTTTCACTAATTTCACTCATTTCTCTCTCAAAAACACACACAACTCTCCCTAAACACACACTACTTTCCAGCCACATTTTGAATAAAGATCATCACTTTGAAGGTGTTCTTACACAAAAACAAAACCTCTAAGGTATAACCACCCATTTGTACTTTCATTTCTTGCATTTTCTTACTTTAATTCTTGTAAATACATGGATTGTGTGCCTATTTCATGGCTATAATCCACAAAAGGTGTTTGATGTTTGTAGGTTGTTTCTTACACTTGTTTAAGTGTAAAACCAAAAGAAAAACCCATGATCAAACCGAAATCAAACCGAAAAATCGTCTTTTTGATGTTTAAGTGCTTGCATGCACCATTTTTCTTAGCTAAATCTTAATTTATGTTAAAATATAATTTTGTTTATGTAAAAATACATATGCATGCATATAAGACAAGGCCTCCATCATTGGATGAGGTCTAAAAATCGTTGGTAGTGAAAAGCACACCAAAAAGATCACTTTGTCATGCATGTAATCTGTCCAGATTTTGACCCTACTTGAAACGACCATAACTCAGTGAATAATGGTCCAAAAATCTTGATTTTTCTTCTAGAATTTAGCTTAATGTCTTACCTTTAAAACCCCACTGGTCTCACTCAAATCCATTGAGTATTCGACCTCCAAATGTATCACACAAAACTGATGCGCAAACAGTAACTTTTCTGTGAGCACCTTGTTGTGATACTTGTTCATGGGTCTTAAGGTGTTCTATAAATCTAAGAAAAATTATTTTAGACTCCTAACATGTATATCTCAGTAGCATAAAAAGATAGTAATTTATCTTGTTGATCTCATATTTTTAGAAAATGTATGAACATCATGCATTGTTGTAAGCTTGTAAATTTCAAATACTTGTGTTGTGATGATTCAAAAATACAAAAGTGCTAGATATAACGTGTTAAAATTTTGGGGACTATTTTTCCCAGTAATTAGATCATGAAAAGACTCTGGAAAATAAAAATGGAAATTTTTTGAAAAACATAAGTATTTTTCCTAAATTAATGCAAATAAAGCCTACAAAAAGTGAAATAATCATGAAAAATTCTTTTGGACACAAAATAATTATGAGAAAATTCCAGTGTTATTTTCCTCAGAAAATGACACTATCCTCAAAATTTCACACTCTTTGGAGGTGTTTCGATATGTTTTCCGATTTACGTCTCGTTAAAACACATAATGTTGGGAACCAAAGTTCCGTTGCTCAAAAAGACTTGAAAATTTTACACAAACCTAGAAATGGGTACAAAATGATCTGGTAAAAGTTCCAGAATTTTTCGTGTATAATTACTATTTTTCCCATAATTATCCTACTTTTTAGACATAAAATGGTTATAAATAATCCATAAATCCAAAAATCCCCAAATTTTCACAGAAAATTTGTGAATTATATTTCATGTTTCATACCAAGTTTGGTAATTTTTAGATGTTCTATTCATATATTTTCATTATTTTGTTGACAACTCGAACAATTACCGACAACGTTAATTAAGGGGAAATTCGAACTTTTTCGGCACTTTGTAATTTAATTAGGTAGCTAAGCAATCCTAACAAACCATATTAGTCGAGAAACTAACTAGAAACCTTGTGTTCTTAGGACTTGGATAGGAGTCAAACCCGGTCGGCACGCGCATTACATCCATCCGTACGCTCACGCTCAATAGTGAGTTTTCACAGCCCCTCTTTTTAACGTTTTACTTAAATGTTTTGGGGTGAAAAGCATGCTATATGATTTAACTACTATATTTGGATTACAAATACTATTCTTATGTTATACTTGATGCTACGCTTATGCTATGCTCGTTTTAGAAATGCTATCCTTGATTTACAAATGCTATGCTATGCTATCTGCTATGCTTACTTTCGAATACTCGACATGGTTAAAATGTCGTATTGATTACGAATAACTTCTTGAATGTTTGAAGTTTATACGAACATGATTATATGCTTGTTTTCTATCGTATCTAAAGTCCCCGGTATCTCTATACGACCATTAACTCTATATGAGCCAAATGATGCATATGAATAGTACTATTTGGGAGCGAGACCACCTCCCCACTCACGCGGCCACGTGAGTGCATCCCATCATCCTAAATGCCAATGATAGGGCATCTCTCTTTGGGGCAAAGGTTTATCGGTTGTAGGTTTGGTTGTGGACTCAAGCATAATAATTCATTGTGACTATAGACAAAAATGCGATAGCATAGAAATTCATAAGCGACTATAAACGTATGACGTTTCGACTTTTGAAACGATATCTCTTTAAAAATATAAACTTTACGACCCGAGCTTTACAATGACTTTGTCATTTGAAATGATATCTCTTTTAAACTATAAACTTTACGACCCGAGCTTTGCAATGACTTTGACATCTGAACGATATTTCTTTGAAATTATAAACTTATGACCCGAGCTTTACAATGACCTTGTCATTTGAAACGATATTTCTTTGAAACTATAAACGTATGACGTTTTGTCATTTGAAACAATATTTCTTTGAAACTATAAACCTTACGACCCGAAATTTACAAAGACGTTGTCATTTGAAACAATACTTCTTTAAAACCATAAATTTAAAACTTGAGTTTTACACTATAAATCATTGTGGTCGTGGACAATGATAGACGTGGTTTCATAATAACGCTTCGCATTCTTATGAACTTCGACATAATAACCCGTTGAGATTATAAACATTTTGATATTGATTTGATGACCCATTGACTTTATAAACGTAACCTGAATCTATTAAATGCTACAATATGAGTTTTATAAACATAACTTGAACTTATTAAACACTATATCTTGAGTTTTATAAAAGTGAATTGAACATTTCTTTGAAAATATGAGCGTGGCGTTATGGACGAATTACGACTTTTAATTGAGCTCCAAAGGGAATCACTCCTAAATGAATCTCGTACTTAAATAAACCTCTTTTGCAAACAAAACATCGATTCACAAATGAATCTAACTATCAAATGGGTATCACTCTTAAATGAGCCTTGTTTTAATGAATTACTTTTATAATTATCCGCGCAATAGCGCTTGACCGTCCTAAAAATTGATCTTATGAAATTATCGGATGATTTTCGTCATTGTATGAGCCTCGGCACTAAACAGATTACTTTTGTGAACTAATCACGTAGTAACGTGGAACTTCTAAACTAAACTTTGTAAACTCTTGAAAAGGGTCTTTCCTTATGCAAAACCTGTGTACTCACCAACTATGTTTCATAGTTGACCTGTTTATTTTTACATGCTTTTCAGGAAATAGTCACAACTTGTCTATTGAAGCTAAACCTGTTATATGAGCTATGCTGCTATAGCGTTACGGAATTTTGTCTCTTTTGGATGTAATCGCATGTTTACATTATTTACTTTTGTGTTGTAAACGCTTGTAAGACTTATGTAATGTACTAGTAGTAGACCGTTGAACGGTGATCTTTTGTAATTTTCGATTATGAAATCATTGTACTGTTACATCTCGTGTTTCCGCTTTAGCGGGGTGTGACAAATACAATAATACAAACATTTTAATGGTAGAGTAACGCACCTCTGTAGCACTTTAAACACCTTATGGACTGACAGTTGCCCATAATTAGCGTTAACTATTACATCATGTTCACCACCTTCATATCATAATTAGCAAAAGATCCTTCATGGTAGAAAGTTACTTGTAATCCCTTCTACATTATGAAATTACAATACAAAGGTAACAAGTATCAGAATGTAACTATCAATTTTAACCAAAATTAACATTTTCAAAATTAGGGTTTATAAATTTTGGGGTTTTTTCGAAAAAACTAACAAATTTCACATACTACTGGTACTAAATCAACGATGATAGCCTACCTTGCAAGAATTATCAAACAACAGTCACGAATTTTGCTTACGACGTTGAACTTTTTTGGAGATGGTATGAACCTGCGTTGCGCGCAAAGAAATTTTTTGGAGATGGTCTTTACATTGTCCCGTTCATTTAAGTATGTAAGTGACACGTGTCAAAGGTAACCGGTTGTCCCGGTTACCGGTTACAGATTGGTGACATCGAAATTTTTAACTAAGTATGTTGGTGACATTAGTATTAAAATGAGTATGTTGGTGATATCGGAAAATGAAGAAGAGTACGTTGGTGACAAATAGCATTAACCCTTATTATATAGACACATGATTCATCATCACTTCTGACAAAACTAAACTCTTTGGTTTTCTCGTCAAAGTAATGATTCCAGTTACGAGGTGCTTGTTTGTGCCCATAAATGGACTTTAAAGCTTACACACTATGTAGGTTCCTATACGGATCTGATTCGAATCAATCAAGTCAACGTGCGGAATCCAATTAACTTGATTATCTCTTGAATGCGATTCTCTAAATAATTTTCTATTTATTGATTTGCCATAACGAATACAGAAAATACAATTAAGCTCTCAACTCTCTCAACTAAACTCTAAAATCAGTTCTGAACCAGTTACTTAAAAACGACACTATGCTGCTGATATCTACGCACATATCCTGCAGCAGGTGACACTATTAGTATCGCTTGACACTAACTAGTGTCGCTTCAGGCGTGTCGCTAACACAATTCAATCGACACTAACAAGTGACGCTAATAGCGTTACTAACATCAAACCATGTTTTCTAAACAAGCTGATTGTCACACGAATATGTATCAACACACTCTATTGGGATACTTAGGATGTAAAAAACCCTCAAGTTGTGTCATAAACACATTTTCATTAAGCTTTCCGTTTAGGAAAGCGGTTTTACATCCATTTGCCATATTTCATAATCATAAAATGCTACGATGGCAATCAATATCCTAATAGATTTCAACAGAGGTACTGGTGAGAAAGTTTCTTCGTAGCCTATACCATGAGTTTGCGTGTAAGCCTTTGCCACAAGTCTAGCCTTGTATGTGTATATATTTCGATCCATGTCCATCTTCTTCTTGAAGACCCATTTACACCCAACTGTCCTATGACATGGTGTTTGATCAACTAAGTCCCAGACTTGTGTTTAATTAAATAAACATAACCATATCTACTAAAATCCTCAGTAAATGTAACAAAGTATCTTTCTCCGTGTCTAGTGGATGATCTGAACGGCCCACACACATCAGTGTGTACAAGGTCCAACAAATTGACCCGTTCACAGTTTCCTGTAAAAGGTGCTTTAGTCATCTTTCCCAGTAAGCAAGATTTGCATTCATCATAAGATGTGTGATCAAATGATTTCAAAATCCCATCCGCTTGGAGTATGGCAAAGCGTTTCTTGTTAATGTGGCCAAGACAACAGTCTTATCCAATCCCAAATCAAGGACTAGCCTTAAAGTAAAGCATCTCATTCTTATATACAACAATTGACCCATTATCAAATCCCAAATCAAAACCATCATCATATAATGCTTTAAGAGAAATAATGTTCCTTGCCATATCGGCTGAGTAGCAAACATTTAACAATACCACAGAAAGACCAGAAACAAAAGCTATTTGCTTGTTGCCCATGATTAGGTCAAGCTTTGCACGTCTCAAGTTCTTATTTCGCTTTAGTCCCTGCACATTAATATAAATGTGAGTACCGCATCCGCTGTCCAACATCCAGGAATTTGAAGTAAAAGCACTGTGGAGTTCAACCATATATATACCTGAAGGGCCACAACCTTTTGCCTTGAGTTCTTTCGACTCTTTCAGATATTTAGGACAAGTACGCCGCAGTGGAAACATATTGCATCCACATGAGTTTTCATTTGAGGAGTCAGAGAGTCAGCTTTGCCTTTGCCTTTTCTTTTGCCTTTGCCTTTGGACTTTGGGTTGGAGTTAGGAGTACCAATCTTTCCTGTTGGATCGATTCTAGTGTTCAGAGAGTGATTGTGATATAATCCGTATCTATGTATATGCGTATGTATGAATAATAGTCAAATCTTCATCTATTGATTTATCGCATTCAATTACAAGCTCTCAAACTCACAATGATTTAGATACAAATATGCACTATCAGTTTCTAGATTTTCTTAACCTGTTACAAATGAGATCAAGTCTCCTATTTATACTAAAACCCGTTACTGCGACAATTCTAGATTGTCGCATATTCACTTACTGCGACAATCTTGCATTGTCGCATTTTCATTTATTGTGACAATCGTGTATTGTCGCATTTTATTGTTGTCGCACTCTGCCTGCGACAGTAAGATATTGTCTCATTAAAGTTGTCGCAGCCTAATACTTATACAAATGCAAATCCTATTTTATTTATCTAACAATCTCCCCCTAGGATTTAGCATCTTGTATCTTGAATATATTCTTTGAAGCAAGTAGTCTTTTGCAGTCTTTGATGATCTTCCTTGAATAATCTTGTAAACTCTACTATTTTCTCTAGTAAGCTTTTGTCTTGATATCTTTGTCCTCGATCTGATGATCTTTCTTTGATTCCCTCTTGCTCCCTATTGATATGATATGAATCCTTCGGAGCTTTTAACTTTTTAATTCTCTGACACTTATTTGACTTTTTCTTTCACAATTTTCAATAATCTCCCCATATCCCCATAAATCCTTTCTTTGACCTTACATTTCTGCTTTTCAATTCTTCACAATATTTATCTCTCCCCCTTGAAATATGCTTGTGATTTCTCATCATTCTTGTAAACTCTTTCCACTTTCATCTCAGCATCTAAACTCTTTTCACTCTCTTCAAACAAAACACTATTAGTTTTGCATTTCGAGTTGAAATTGATAGATTATTGCTTAAAAGAAAGCATTTTTAACTAAGACACCAATATATGCAACGTTTTTCTTCTAAAGGTTTCGTGAATAAGTCAGCCAATTGATAATCTGTTTTGACGAAAAATAACTCGATGTGATTTTTCTCAATATGATCATTTATAAAATGATATCGGACATCAATGTGCTTTTTTTTCGAATGTTGTACTGGATTGCACGAAATTGCAATGGCACTTTGAGAATCACAGTAAATCGGAATTTTCTCATAATGGAAACAGTAATCCATTAACTGAGAACGCATCCATAGTAGTTGAGAACAACACACAGCAGCTGCAACATATTCAGCTTTGGCTGTGGATGTGGACACACAATTTTGCTTTTTCGGTGTCCAACTGACAAGTTTATCTCCAAGAAATTGTACATCACCCGATGTGCTTTTTCGATCTAATTTGCAACCTGCATGATCTGCATCTAAATACGCAATTAACTCGAAACTAGTATCCTTAGGATACCATACACCCAAGTCGATTGAAAATTTAAGATAACTCAAAATTCTTTTAACTGCTTGGAGATGTGATACCTTTGGATCTGCCTGGTATCGAGCACAGAGAAATGTAGAAAACATGATATCTGGCCTACTTGAAGCTAAATACATTAATGAGCCAATCATACTTTGATATAAGTCTGATGAATGGATTTACCTGTTGGATCAGCATATAATCGAGATCGAGTTTCCAGGGGTGTAGAAATAGGTTGACAATCTAGCATTTGAAATTTTTTCAACATATCCTAAATATATTTAGATTGATTGATAAACATTCCATTTGATAATTGTTTAACACGTAAGCCTAAGAAAAAATTCATTTCACCCATCATGCTCATTTCAAATCTAGAAACCATTAATGCCGAAAAATTCTTACAATATTTGGCATAAGTGGATCCAAAGATGATATCATCAACTTAAATTTGAATTAAATTATATCATATTTTTGTTTGTTAATGAAGAGTGTAGTGTCAATGGTACCTTTTGTGAAACCAGATTGGACAAGAAATTGAGAAAGAACATCATACCAAGCTCTCAGGGCTTGTTTTAGTCCATATAAAGCTTGGTCCAAGATATAGACATCGTTTGGTCTCTTTGGGTCCACAAAACCATCAGGTTGACCGACGTAAACCTCTTCTTTAAGAATCCCATTCAAAAATGTTGTCTTGACATCCATTTGATATACAGTGAAAGATTTGTGAGCAGCATATGCTAGGAAAATTTGAATGGCCTCAATTCTTGCAACATGTGCAAATGTCTCATCATAGTCAATCCCTTCTTGTTGACTATATCCTTTTGCAACAAGTCTTGCTTTATTCTGTACAACAATCCCATTTTCATCCTTCTTGTTCTTGAAAATCCACTTTGTACCAACAATTGATTTTCTAATTGGTCTTGATATAAGCCGCCAAACTTTAAGACGAGTGAACTAGTTTAACTCATCTTGCATTGCAATGATCCAATCTTGATCTTGAAGTGCTTCTTTAACATTGGTTGGTTCAATTGAACTTAAGAAATTTGAATACAAGCACTCATTTTTAGTAGCTTTCCGAGTTTTCACGCCAGCTGATGGATCACTAATTATCTGAGTACTAGGATGAGATTTTGTCTATTTCCGTTCGTAAGGTAGATGTTGATATTCAAATTGAGTATTTGAAGTATCAATGTATGGTGTAGAAATGGTTGATGAGATCGGTGTAGTAACTGGGAGTTGTTCAATTGAAAGTAAGACTTCAGCAGGTGATTCAGATTGCACATCTTGAGATGATTCTTATGTAGGTAAATCTGGAGATGGTATATCGAGGGAGACTGTAGATTCTATTGGAACAGATGAGTTCTTTAAAGTTTCAAAATAATCATCGTAGAAATCTGAGAGTAATTCATCAAGATCATTTACAAGTGAGTGTGACGTTTCAGCTTGATCCTTATCTGAGCTGGTTAAACCGGGTTTTGAATTGCTTTGTTCAAAAACCATTTCTAATAATTCATCAAACTTGACATTAAAACTTTTGTTGACAATCTTTGTTTGTTTGTTATACACCCTATATGGGACTTTATCCTTTGAATATCCAATGAAGACTCCTTCATCAATTTTTGGAGAAAATTTTCCTAAATCTTCATGATCTTTTAACACAAAGCATGGACATCCAAATATTCTGAAAAATTTGACGTTTGGAGGACGGTTGTTGATAATCTCATATGGTGTTTTTCCGAACCTCTTAGTGATGATTGAGCGGTTTTGAGTAAAACATGTTGTATTTACAGCTTCTACCCATAAGAACATCGGTAGTTGTGAGTATACAAGCATTGTTCGAGCAGCCTCAACAAGAGTTCGATTTCGTCGTTCAACAACACCATTTTGTTGTGGAGTACGTGCAGCGGAATATTGATGTGAGATTCCAACCGAACCCAAATATGCATTAAGAGTGTTATTCTTGAACTCAGTACCATTATCTGAACGAATTGACCTAAGTTGAAGTTGAAGATTCACTTGAGTTTGTTTTAGAAAGTTAATGAGAATCTCTGGAGTGTCAAATTTAGATTTCAAGAAATATACCGATGTGTAACGTGAAAAATGATCCACGATTACAAGAATGTACTTATTGCCATTGATGGAATGCGCATTGGTCCACATAAATCCATATGAAGTAGATGAAGTACAGAATCTGAACTTGGTGTAGATATAGACTTACAAAAGTGATCCTGATCATATTGCAAATCAGGTAGACCTTGAACAACACCAGAACGAGAGAAAGTATTGATTTGATTAACATTGAGATGAGAAAACCGACGGTACCACAACCACAATTGTTGAGAATAAGCTTTTGAAAGTAAACAGACATCGGCCATGGGTTGTGCACTATCTAAATCAATGGTATAGAGATTTGTGCCACGGGTTCCATTTAACAATTCATGCCCATCTTCAGTTTGAACACAACAACTTCTTTTTCGGAAAAGAACCTCTAAATCCTTGTCACAAAATTGACCAATACTAAACAGATTGTGTCCTAATCCTTCAACATAAGTAACCCGTTTTATTGTGATTCTACCCCTAACTAAATCTCCAACCCTCATAATTGTGATTGACCAATACTAAATGATTATTTCCAAATCGAACTGTCCCCATAAACTTTTCAACAAAATTTACTAGAAGGGACTTATCTCTGGTCATGAGTTTGGGAAATACTGAATCAAGATACCAAACACATACTGAGATTTTCAAAAATCAAATCATTAAATAACCTTAGGAACCCATTTTGTGACGCGTTCGTAAGGGTTAGGACAATTAATGGTAGATTGGTTCTTTCCAGGGACCAATTTAGATATGGGAAATTAAAAAATTTGCCCTTAAAATTTTACCTCTAAAAAAATGTGCCCCAAAAAATCAAAAATATATCAATATACCCTATCCGGTCACAAGTCAAAACGTGACTTACGACCCCTAAACTTGCAACCCCGACTTCGGATATTGCGACTCGTTCACAACGTGACTTGCGACCCAAATTTTGACTACGATACCGTACCTTGCGACCGGGAATCAAATCTTGCGACCCCCAAATGCATCTTAAGACCCAAATTTTGACTACATACCTTAGCTTGCGATTGGGAATAAAACCTTGCGACCCCCAAATGTATCTTGTGACCCGGGAATCAAACCTTGTGACCCCCTCTGTTTGAAGCACTATAACTTGAAATCCGTAGGGATTTAGGCCAAACATTGAACATGAGAGTTGTAGTACATGTTTCAAGCTTTTCAAGGATATAAGATTCGTCCAAAACGGATGTCGTACGAAGAAGTTATAGTGGTTTAAAGTTGGCTGCATAGTCATTTATGGTAGTTTTTCTGATTTGTTGTCGTTCACGTTGTAAAGAAAAGTAATACAAGATACATATTAATTGGAACACGAATGAAACATGTCGAATAAAATAAAACACAAATAATACAAGATGCATAACATTGATAACTAATACATATTCATCTAATAATCAACAACATCAAGAAGAATTCAAATTCTCAGTTCCAAAACATTGAGTCGATTGAGATGCTTCGGTCTTTACCTTTGATTTTGATCTTGATTGACTCGGCTTGTCTGTTCTATCCAAAAGAGATCTGCAACCAGATCGACTATGACCAATTTCCTTGCAACGACTACATTGTTGTGTTGATTGTCGTTTCCTCTCCTTGCGAAGGAATACGAGCACTGCCAGGTGGGCGACCAGATTGCCTCATTACAAGGACCGGCGGTAACACAATCATAAGATCACTTGGGTCCACCCATTCTGAAGGATGATCCATTGGGTAAATAGCCTCTGCATAGGCAGCTCGATACGTCTCTGATGTGAAATAACTCTCCGCATAGCAGCTGACTTCATCCTGATTGAAATGGTGAGCCACTGCGATAACGTGTCCACACGGTAAACCTGACAACTGCCATTGCATGCAACTACATGTTCTTGTTTCCAAGTTAATTGTTTCATTATTTATTCCATATAACACCAGAAAAATGAAATTTGTGGACAGATTGACATTCCATCTTCTAGATTTCTCGTTTCTCTTCCCAATCTTGTGCTCAGCATATGGTGTGACAGTCGTCGTAAGTCCTTCTCCAGTGTGACGAGGCTTGTAGTACCACTGTTGTATTGAAGCTCGAAAATACTCTAATAACATTGTAACAAGGAGCCTTCTTGCATGTCTGGTCAACCTGTTAGATGTCATATACACATATCGTGGATGTATAGCATGATGCCTTGACCATCTATCTTTCCCAATGTCTCTAAGAACATTAGCTAAGGCTGGTAAACGTCTAGAAATGACATCAAAATGATAATCAAAATCTGACTTACGGTAAGACATACACAGTTTTCAGTAATACCAGTCAAAGTGCTTGACCCTAGAAGAGTTGTGTTTCAGGTTCATCAATAAATGACGACGACATAAGGCACAAAATGTCTCTGGGAACACTTGTGAAATAGCGACTGTAATTGAAGGGGCCCTATCGGAAATGATAGTCAGGTTTTCAAACCCACCAGCAGACTCAAAAGCATCACGTAAGTTTGCCAAGAACCACGTCCAGTGATCGGCCGTCTCCCCTGCCCCAATACCATACGCCAGTGGCAAGATGCCATTATTGCCATCCATCGCTATACCAACTAAGTTAGTACCCAGGTAACTACCCTTCAAATGTGAGCCATTTATCATATTTACTGGACACGTATGGTTAACAAATGTACGTATCTGCAAAGAGAGTAAATGTTAAAATACCAAAAGAGATCAAGTATACGTAATTTAAAACAAATTATAGTTACTTACAGCTGTACCAATGGGCATGTAACACATTACAAATCTATCTTTCTCATCTGTACTAATATTCGTTGTACTCCCTGTGTTTTTCAGCTTTAGGTTGTGTAGGTAAAGGGGTAGCACCCGGAATGATTCTTCCACGCTACCTCTCAATAAATCTATTGTGTAACACTTTGCCCTCCAAGCTTGTATGTATGATAGGCTGATTTTAAAACGGGCAGACATATAAAGTTTAATCTCTTTATCTCTATAAACACATCCTTCCAAAGTCATCAACTCCTTCAAGATGTGACCGAGCACTTTTTTGCTTGCATGTTTGTTATTGTTCATAATCTGAGTGCGAGAACAAGTGTGAACATCAACAAACTTCCTGACTTGGAAGTTATCTTTGATACACGATGCACTTATCTTCAAGCTACAATTAGGCAATAAAAAGTACGATATATACCAACTCTTGTCTGACTTCTTAGGCGTAATCTGAAAACCCTCTTCGACATACTTCGTATGCAATTGTAGGAGTAACTCCTCCTTAGTTTCAAATGTTTGTCCAAGTTGAACCCGGTAAGAGGGTTAATACATGGTAACTGGTTGTTTTATTTTTTCTCGATCATTCTCGCATAACAAAGGAGGCATATTCCAGAATATATCATTTTTTGGTGCTTTCATCGGTATTTCCTTTTCATATGTGTCTTTGGGATCCGGAACCTCATCATCATCATCATCATCATCATCATCATCATTGTTAGATATAAAAATAGGATTTGCATTTGTATGTGTAAACTGGTCCTGCGACACTAAGTGCGACACTAAGATAGTGTCACAATAACACAAAATGCGAATTTAAGAATAAAGTCGCAGGAACATGTTAGTATAAATACAGGACTTATTCTTTTCATTTTAGTAGTTGTTGAACTAGAGAGAATTTGTGTGTGCGTTTGTATATCATATTCAGAGAGAGATTGAGAGCTTGTAACTGATTCTTAATAGCAATACATAATTATTTGATTACTTGTTCATATACTTACATATACATACGTATACATACATTCGGATTTCACTCATATCACGTCCAAATCACTAGATTCGATCCAACAATCATCATTATCATTATCCTCATCAACATTATTAACAAACGCATGATCAATTTTCTTGACTTTCGTTACATTTTGTTCACCATAAAGATCATAATCATGATGATGATCATCAGGAACCTCCACATGATATTGTGAATTATCTTGATCATGGTGAACACCCTCTTGATTATCTCGGGGGAGTTCAATTACCTTAAACTGTGTGTCTTGGTTAATTTGTGTTGGATATGTGTTATTTATTGGGAAATTTGGAGCAGCATGATAATGATATAGTGGAAATGATTGAAAATATGGTGGTGGTGGTTGAAAAGGAAACAAAATGTGTAGCAATGTTTGTTACTGTTGATTTTCAGGTGGTTGGTTATACTCTTGTGTTTGAAGTTGTTGAAAATGTTGTTGAAAACCACTACTCCTACTGTTAGGGTGATTGCTCCCCATACCCGAAACATTTCTTACAATGTCAACTACGTAAATTTCTATTGGAGCACTGTTAAGCAGTTATTAATTACATGGCACAAAAACTCCCCAAAGTCATCTTCATCATCAGTAATATCTATAACATATTGATCCACCTTATATTTCATATGAATTGGTGTATCAAGTGGTAGACCAACTTTCTTTAAAACATATTTTAACAAAACTTTGTATGTCAAAGGGTTTTCGGGTGCAACAGGGAGTTTTTAAGGCACTCTATAACAATCTATAGGAAAATACATCAACATGTTGCTAATATATTCAAAATTTCCTCCATAACAAACATACATCTGAAAACTTATCAATTTCTAGACTCATATTGCTGTTGAATTACAAACAAATCGCCTTAAAAGACTTAGAAATTGTACCTTTTCAGGATAATGTGTTACAATCCTTGTAAATGTGTTGCAATTCCTTGTAAATATGTTGAAATTACTTGTATTCGATTACAGATAATTGAGAGAGTGTTTGTGCTTTGAGAGTGTGTGTTTTTGAGTGAAAAACAACTGAATTTCGGGTGGGTTTTAAAAGTAAAAATGTGATCCATATTTTATCCAAAATCTAAAAAATCTTATCTATGTTGTATCCAAAACGGGTCGATGGTCGTAGTCCGGTCGCAAATCACGATGAACGGGTCGCAGGTAATGATGAACTGGTCGCAAGGTACGATGAACTGGTCGCAAGTTACGATGAACTGGTCAATACACCAAATGGGTCGCAAGATACATTTGGGGGTCGCAAGGTTTGATTCCCGGTCGCAAGCTACGGTATCGTAGTCCAAATTTGGGTCGCAAGATACATTTGGAGGTCGCAAGGTACGGTATCGTAGTCAAAATCTACGTCGCAAGTTACGTTGTCAACGGGTCGGATGGTCGCAATATCCGGAGTCGGGGTGGCAAGTTTATGGGTCACAAGTCACCGTTCGACTTGCGACCAGATAGGGTATATTGGTATATTTTTTATTTTTTGGGGAAAATTTATTAATTTCCTTTTAGATATTTGTTTGGGTTTGCTTTTTGATAAAACCTTTTATGTCGCGAAAGTTGTGATTTTGGAATCCATTTGTATATAGGCTTTGATGTACGAGACAACTTTGGATTCGATTTGGATTGATAATGATTTGAATCCCAAACCTTTGATTCCCATGTTCGTGATCTTTGTCGTTTAGCAGGATGATAGTAATTATTTCATTTATCTACAATCATATCTTTCAACATAGATTCATTAACATTCATAGAATAATTTCTAGAATAACGCAAAGTATGAGTACAAATGTTTGAATTCTTTGAATACAACGAACCATGTCTATGGATATTATTATAGTTACACGAATAAGAACTATGTAAAGCTTGTTTAGACGTTTGAATTCGGGATTTGACATGATGATTCGTCGATTTTAGATCTGAAACATGAAAAGCACTAGTATTAGTATTTGAAAATTTTGATTGAATGCTCTTGTTTGAAGGAACCTTAACATACTTTTTTTTTTTATTTTGCAAAGAATAATTAGTAAATTGAGATTTCTTCGGAGCATATACTATTTTCTTTAAGCATTTTTGTCTCAGAGATTGTTTAACATTTGGTTCAACCTTTTTCATATACGTTGTTTCCAAATCTTCCTCGGATTCCATGAGTTTATCAAAATCAAGTTCAAGAGAAGATTTTGAAACTGAAACTGAACTAGATGAAGAAGCTGTGTTTTTTTGAAGTTCAATAGATTGCAAAAGAGTTGTTCGTTCTTGATCAAAATTTAGTTATAAAGTGGTCATCTGTTTTTCGAGATCAAATATTTTGTTTTCCAAAATTAAATTTGGAATATAAAGTTTTGTTTTAACTACTTGTTCCATAACTTCATTTTGATCAATTACTGGTGTAGAACAACTTGGAAAGTAATCCTCAGAAAGAGTAATCTTGCGTGTACCATAACTTTCGTTTATTTGAGTATAATTAAACGAAAATTGTGTGTTTTTTGCTTTTGTTCTATTGAAGTTCTCAATCACTTCCTCTTCATTAGCTATTTTACAAAGAACAATTTTAAAATACTTCCCATGTTACCATAGTTATATAGGGTAGGTACTTTAGAAATTGCCTTTTGTAAATAGCAAGGATTTTCAAAACCTAATCCATCTCTTGGATTATAAAATCTGATATCCTTAGGTTTATTTAGAAAAATCGTTTGATCAGTTTGACCACGCTTAAACAGTTTATCTTGAGATTCTTTGAGTTTGCTTAAACATGAATTCTTTTCTTAATTGACTAAATCATATCGTTGTTGAACAAAATTTGAATGTTCTCTTAATGCTTTGCATTTTGAAAAGAAACCAAGAACTTCTTGATTTAAAGAAATATTTTCTTTTTCATATTTTTCAGAACTTGTTTTATAACCCTCCATATGGTTTCTTAAAACCATTTTATCCCGAGTCAACGTTTTAATCAAAGCATAATTATATTCTAATTATGTTATAAGCTCACTTACATGATCTTTTTCTAAGTTTAGCTTTTTAGTTAAACTGTCATTAATAGCATGCAAGGTTGTGATCATGGTTTTAGAATCTTGTACCTCAGAATCAGATTCTGCTTCTCCTTGAGTGGATGCATTTGAGATATTTGCCATAAACGCCATATTTACTTCAAGATGTTCTTCTTCTGAATCAGTCAAGTTCAACCATGCGTCATTCTCAGATGACAACACATATCCTGCTTCCTTTTGCTTAGCTATCAGCATCTTAGCCTTATAGTACTCAGAATCACGAACCCTTGGTTTCTTGCAATCCCTAGCAAAATGACCAAAACCACCACAATCATAGCATTTGATCTCTACATCTCCTTGTGGTCTTTCAACACCTCTTTTCTCATCAAATTTTCCCTTGTAGTTCTCATCATTTCTGCTCTTGTATTCTGGGCGTTTAATGGATGATGAAGAAGTACATAGATGATTGTTAGTAGGCTTTTTATAGTACTTCTTGTTGATAGGCTTTGTCATAAGAGCCATTTGTTTCATGAGCTCTTTGTACTCCTCATCACTCCCACTTCCCTCTTCTTCTGAATCAGATTGGTATTTAGTCTCTTTCACCACCTTTTGAGAAAGAGAATAAGTCCTTCTTTCAGAAATTAGAGCCAACGGATCAGCCTTCTACTTTGCCTCAGCACCAATACTTTCATTCACTTCATCTTGATTGTGATTTAAAATCTCATAAACACCATGAATATCAATAGAAGTTAAATCTCGATTCTGAATGATATTTGCCACACCCCGCTAAAGCGAAAACATGAGGTGTAACATCACAATGATTTCATTACACAAGGTACAAAAAGATCACTGTTCACTACATGCTACTGCTAAGGTTTACATAGTGTTTACATACGTTTACAACATAAGTACAGAATTACACAATATGAATACATCCATAAAATAGAGCATATGATAACAGTATTAAAAACAACATAAACGCGGCTTCAATCACATTTACTGACAGATTCCTGAAAAGCATGTAAACTAACCAGGTGAACTATAGAATATAGTTGGTGAGTTCACAAGTTTCACGTTTCAAAGCCATTTAAAAGTTTCTGAAACCATGTTTTAAAGATTCACGTCGCTAAGTGAGAAGTCATTTAGTTTTGCGTCGCTACGTAGTAATGATTGTAAGACAAAATTTTGTGGTCAAAGTTGTTTAGACCTAATTACGTGGTCAAAGTGGTTTATACGCTAAAACGTGACTGCTCAATAGTCGGTGTTTATACTTGAGTCCACAACCAAACCTTCGATAGTTCGCCCCAAAGTGATCATGCCTATCACATACATGATTAAGTAGTGGTTAAATGCCCCCGCGCTCAGTGCGGAATGGGGGGCGTGTCAATCCCAAATAGCGCTATCCATAATAACCATCAACTCAAATTGAGTTAATAGGTTGTGTAGTAAACCGGGGACTTAACACGATAGAGTCTCAAGCATACAACAGTTGCGTCTAAATAAATGCATATCAAAGTAAGTACTTGTAACAAAAACAACATTTGCAATAAGAACCACATGCTTTTCAACCCAAATATATTTAAGTAAAGCATTAAAAAGAAGGGCTGTGAATACTCACTATCGAGTGTGAGCGTCTGTGTTTTTATGTATTCTGCTTGTGAACTGTGTGTGAATCCTATCCAAGTCCTACGAATATGAAGGTTTCTAATTAGATTCTCATCTAATTCAGTTTGTTAGAATTTCTTAGCTAGCTAATTAAATTACAAAGTGCCTTTATCGTTTGAATTTCCATTCGAGTTTCATTATCAGTAAATGTTTGCATTATTTTAGGAAAAATACTTATATTCTTCCAAAAATACCTATTTTTATTTTCACGAATCTTCTCATGTTCAAGTTACTGAGAACAATAATCCCCATATTTTTAGCACGTTTTATCAAGCATTTTTGTATTTTTGTAACATTACAAACACAAGTATTCACAATTTCAAGGCTAAATCAAAGCATGATGTTCATGCTTTTTCTAAAAATATTAGATCACCAAGATAAAATATAATATTTTTATACTACTAAGATACATATGTTAAGAGTCTAAAAAAAAAAACTTTTAGATTTATTGAACACTTTAGATCCCATGAACATGCATCACAACATGATGCTCACAGAAAGTTTCCTATTTGCGCACCAGATTTGTGTGACACATTTGGAGGTCGAAGACTCATTGGATTTGAGTGAGACCAATGGGGTTTGAAAGCTAATATATTGAAATAAATTCCAGAACAAAAATAAATATTTTTGGACCATTATTCACTGCGTTATGGTCGATCAAAGTAGGGTAAAAAACTGGACAGGTTGCATGCATGACAAAAGTTAACTTTTTGGAGTGTTTAAACTACCAAATAATTCCTAGACCTCATCCAAGGATTTAAGCCTAGATTAACATGCATGCAAATCATTTTTCCAAAGATGAACTCATTTTAAACAATAATATTCTTTTATCCACATCAAAAGTGATGAAAAAGACGATTTTTGCAAGATTATGAACAAATATTGCATTTTGCTCTTGATTTTGGTTTGATCATGGATCATCCTTTCTCTTAAACACATGAAGATGTGAAAAGGATGATCTACAAACTTCAAGAATATTTTTAAAGGATATCTAACAATAATGGGCATAGAATTCACATTTTGCAAGCAAAAACATAAATTTTGAAGCAAAAAATGAAAGAATTATGTTAGAGATTGTTGTTGCTTACCTAGATGTTCTTGAAATAGCTCAAGAACACTTAAAGATTATGGAAATGATGATGATTATAGGCTGATTCTTGAGAGAGTTGTTGGTACATGTTGTGACAACAGCTTCTATTGTGTAACAGATTAGCTTGTAATTAGTCTTTGTTATTAATAAATGAATATTTTGTTATATGTTGTTTATTAATTAATTAAAATAATATTTATGTTATATTTTGTGTAGGTTCGTACGAACCTATAGGATCGTACGAACTTAAGTCATGCACGAACTTAAAGGTAAGTTCGTACGAACTTAGAAGCTGCTAAGTTCGTACTTAGCTGCTTATAAATACAAAGTTCGAAAATATTATTTCTAAGCTTCTACGAACTGAGTTATCAGCTAACTAAGTTCGAATACATTATCCTAGTTCGAATACATACGAAGTAAGGATTTCTTGGTGATATAAACGTGTTTTAAACACTTGTATTGTTTCATAGAGTATTCCACACTCTAACAAGCGTTGTTACCCCGTTGGATCCGTTCAAGGGGAACCTATAAGAGTTTTGAGAGAAAAAGAGTGTGTTTCTTTTAAAAGAAAATGGGTTGAAAGAGTGTGAAATGGATTGAAGTGTGAAGTGAGTTTTGTAAGAAAAAGAAGGGATTTGAGTGGGGGAAGGGGAGGTCCGGTTTTTGTGTTTAAAATGGGGGTTTTTAATTTATTTTTTTTGTTAAAATATAATGTATATTAGTTGTGCTATTTATTTGTATTAAAATTGCACAAATCTTGTACATTTCAAGGTTTTAAATTGTGATGTTTAATTGCTTCATATTTGGGTTATAAAAATTGATGTTCAAAATTTCTAAAACACTTCAAATTGTATTTAGGTTGTTTATAATGATTTTTAAAGTATTAGTTTGTCGGATTCGAGTTTCATTTATTCGATTCGGGTCGCATTTACCGAGTAACAGAATTTCGGTTAATTCTGATTTTTGTGATAAGAAAAAATCTTGTGATGATGTGTGAAATTAAGTTTCAGTTGTTTTCTTTGGCACTTTGTAACCTAATTTAATGTTTCTCATAGTCTTAAAGTCCGATAAGCAATCTTCTAAGACATTACGCGATTTCGGTAACTTAAGACTTCGGTACTTAAGAAGTCGTAACCTAGACTTTTCACTAGGATTTTAGAGTGCTGTAAATGTAATTAGAGATACTAGGAATTTAAGTGCGTTAATGACCTGAGATTTTTGACGGTTGTCACAATATTGCTCGAATATTGTTTCCATTCCAATAGCAGAATTGTTTAAGAATTTGATGTTAATCTCCAAGTTCTGCTTCACAAACTTATTCTTCCTTACTTCGTTCAACAACAAACATAATATTTTGTATGTAGCTTCAAGTTGTTCTCCGGTCTCTACCTTGAATCCCTCATAGGCCTGAAGACAATGAGTCATCTTAGTTTGTTTACCTCTTTCGGATCCTTAATGTTGTTTAGCAATGACATCCCACATCTCTTTTACAGTCTTGTAGCTATCAACTTGAACATATATGTCATTTGTGAGACCTTGAAGAATGAAAGATTTCATCTCTTTGTGTGCCTTCTTTAGTGATTTCTGTTGTTGATTCAACTCACTCATTCCTAATGGTGCCTCGGTAGCATCATTTTGGTTAATAGGAAACGACTATCCTTTAGTTAATGAATGCATAAGCAATTCACAATTGTCCTGCCTTTTGATGAAGTCTAGAAACCTGTCTCTCCATTGAGAATAGTCTCCTCTAAACAACACTAGAGGTTTATCCTTGGTTCCGATAGCAAGTGCTTCTCTAGACATTTTTCCTGTATACGAATTTTCCCTCTAAAATTTTCTGAAAATTTTCCCAAGTAAAATTTAACTTTTCTCAAACCAAAATGATATGTTTGAACACTTAATAAATGTCTCGGGAGAGTGTCGCACTTGTCTTTTATGCGACAGATATAAATTGTCGCAGAAGCACTATATGCAACAGTTCAAACGATTGTCGCAGAATCCCAATTCAACCTTTATGCGACAGATAGTAAGATTGTCGCAGGTGATTGTTGCAAGACAAAGATTGTCGCAAGACAAAGATTTTCGCAGATACTATTCGTCACTTCTACGAAGATCACCAAATCAAAGATTTGAAAAATTAATGAAATAGAAACCTGAACTTGATTTCTGATTGATCCTTGACACTAATTGTCACACCCCGCCTAGGCGGAAACGCGAGGCGTGACGGAGAAGATCGTCATAACATATTGATATAAAAAAATAGAGAATTCACTAAATGAAAAATCAACGCAAAGTGTCATGACGACTCTCGACACAAGCGGCGACTTGTATCGTGGTCAGTCAATACCACCACAAACATAGTCATATAGTCATAAAATCCCACAACTCGGGACAAGTTTCTAACAATCAACAAAACCAAAGTAAACATCAAAAATTCATAGAGATGTATTAATGTGATTTATTCGAAGAAAACAATTCACGAGTTTTAGGTCTCACTAAAGCTATGTAAAGACTCTATCCTCCTTAAGCATTCTTATTGTCATTACCTGAAAATGAATACTCGAAAACGTCAACATAATGTTGGTGAGCTCGTAGGTTTAAGTAATAATTGCATTTTGCTGTGCATAGAATATGAGTAGGACAATAGTGTAAAATAATAGCATAGCAGCATATAGTGCATAATGAATGTTCAACCCGAACATAATCAACATAGTCATCAACACAATAGATTTCCAAACATGTCGCCTACCAGCTGGAGCTAAAAAGTTGGCTTGATAGAGATATAGGAATCATAGTCATGTACCCACCAACAACTAATGCTCGCATACGCAGTTATAAACACACAAATTGTCCAAAGAAATATAATGATTATCACAACATAAGTATTTGAAATAGCCTTTGAGTATCATTTTCCCCCAAGATATATAAAAAGAAAAAGGGGCCACGAAACTCACCTTGTTAGTAGATGAAACAAAGTGCAAAATTATCCGAGCTAGTAAATCTATAAATAAAAAAAGTGTGTAAGTTACACATGGACAAGGCTTATAATCCTTCCTATTGTAACTCATAATTGATGGAATGTATATGACCAAGCCTTGTATTCCTAATGAACTATCCCTCAAGAATATTAATTTGTATGCCCTTAAGTCCTTGGTGTAAGTAATTGGTGATTTGTCTTTACTTTTATAGATTTGATTTTCTGTCCAAAATTTTAAGATTACTTTATGAATTTTCAATTATCATAAACGAGAGAGTTAGGGTTCCAAATTTAAAAGACAGAACCTAAAATATGTTAATTATTCTCAGAAATTTTCCCATAATTTTTGTTAACTCTTTACTATTTTAATAAAATTCCATAACAATAACTAGTCAGAAAAGTTTTCTGCTTGCGCAACAGAAAATATTATTTTTGTTAAAATACTTAAACGTATCAAAAAAAATCTGAAATTTTTACAGGGATGAGTAAACATATAGTATTTACACCAGTAAAAATATAATCACGTAATTCAAAAAATTGAGTGAGTTATGGTATCCCAAAGTCAACCAAAAATCTGATCAGCAAATACAGTTTCGGCTAGTTGTTTTGTAATAACCTTTTGAACGACCTATGCTTGTCTGTTTGACATGAAACCACTTGGAACTGAAAGTAGACTCATAGAAATTAAATCTAGACTCAAAATTTGTATAAAAACTCCATGTTATGACCAAGATATGGCCTTCCAAAGTGGATACAAAATGCTGTCCAGATTCTGGTATAAGCAAAACAATGTCTTATAACCTAGAATATCATATCTTAAATTATATGTTTGACACAATTTCATCAAATTCGTTTTTGACATGCTATTTAGGTGTGTTTTAATCATAATTAATTTCCATCAATTCAAGTTACATTAAAATCAAAAGAAATATCAATTAAATGGTGAAAATAAGAATACTTACCAAAAGCTTGAAAAGAGGATCAATTAACCTTGTTCTTGAGAGTTTGATGAGAAAAAAAAAATGTTGAAGGCTAAGGTTTGAAGAACTTCACCAAAGGGGAAAAGATGAGAGAAAAGAAAAGAGGCTAGGGTTTTTAGAAAAGTTAGAATAATATTTTTAGGTTAAATTTGAATAAAAGAGATTAAGGAGTTGAATTTTTTATTTTTTCCTTATTTGGGCCGGATTTAATATTAAAATAATAATAAATTTTTTTTTTTTTTAAATTTTTTTTTTTTTCTTTCATTTTTTTAAAAAATTAAATAAAATTATATTATGTTATATTCTTGCATTGTTATCATTATTATTATTAGAAAATAACACTTTTGACTTAATTTATTTATTTATGGGCTTAATCACCAATAATATCTTCTATAGATATCTACAATATCTAAGAATTAATTCAACGTTCTCGGAGAAACGTGAGTACTTAGAGATTTCATCATGATCACAACAACTAGAGGGAATAAGATGGATAAACACTTAACTCTTAGAATTTCTCATTTTCTATGTTTCAGGAATCAAGGAAGCACATAAGTTTAGCTAGACGACGAGCGTCGGTTTAGTAGTCAAAGTTGTCTAACTTGATTTGGTGACGGTTGTCACACTAATAGAGTACTTCGAACGGTGATATTTCACTTAATCGACTTCAAACACTTCAAATCACCAAATAACCGCCATTTTTGAACTTGAATCAAAATTGAAGAATCGAATGATTTAACCGTGAAACTTTGATTCAATCCATTGCAGATCACTATTGGAAGCTTCGTGGATACTTTGATTAATCAGAAACAGAGGAATTAATCAAAATTGAGCAATAATCAGTGACTTTGACTTAGAATACCCATTTTGACTTAAACTTCGAATTCGAGCTTGAATTTAGCAATTAAACCGTGAAATCACTTCCAAAACCTTCAACCAATGCTCTGATACCAATTGTTGGATCGATTCTAGTGTTTGGAACGTGATTGTGATATAATCCGTATGTATGTGTATGCGTATGTATGAATAATAGCCAAATCTTCATGTATTGATTTATCACATTCAATTACAAGCTCTCAAACTCACAATGATTCATATACAAATATGCACTATCAGTTTCTGATTTTCTTAACCTGTTACAAATGAGATCAAGTCTCCTATTTATAATAAAACCCGTTAGTGCGACAATCACTGCGACAATTCTAGATTGTCGCATATTATTGTTGTCGCACTCTGCCTGCGACAGTCAGATATTGTCTCATTAAAGTTTTCGCAGTCTAATACTTATACAAATGCAAGTCCTATTTTATTTAGCTAACATTTCCTTTACCCTTGCCCTTAAGGTGTTGCTTCTTCTTCTTATGGCCAATATCGAGGTAGTAGGTTTAGCTTTAGCCATGTTAGACTATGCAATCTTCAACATGCCATAGAGCCCTGTAATGCTTTTGTCCATGTTGTTGATAATATAATTTAGAATGAACTGTTCATAAGAACTTGTCAGCGAGTTCAGGATAATATCCGTTGCAAGCTCCCGACCAAATGGAAAGCCTAGACGCTTAAGCTGGTCAATGTAGGATTTCATCTTCAAGACATGTACACTGACACTACTACCCTGGTTCATTATACAGCCTACTAGAGCTCTAACAGTTTCAAAACGTTCATGCCTAGCCTGTTGCTGGAACATAGCCTGCAGCTGGTTTATCATGTCATACGCCCCAAGATTCTCCATGTTCTTTTGAAGATCATGAACCATGATCGCTAACAGGGGGAAAAGCTACCTCATTCGACTCCTTAACTCGTTTTTCATAGTCTTCGCGAGTCGCTATGTTAGCTGTGGCAACTAGTGCCTTAGGGAGAGCCTCCTTTATGGCCCTTTCCTTTTGATCCATCTTGAGGAAAATTCTCAAGTTTCAGATCTAGTCCATAAAGTTCAAGCCATTTAGCTTGTCCTTTTCAAGGGGCTCTTTTAGGTAAACGTTTGTCATTGATGAATTTGCGTTTTGTGACATCTATCAAAATAGAAAGTATTTTAACCTGTAAAAATAATTACCCTTGTGTTTATTAATAAAATAATTATACTAAACAAGGCTAAGGCCCATATTTCACATCCAGTCATGAAGAGGTATGCTGTAATCGTGAAGATAAGCTATTTAGGTAGGTAACCATTTTACCATATTCATTCTAAATAAAAGTCTTAGATCCTTGCGGGATTCGTGACATCCATTGTGTCGTTTGGCATGTTTAATCCCTTCAACGCTAATCTTTTCTTGTGACACGTATGCCGCGGATCACAAGTCCAGATTGTAAATTCTCCATGACAGAACACGTGACATCCGGCCCAAGACTCTCGTAGGGTCCAGACCGTACGAACTTAGGTTCTATATAATGATATGTTCACATGTTCGAAGATAATCAGTTGTTTAGGTATTATTTTAGGCATTACAGAAGCTAGTTCGAATATCATTAATTTTTTTTTCTTACATTGAATGTAATTAATACATACGTTCAATAAAAGTGTTCTTTAGCATATTTGTTTTACTTGTTATTATTGTTACGTTCTTTTGAAGATTCTACACTCTATAAATGTGATTACCTCGTGGATCCAGGTTCAGGAACCTACAAGTGATGACGGGGTGTAAGGGGGATGAGTTAAGAAAGAAAAATGATGAAGACAGAGATGATGATTCTAGTGCACCGAAGGAAGGTGAGCTGTCTAGCTCTTCAACTGGAAGACTAGTGGCACAAGCTCAGGGGGAGTCTAGTTAGAAACAAGGTGTGAATGGCTCTAAGGAAACTCCAGTAAATCTGACGGAGACTGACACTATCGAAGCACTTCTTAATCTAGATGTTTATGATAGTAGTGAGTCTGAGTTAGAGGAAGGAGATATTTTGGATAAAGAGGTTGCTGAATGGAGGTCAGACGATGAGATTATACCATACGCTGATACTGATATAGATGAACACGTCGTGACAAAGCAACCTGTAACCAAGATAGTCAGAGAAGATGAAGCTGGTGAGAATGTGATAGACCGTGAGGGACTAGAGTCAGAGAATGATGACGTTCCTGAAGGTGATTTAGAGGTTGATAAAGAGCCATCAAGAGCAGAGTTGAGAAATATGTGATTTAAAAATATCGAAAAGGAACCAAAATTTAAATTTAAAGAGATTATCAAAGTCAAAGGATCGGGAGAGCTGAAACGAGGCATCATAAGCTAGTTTTCTGACAGCGACCTGAAGCTGTTCATTATAAAGAGATATGATGGAATTCGATACTTGGAAAACAGATTGAAGGTTTTTAGCTCACTGCCGAAGATTGAACTTAAAGAACTGGCTTGGCTCGACTTAATAAATCTAGGAGAGGATCCTTACGCTAGAACCATGGAACGAATTGTTAAGCATGAAGGAATGTCGAATATGTTTGTTGATTTAAAGTCGAGAGCAGGAAAGAGAGTTACAGATTTGACAATGATTTATAAACCGGTTAACTAGTTGTTGCGGGTGTATGACAGTTTACATCTGATAAACTTGTCTAAAGATGATCTGATGAAGCTACATGTCAACAAGGTTCTCTATAGAGATAGTTAGAGACACGAAGGCCGAAGATATCAGTAAGTGGTCAAAGTTTGTGTAGAAAGAGGTTTGTGGGCAGGAAGTCAGCTGAGCTGAATGAAGAATCAAGGTCAAGACTCAAGAAACTAAAGCTATTGTCAAGGGGGAGTCTCTCGGTACATATTGTGTGACAACGAGCTTCTAATTTATAATATTTAGTTTTATAAGTCTTTTGTAATAGTTTACTTTTATATGCTTTGTTTATAAGTTCGTACGAACTTAGGTAGGTACGAACTTAGGGCCTTAGGACAGTCAAGTTCGTAAGGTCCAGCCCGTACGAACTTAGGTTCTATATAATGATATGTTCACATGTTCGAAGATAGTTAGTTGTTTTGTGTGTTTTGTAAGGCTTAGCAGAAGCAAGTTCGAATACTTCTTATTGTTTTGTCTTAGGTTGAATGTAATCAAGTTTTACGTTCAGTAAAAGTGTTCTTTACCATATTCGTATTACTTGTTATTATTGTTACGTTTGTTTGAGGATTCCGCATTCTATAAACGTGATTACCTCGTGGATCCAGGTTCAGGAACCTACATGTTATTCTGCTCGCAACGTTTACGGGTAATATATATCATTTTCTTTTATTAATTCGTCATAATGTTCTTGTTTGATGTTTGTGATTTATTAATATTAGAAATGCTTATTACCACGCGTTGTGAATAGTTGTTTGTATGTTTGCTATGATTTAGATAATTACTTGGCGTAGTTATGTAATCTATTATACTGTTACTCTGTCCACACAATAACTAATTAATATATGAATATATGAATCGAATCTCAAGTGTTATCTGTCCAACTCATGTTGTGGTTGAAACCTTGCCTCTAAAATGAACGTAATTAATTCATAGGTCAGGTCATCAATTATTCTGTGTAAGAAGAATCAATGCACTCGACATGGTCGTTGTTCTCCTGACTGAAATACGTCCGTGGGAGACACGGAACATGGGAATACAAGATAGGTTAGATTTGATATCATATAGTGGATAGTTTTGAGACAACTTTCGGAATATCCACAACTTAGTTAATTCATTTACCTGATTCGTAAAACTGAATGCTGCCCTTACATACCTATTTCATGTTCTTGTTTGATTGTTCTTTAGGTTCTAAGTCAATATTACTTTATCACACTACTCGGTTAAATGCTTAACTAGGTGTTCAAATATTATTTGATTATTGTACATTCATAGTAATGCAGTAGAATAGTACTGATAGTTTCTTATGAATGAATGATGACAATTTAACTGACCGCTAGACAAGGTTATCCCAACTTGTTCCGCTGGGTTAATGCCCGTTCGTGTTATTGTTTATTCAACAATTCATATCATCAATACAGTCGTCTTAATCGACTGAGAATGAGGAACAAGACTCAAGGATAACTGTCAGGATAAATTGGTTATTGCATTTGGGAAAACTTCCGGTGCTAAATAACACTTCGTATCTACTATCCAAGTGACATGCCCTTATCTAATTATGGACAACTTCGTGTTAGATAAGTGGTAGGATCATAGAAACGACTCATCCAGAAGTAAAGACTCATCATTACTAAAGGAATAACAACATAATTACCATAACCCAACGTAATACTAAATCATGGCAAACCACGTATTCCTTATCCTTAGTTGTTCCATATATGCTAGCTAGCTTATTTTTTTTCATTGTTTCAGTAGTTTAAATAGATAAAAAAAACCAAATCCAACTATCCAAACCCTATCTTGAATACTAAATATCCAAACAAGCTCCGTTTCAAATTCGACTATCATAGAACGACACATGAGTCATACTTACCATTTACTCACTTTAGTTAGTACGTAGTAAGTAATTCTAGACACCCTGCACTAAAAATACAAAACACCCCAGTGATATCGCACTGTTTGGTCACCGTCTGGCAATCTCAACGGACGACGACACCGCCGTGACAAGAAACGACCATTCCGTGTGCCATCAACAAGTATTTATTTAGTTGTGGCATGTTAAAGTCGAACTATGAAATCTGACAGATTGCATGTTTGAGTGTAAGTTAAGTTTTGAGTCATAGACTACCACTTTAACTCCTAGACCTCAATCATTGATTTAGGCCTTGATTTACATGCATGCACCATCATTTTTCCAGAGATTAAATATTATTTTAAGTGCATAAAGTCTAGCTATGATTTTTGGTTCATGCAAGTCCCCAAAATGGGTGTTTAGTTCTTAGATGAAGAACATCACTTGGAACCAAAAAAAGCCTTTGATTTTTGCACATGGGTTCCATAATCTAACACATGCATGGTGTTGAAATACATCCATCATGTCTCAGAAATGGTTTTTATCATTAAACTACTATTTTCACAAGCAAATACATAAAGAACACGATTTTGCAATATTAAGAGTAGAAATACATCTTTTGACCTTGATTTCGGTTTGATCATGGATCATTCTTTCTTTTACACACATGAAGATGTGAAAAATCTACAAACATCAAGCATATTTTAAAGGATTTCTAACCATAATGTGCATAGAATCCATATATTTTAAAAGAAAAACATAGATTTTGAGATTACAAGTAAAGTAAAGATATTAGAGATGATGTATCTTACCTTAGTGTTCTTGATTTAGCTTCAAAGCACCTTAAAATTTTTGGAATTAAGTGGTTTGGTGACTGATTTTTGATAAAGTTTGAAAGAAAAAGTGTGTTTTTCTTGAGAGAGAAAGTGTGTAAAATGAAATGAGTGTGAATGAAGTGTGTATGTAAAAGAAAGGGAAATGTATGGAGCAGGGGGGGATGCAGATTTTTGGGGGAGTCTAGGAGGCACCAAATTTAAATTTTTGTTAATTAAATGTGTTAAAAGTTGTATTATTAATTTGTATTCAAAGTGTAATAGTTTTGTATAATATAAGGTTTAATTTGTGGTGTTTTTGCTAATTAATAATTGAGTTATAAAAATTTATGTTCTTAATTTATAAAATACTTCCAATTGTATTTGTTTGTTTAATTTAGATGTTCGAGTATTAATTTGTTGGTTCCGAGCTTTGGCTATGTAGTTACGGGGTTTTGATTAATCCCGATTTTGCAATACGATAGAATTTTGAGATAATTCAAGAGACTTAATTTGTTTTGTTTTTTGGTATTTTATAACCTAATTAAGAAATTTTCAAATACTTAAGGTTCGCTAAGCAATTTTCAAAGTGTTTCTGCAGTTTCGGTGCACTTAAGGAGTCGTAATCTAGAATTACCGATAGACTTTTGAGACGGCTGAAAACATAATCGAGATTTTAGAATTTAAGTACGAAAATAACCTAAAATTTTTGACGATTGTCACATCTCATTACTCTTACATCACAACAACCACCACCATTTCCACTTACCACCGTCAATTGGACGACCACTTATACCGCCGCATTGTGAAAATATCAATAATAATATTTCTTTTGATTGAAGTAGGATTGTAGGACAATTTCATCCGAAATCGAGGGTCATTAAATAAGATTGTTTGAAATGTAAGTTAGTAGGTTAAATACTTAAATGATTTATAAATAACTAATTTTTGGGTAATTTGCAGTATAAGGAATAGCAAAACCACTATGTTTATTCGTTTTTAAATGTTTTTTTTCTTTTCTGTTTTTTAAACTTTTTTTTTTTATTTTTGTTGTTTTTTAAACGTTTTTTTTGTTTTTAAACCATTTTTCATTTTTGTTGGTTTCTTTCCTTCTTCAAATAAAAGAGGTATGTAATAAAACCAGCATCCGAGGGACCCAGGACCCAGATGGGAAGATAGATAGAAAATGATTATTAAAGATGGAAGGAAGGACCAAAATCGAAATTGTCATCCACTAAAAGCAAAATGAAAACAGAGCAACATTGATGAGAAATAAATTAAAATATATGAAGGGTCAGCAAGTAAACAAATGAAATGAAAGGAACCTGAGTGGTGTGGGTGCCTTTTTCTTTCTTCTATTTGTTTCTTGATAACTGTCTCTTATATTATTGTTTTTGTAATTCATATAGTATCTTGATATTTTAGTTAACATCATCATAAGAGTTATCACTTATATCCCAGTGAGTTGAGTTTGTTGCATCCAATCCAATAATCAGATAATAATAAGAAAGTTTTGATATGGCAAGTAAGCTGTGTGGTTACTCATGCTCCTCTCTCATCCAACATCAGCCTACAACACCTGCTGCTGCTGCATCTATATCTCAATTTCAAAAATCGAATAGTAGTAGTAGTAGACTAGCAGTACATTCACTCCCAACTGATCACTACCCTGCTGCCGCTGTTGCTTCTTCAAATCTTCAAACTCCAAATGTAATTATTAATCTTACCAATACCAATGGGAATGGGAATCTAATGGTTGACCAGCTGCAACAACATCTGATGACGTCATCACCACCTCAACCTCCTCGTTGGTTTTGTCCTTTGGATTGCTTCTCCTCCATCCGCTTACCCAACTCTCCTCTTCTACTCTACTTACCAGGTATTCTATTCATTTCTATATCACCAAACTAACTATCTATTTATATTTTGTATTCTAATCTCATCTATCAGGGATTGGTGGATCCGGACTCGGCCTTTCTTTGCATCATCACAGACTTGGACAGTAAGTTATCTACTAACAACTACTATATAAAAACCAATAAGCAATTATAATAGTTACTGTTGTGTTTGATGTCGCAACTCGTTAGTTATGGCACATTACTTGTGGGAATGTTTATCAATTATTCAAGCCGAATTTCTCCCACCAGGAGACTATTTATAATCAATCATTGTATATATCAATATGTGTTTTATTCTCTCATAAATATTGTAGGATGTTTGATATATGGTGCCTGCATATACCTCCTACTGACAGAACACCATTTCCAGGTCTCTTTCTTATTCTATACCATTTGGATAGAATGTAGCTCAAATCTCAGATTCGTTTACCTATACTAATAAAGCATACACCTTTATTTGGATATGATTGCTTTATTGCTTGGATATCTGTACTAACTAAAACAATAACTGGTTCAGAACTAGTGAAGCTAGTTGAAAGCACAGTCAAGTCTCAGAATTACCAATCACCTGGGAGGCCAATATATCTTGTGGGCCAGTCTTTTGGGGCTTGCCTTGCACTAGCTGTTGCTGCACACAATCCTCATATCGATCTTCTTTTACTTTTAGCCAATTCAGGTGACAAACTTAAATGATACAGAATTATATATATTTTAGAATATGTATATCCTTTTATACATGGTCCTTTTTGCAGCTACATCTTTCAATGGCTCACACTTGCGTCCATTGCTACCCGTGTTAGAATCCATGTCAAAGGAACTTGATGTTGGACTGGCTTATATTCTAAATCTGATGGCAGGTGCTTTTGAGTTATTTGTTTTTGCTTCACTTGCTACTTCTTTTATCTATATGGTCTCAAATTTGTAGAAATATACTATAGGATTAAGATAAAACTTGTGATACTTTTGAAATGATCGATTTCTGTTTTACATAAATATAGGTATGGGAGCAGAAACTGCAGGGGAAAAACCTTCACAAGAAACAGATACAAGGCTCTCGGAGGCTCTTACAGCAATGTTCTCTGACCTTCCTGTAAGCTTCAGATTTTAATTAAATTGTAACTGCTTCGCATTATAAAAACTTGACTGGATTTTAATTATCTCTTATTCTATGAAAATGTTCTATAAATGGAATTTGTGATCAATAATTCTGTCGATGGGATATCTTGTGTGTGTTCCTATGTTTTTCCAATGACATTTTCTGTAGAAAATAGGTGAAACTATTGAGCTATCTGTTCTTGCTAATGACTGTTGGTTCGATATGCTTATGATATTGTTATTAACTTGAACTAGAGGTGACTGGTTTGGCTCATAGTGGTTCAAACACTAAGAAAAATAACAAGTAAGAAATGGGTTGAACCAGTTCAAAGTGCATAGATAATGCCTAAAACATCCTAAATCATTTTATTAACCAAGTTAGTTTATTATTGAGGTTTTGATAGTTATCAAATTTAACATGCTTATAATTTAAAAAACAAAGATTGACAAGAAGTGTTGCGGATAAACCCAATCCGATCCATCTTATTTTGAGTCGCACGAAAAAATTACCTGTTTTGACCCGTTGCCGAACCCACACGACCTGCCCATTTTTCCTTTAACTAAGAACATAGAAATTAATCCTGTTAGTAATTCTTTGCTAATTATAACAAATTGATGGTTGAGGTTACAGGGCCTAACTGAAGTATTTTCTGTGGAGACACTTGTATGGAAATTGAGGTTGCTTGATTCAGCATGTTCATACACCAACTCACGCCTTCATTCTGTCAAAGCTCAGACACTAATTCTATCCAGGTTCCTAACATCTTTAATATTTCAATGTATTCAACTAAACTTCACGCATTACATGCAACTGTTTGAAGAAAATTGAAAACCCAAATTCTGATCTAGCTCAAGGTAAATAAATGTATTCCTTTGATTCATTAAACTAATGATGTCTTCAGTGGCAAGGATCAGTTATTACCAAGTCGAGAAGAAGGTGAAAGACTTAACCGTATACTACCAAAATCTGACATTCGTATATTTGATGACAGTGGTCACATGCTCTTTATGGTACAAACTTCATTCAGTTATCTTTTGTTTTAGTAATTTGTACACATATATAGTTACAACTCAAAAGTGAACAATTTATTTTTTCCCCCTGTACAATTTTTCCACATCTAAATTGTAAACTTAATGAACGTTCCAGGATCAAAATCATGACTTAGTTACCATTCTAAAAGCCACCAGCTTCTATCGCCGTACAAGGAATATTGATTACGTATTAGATTACTTGCCACCAACCCCCTATGAGTTCAAAAAAGCAAGAGAATCACATAGGTACCTCAACTCAACCACATTAAGGATCTGTGTTGTACATACATACAAATAACTAATCAACAGATGTATGAAACTTGCAGATTTGTGGAGGAAGCTTTCTCTCCTGTAATGCTGTCAACTTTGGAAAATGGGAATGTTGTTAGGGGACTCTCGGGGATTCCTTCAGATGGCCCAGTTTTATTTGTTGGGTATCACATGATGTTAGGCCTTGAATTGGCTCCTTTAGTTGCCAATATTTATTCTGAAAGAGGGATACTTGTGCGTGGGGTAGCACATCCGATGATGTTTTATAAATTAAAGAAAGGAAGATTACCCGATACTTCTCAATATGATACATATAGAATTATGGGAGCAGTTCCTGTGTCAGCAGCCAACCTTTTTAAACTCTTCAAAACAAAATCCCATATCTTGCTGTATCCAGGTGGCATGCGTGAGGCTCTTCACAGAAAGGTATGTAAAATTATTAGTTCTATTTCCATGGATGATTTAATTAATCTTTTGATTTTTCAGGGTGAGGAGTATAAATTATTCTGGCCAGAGCAGTCTGAGTTTGTCAGGATGGCAGCTAAATTTGGAGCCAAAATCGTACCTTTTGGAGTTGTTGGAGAAGACGATATTGGTGAAGTAAGGCTTCAAATCTAGTGTTTTTGTTATTATTATTCAAGTGAACTTTTTATTGTAACCATGATTATTAACATAACTAAGGAATTTTATTCATTATTCAGTTGGTCTTTGACTATGATGACCAAATGAAGATTCCATATTTGAGAAAATTTATACAGGAATTAACTGATGAGGCAGTGCAACTAAGGTACCAAAGCTTTTATTTGTAAATTCTTTCGGTTTCTTCACTTCCTGACTGAGTGATGATATTATGTATTGACAGGAGTAACATTGAAGGAGAGGTGGCAAACCAAGATGTACACTTGCCATTGATGCGACCAAAACTTCCTGGACGGTTCTATTACCTTTTTGGGAAGGCAATTGAGACACAAGGTATGTTTATTACTTTAAAAACCGTATGCTAGTGCAAATGAATGGATGGCGGTTGTTGGTTTTTCAAATTACAATTGCAGGTAGACAGCAAGAGCTAAAGAAGAGGGACAAGGCACACGAGCTGTATTTAGAAGTGAAGTCGCAGGTAGAGAGTTGCCTTTCTTACCTAAAGGGAAAAAGAGAAAATGATCCTTATCGGAGTATTTTATCTCGATTAGTTTACCAGCTCCGACATGGTCCTGAGAGTGAAATACCAACATTTGAACCATAAAAATCATATCTTGATACCAACATTTGAACCATAAAAATCATATCTTGACCACAAGTTAAAGATAGCTTTGTGTAAAAATCATAGATGTAGAAAGATAAATAGACTTATAGACAGGAAACAAATGTAGTGATCAATGTAGTTCGTTGTATAAGGTGTCATGATATATGCTTACTGTATGTTCTATTTATATCGTGCACGAGATTGTATTATTCGGTAATATGGTAACAGAGCTGTCTTTCCAATCTCCTAATCAATTTGTTTGTGTAGATTTATCAGCTCAGTTACAAAAGTTTATTTTGCCAGCAACCTCAACCAGCTCAGGGCTTTCCAAAACTTTATGCGACCAATAATCATGCCCATGTTTAACATGTGTGTATGATTGTTCTAAGAGATTACAATGACCGTTTGGAAATGAAACCTCAATTCTGGCTGGTAGAATTTTATCATGGGAGGAGCATAAAAAGTATTGTATGAAAATAGACATCTTTCAAATTGTGTGTTCTTTCCCTATTGGCCAATTTTTTTAGTGTTTAACTTTATGTTTTATCTTGTCTAATGCAGAGCTTTTGTAATTACTCTATAAATAAAAGTTCTTTCTCATTACAAAACTTAGTTGATTTATGAACGATATTGGATATATCGAATCTGTTTCTCTTGAAAATTGCTTTAGCCTTTATATAAAGGAATACACGTTGAAACTATTGGCTACTTAATTATTATTTTTATAATTCTATCTTGTTATCATTTTACACATTTTAGTTACAACTATCACTAATTTACCGCACATATAACTACAAGCTTCAGTTACATTTTACAGTTACAAGATTAGGCTACAGTTTAAAATTACGTTTGGCAAACACACCATATTTTCATTCCTTAATTATTCGTATATATATAAAACTTTATTTGATTAAGGGAAGTTGGACTTTTTTTTTATGAAACTATGTATAAACATGCAAAAATGGCGATTATACATTGTTTTGTTTGGGGAAAGGCTATATGTATGTCGAGTGAAATCTAACGCGCTTTTATTGTGTTTATTGAATTTTGTTTCTCTAAAAATAAAAATATGTTAATGTTATCTATTTTACCTTTTTACCCGTCGTATATATATTATATATATATATATATGAAAAATGAAAAGAAAAATAGTATTGTTTTGCTACTACATCCTAGCTGCAATTGACCCTTTTTGAATTTATTAGCTACAAGGAATACTTCAGTTACTACAAGAAAAATAAAAGGTTTTTTTAGCAAAAAGAAAAATTAGTTGTAAAATCACTCCCCAATTTATAAAGATTAAGTCTGGAAAAATTAAATATAGGGCCAAAAATTTGATTTGAAAGATAGCAAAGTTAATTAGATTGGCAGCACTTTTAAATATATTGTTCACTTCATTACTAATTTTTTTACCATCAGATTAAAAAAAAGCATAATGACAATTATGATACGGAGTAATACATATAAAATATAACTCAGTCAACTAAATTCCAAAGTAACCTTTAGCAATGTTATATATGAATTTGATGTTCATTTGAAAAATGGAATTACGTTCATTGCAACAAACCAAAAGTACTGGATGGAATATGAATACAAAAACATATTTGAAACACAGAAGATCGATCCAACAATAATGCAAAATAAATATCTCTTGATTAAGTAATTAAGTTGCTACAATATCTGTGTAAATGGATAAACCTGGTAACAACAAATAAACAAACCCATCTCATCTCTTCTAATTAACTAGATTAATTAAAACCACTAAATAAACCGTACGGACGAGGTTACCTTAAACATGAGTTGTACGTTAAGTAGTATATCTAAGAAATTAGTAAACCATATATATGGGATTATAAGTGGAGTGTAAGGTCGATATCGGAGTGTTCCGTTGGTGGTGGTACGGCGGCGGCGTCATGGAAGAAGAAGGGATTTTGGGCGGCAGTGTTGGGGTGAAATGGGTGGTGATACCAGGTGTAGGCAGCAGCGGCGTTAGTGGTGGGTGTGTTTGTGTAAGTAGTAACTGGAGGAAGGTCTTGGTCGGCGGTAGCGGCGGCGGTGTAAGAACGGCGAGCGGCGGCTCTTTCACGTTTGTGTGCGTTTTGGTGACCACCGAGTGCCTGAGATGTGTAGAACTTACGAGGACAATAGAGACATGAAAAGAGTCTGGTGGAATGAAAATGATGATGTGACGGTCTAGTATTGGTGGCAGCACCAGATTCGTGATGATGAGAATGGAGATTTAAGAAATCATACAACCCACCTTCATCTGCCATTGTTGATTAATTAATTTGAGTGTTTTTGTTGTTGCAATGACAGAGAGAATGTTTGTATGTAGGATAGAATTTAAGTGTTAACAAGTAGGATACATACATGTATATGTAAATAGATATAGATATAGATATGTAGAGACAGAGAGTGTATATATATACATTACACACATGATCATAAGGGTGGTGATGCAGTGATGTTGGAGGTGCTTATTTTGTCTTTATCTGTGTACAAGGCTTTCTCAATCATGATTGGTTCACTTGATATTACACTAGCTAGCTAAACTTTTTTTTTTCCAATTATATACGTATATATATTATATTATATATATATTATATATATTATGGGTGGGGATCAAGAGAGAAAAAAAAATTAGGGAAGGAGGGAAGCAAATCTCAACCATTATTTTCATCATAAATGAATTTTAGAAATTACAAAAATTTCAAAATTTAACATTCATCACCAATGAATGTTAAAAACGTTTTTTAATAAAAAAATTAAGAATTAAGATTTGCTTCCCTCCTTCTTCAAATTTTAAACCTTCCTTGTGAACCCTTCACCTATATATTATAATATAATACTAATTGGAATTGAAATGTAAAATGTACAAAAAGTCTTTGTTTATAATATGTAATTCACCATCGATTTATTATATTTACATTATTATAAGGTAAGGTGATAATTACACTAAATATATTGATTCAACCACTAGAATTGAATCACTCGAATTACGCTATTGTATAGTTTTATTGTGAGCGGTAACTGTTAGACAGTGTGGTATATAAAACCATTTTCGTGTTGTATTTATATTATAAAGTTTGAAATTGAGATTACATATATTTAGACCTGGTTGTGTTCAATATATGATTTGATGCATTAAGATTTTGAACTTTTACTTTTATAATTTCTCTTCTTACAGATACTTGTTACATTTGAATGATTAAGTATATATGCATATCTTTTTTGTTGTGTTCAAGTAAATAGGAGACGTTTAGTTGTATTTAGTTTGATGTTTATAATATTAAACTATTTAAATTAAACATATATAAAGTTTTGTGGCAGATGGATTAATTATTGGTTTCTTACTTGTACGTTTAATTAGATATATTGCCAAATGCTAAGTTGCATATCAAAGATTTGTGTAGTGTTTTAAGAAGAAAAAAAGAAGGAAAAAAAAGAAAAAAATAGAAAGAAAGAAAAGTATTTGTTGAGCTTTCCTAAAATGACAAAAACTATTGTTGATGTCTTGTTTTCTGTTCTTGGTTCCTGCAGTTTCTTGGTATTCATTAAAAGTAAGCTAGATTTTAGTTATTGGAAGTATAGTTATAAGTTTTTAGTTTTATAGATAAAAATGAGATGAGATTGAGTAGTTGTGATTTTGGAGAAATTATTAGATATATGATTTTGCACGAATATAGAAACAGGAAAAGGGAACAAGAAGGCAAAGGTAAGGTTGTTAACTAACCCCCAAATTCCGACAACAAACTCCCCGTGCCTTTCCATTATTTTTGCTCCAATCAAACGTACATACTCATTTACTTTCCACTTCATATTTCAAATTCACAATAATAATAATAACAATAATAAATTCGATTATTACGGTTAAAAGGAATCCTTTTCGGAAAATTTTATAAAACAAAAAATAAATGTTACATACATAGATGTGAAGGATTAATATGAACTTAATCTAACATTAAAACATAAAAGATTAAGTGTATACACCTGACATGTCACGTGTATAACAACCCAATAAATAATCATACTCTAAGACTAAACAACCACAAAACAAATAGTCCCAAACAATAATCCAATGTAATCGCATAATAAGAGATCAGCTAGACACAATACACATCTTCTTGGGAATCTTCCAACTCTCCATAATGCAGAGAGCTCGAGGAGAAGATCTAAATATGAAGGAGAACATCCTCAAGCGAAACAAATCTTCTACCTTTGCAAAATAGGCGATTGTTATGCTCTTTCTAGATAAAATAAGCTGTTGAAGCCAAGACAAGACGAGCAGCAACATGAATAGCATTCTTCGGATTAGTAGCAGCTAACAAATGATAGTATCCATCCTATTAGAAGCAATTCGCATCTCGTATATTTAGAAATCCCAAGTTAAATCTAAGAAGAAAAAGAACGCTCAAAGAACGGGTGAGCATGAGAATTCCTAAAGAGAGCCCCACAAGGAGCACTAAAGCAGGTCTAAGTCAGTCGAAGGACCAACATCACATTGCCTCAACTTATCTTGCAACTTCAGCTCGCCTTTCAAGACAAGCCACATGTGGAAAGAATGCCTAGGAATACAATGAGAAAACCAGACAATAGGCGTCCTGATGCACACCGAATGGTCGGTCCGTCTTGGTTGGTCGTTGTCGGTTATGGGGGTACCGGACGGTGACCGAACCGTGCGCGATGAATGGGTGTTTTATTAGTATGTGGTAAGGATGATCAGAGTCGTCTCTATGACGGTCAAATTTGAAGTGGAGCTCGTTTGGACAATTCAGTATTCAAGATAGTGTTTCGATAGTTGGATAAGATTTTGGTCTTTATCCAATTAACTACTAAAACAATAAAATAAAACTAAGCTAGCTAGCATGTATGGAACAACTAGGGATAAGGAAGACGTGGTTTGCCATGATTAGTATAGTGTCAGGATGATGTTTATTGTGAGGGCACTCTTAAACTAATAGACAGATAGACCTTGCTGTAAACACTAGAACTATACCAAGTTAGGTACATTCTAAATTGATATGTCACAAGGAACTAGGTTATTGTAATGCTGACTGAATAAGTCTCCTCAACTCCCAACACTGTTTCTTTGTGGAAATAGCGACATCTCTTATGTACATGAACAAGGTAACAGACTATGTTAATGATTCAGTTGTTCTTAACGCCTATATGAGTTTATCATTCTATTTTTGAGATAAATTATCGACTTTGCTTATCTTTCTAACGGCATACATTTATTATTGTTGAGACCTAAACTTCTCCTTTTCAAGTAGTTATCTATGGATTATTCACAATGTTTTGCATTGCTTCATATGCAGGCCATGTATTTTCAGTATCCACAATGTATTTTACTATATTTCAATACTTACATTGCTCCTTAAGTCAATCATGTCATTGGTGGAAAATCCGCTAAGAGATACACAACGATTCCATAGTTATTGCTATGTATTACGCATGGTTCTCATAGCTTCTTAATCATATCATGATTCTTTACACATATAACTACTTACCACAATCAAGATTCATGACTACTTAATACCTAGGTTATAGCCACGTGGATAACTAGAAAGGGTAACTCGTAAACTAAATCTAGCGTCATATAAGATTAAACAAAGTATAATATTAATCTTTATTTATAATCGTGTTTTGAATTGCTATCTGTAAATGGATTTGCATAATCCAAAGGCGATAGACACATTCAGAACATTGAGACAATAACAAAGTATTATATCAACAGCTTTTGCGTGGCTTCCACAGTTGTACTACACTTATTAGTGTTTCCATCGCTATACCATGGACTCAGACGTTTTACTGTATTCATATTGCTCCATAACGGTCCATTATTCTATAATTAAAGATTATTTCAACATCATCCCTAACTATAATTATCTAAATCATGACACACATACAAGCAACTACTCACAAAGCATGGCAATAAAAATTTCTAATATTAATAAATCACAAACATCAACAAGAACATTAAGACAAACTAATAAAAGAAAAGGATAAATATTACACGTAAATATTGCTAGCAGAATAACACTTGTATTTCTTCCGAATATCCAAAGCGTTACATCGCTAAGCTAGTTACTACTAACTATTACAAAATTAAATCTCTTACTTACCTCTCACTAAATTGAATTAATCTAGAGAGAGAAAGTAGATAGAGGAACTAACTATGAAGAAATAAAGAGAGAAATTGAAGTAAATTGAAGTGTGAGGAATGTAATGGGATGATTTGGTTGTTTGTGGAGTTGGATATATATAGATGAAGCCTTGACCCGTATTGACTTCATGAAAATCGAGCCGTGTTGCACAAACCCTCCCAAAATCAAAGATTTACACATATACGGGTCAAGCGAGCAGTATACGGCTCGTGCAGACCGTATACGGGTCGTACTAGGCCGTATATGGACTATGCATGCTGTATACGAGCTGTGAAGGTCGTATACAGATTGTGCGAGCCGGATTTCCGGGGTCGTAAGGCTTGTACGCAGGATCGTAATTCTTCGTTGCTTGTTTTGGCTATAACTTCTTCATTTCTTATCCGCTTTTAGCAATTGTTGAACCCACGTGATCGTAATCACCTGATCTATAATTTAAGATTGATTAAGAATAATTTCCCAAAATTCATCAACTGGATGATTGAAACGTGAGCGTGTCTTTTGTTGTCTTTGCTCGATTCCACTCACTTTTCACTCGTTTTTGGTGTTCTTGAAACATTGTCTTTGTAATCACTTAATCAACAAAATAAGACAAATAAATGAATTATTTGAATAATTAAGTTAAGTATTTGGTAAAAGTGAATAAGATATTATACGTAAAAACATGACTTTTTACGCGATATCAAGTATCTATAATTGTAGGACTCGTTTATCATCCAAAATAAAAGATATAAAAATTATTCACGATATGAAGAACACAAAGAAGATATTCTAAGCAATATTTATATTATCAATTAAGCACAACTTAGAGGATACAAGGGGGAAACGATTTCAAGTTATGAAATCGTGGTTTAAACAAGGTAAAAACCTTTGGAAACACACCTCTAAATGTCTTGGGATCTCTTTATTTATAGAGTCCAATCAAGACTTACATAAGGAATAAGTTTCATATAAGGAAACTAAGTCTTCTATTATTCAAGTATATCTTGAATATCTTTTAATATATCTTGAACTCTTAGACTTATCCCTTGTGCCTTAGGCTATTAACATATATTAAAGTAGTATAATTTCAATTTTACAATTTGTCTCATCAAATTTATAATGTAGGAAAATTTAGATCACTTAATTTTCCTAACAGTATCTCACACTTACACTTTGATTGTCCTCAAGCAAACTCGTATAATAATTCCTTATTTGTTTCCCATAAAAGATGTTTGGGGAGGAATTAAAAAGTTCAAGAAGTTAGATTTTATAAATGTGTAACTTCTTTTTGGAGAAGAGCATAAATAGAATATTCGTTTAGAAAATTAAGATGATTCACATAAGCATGCACTCAATTCTCGATATGTGGAATGTTGGTACATGTTTGTGACAACAGCTTCTATTATGTAATAGATTAGTTCTTGTAATAGTCTTTGATATTAATAAATGAATATTTTGTTAATCATTGTGATTATTATTTTAGATTTGCATGTGTATTTTGTAGGTTCGTACGAACTTAGAGTAGGTAGGAACTTAGAAGGTGCCTAAGTTCGTACGAACTTAGGTGCCTATATATACACAAGTCCGAATATTTTAGAAAATAGGTTTTGAAGAGGTGTTTGGAGTTGTAAGTTCGAACTCGGAGTTGTAAGTTCGAATATTCAATAAAAGTGATATTTACACATTTATTTACTCGTTTAATTATCGTTTATGTTTATGTGAGGATTTCGCACTCGAATAAACGTGATTACCTCGTAGATCCGAGCCCTAAGGGGACTTACAAGTGGTATCAGAGCCTTTCGAATCATTCGATTTGGTTCGGGGTAAAGAAACTTTAAGGAAACGAGTGATTATGAAAGATTTGGAAGTTAGATTGTTGTTTTTAGCTTCCAAAGTTGTGTATTATCACTTAGTATACACGGTATTTGAAGTTGCAGGTTGAAACGAACCCAGATCTGAGTTTTTCAACAGCAGATCTTACGAACTTAGACAGATCTTACGAACTTAGAAAGTACGTTCGAACTTATAAAGTACTGTAAGTTAGTACGAACTTGTACCCTTCGAACTTACCTGTCGAACTTACCGTTTTCACTATTCAGACTTAATCTTGCAATCTGATCCGTGTTAGACCATTCTAAACCGATAGAAATCATCCCTATACTTACACGAACCTAAGCAAGTAAACATTTCATCATTTGAATCGTTTAAACATGTTAAAATCAAAATTAAAGTGGGTTTTTATAAAAACAACTTTAACTTGAAAATTTGACGTGTGTTTATGGTTAAAATTAATTGAAACTTGTTACACAACATCATTCGGACCTATGTGAATCTATTTTATGTGCCTGATCATGTTTTAATTGCCAAAAAAATTAAAGTTGATAAAGGTGTTCTTGCGTTCGAACTTACTGGTTCGTATGAACGTGTAAGTTCGTACGAACCTAGCCAAGTGTAAGTTCGCACGAACTTAAGTTTGACTTAGTCAAACAGTAAGTTCGTACGAACCTATACAGTGTTGTAAGTTCTTACGAACTTGTAAGTTCGTACGAACCTACTTAGGTTTGCCAAACACTTATCATTCTTATTTTTATTAACATTATGTATTATAACCTGTTTTAAATTGTTGAATCTATCTTGCAGGATTCTAAATTGATTATAGATTATAACTAACATTATTGTTATCTACTTTTGGCTTGTGTTTGTCTTGTGTGTAGATATGGCTGACTAACGTGCCTTCTACAACAAGCACAATCTTGCAATCTCATTTGATCTGGCTGATGGGAACACTGACCCATTTCGAGGCATGTTGGACTATCTCATGTGCTCAAGAGTGTTCTACGCACTGACTCACTCACCAATGCTGAAGTATGAGTTCTTAAGTCAGTTCTGGGCAACTGCTGAACATGATTGTCGCCCTAATCCTCCAGTCATCCGTGCTACTGTCAACGGGAGGGTTATTGAATTCACTGCAGCCTATCTAAGGATTGCGTTGCATCTGGGAACGGAGGAACAAGAGAATGGCCCAACCTCCTTCCCATTAGAGTTCCGTGCTGGGGCGTTCCAACGGATGGGTTATGTGGGTGATGTGACCTACACCCAGTATACAAAGAGTCTACTGTATGGACAGTGGAGATATCTGATGCATATCTTGCTGGTCTCGTTCGGACCAAAGAAAGCTGGGTTTGACACCATGAACCTCAAGATGCAATTTGGCATGGCTTCATTGATATATAACAAGCCATACTTCTTCCTCTTTCAATTCTTCTTTGATGAGATGGTGCAGCAGATCAGGGGGAGTGTAAAGGATCGATTCATTTTGTACTCGCGTTTTGTCATGATGATTCTTAACGGGTTGATTCCAAACCTTCCAGCTGAGGACCGACCCATGATTGGGTTCCATGGTTCTCGGGGTGTCTTACTTGACCCCAAGGCGGCATTGGCCAAGGAAAAGGGCTAGAGGAAAATTCAAGAAGAAGAAGAAGAAGAAGATACGGATTATTTTCCGGGGGGAGATGAGGCCGTTGACTCCGAAACCGAACAGTATGAGCTGCGGGCTCGTAAACACAAGCGCTCCACCGGCGTAGTTATTCGTGAGGGTGGTGCTCCTCCCCGAATCATAACTCCAACTCCACCGCCCGTTATTCCACCAACCGTCCAACCAACACTTACTCCACCGACAACAACTCTAGTGACTCCACTTCCAGAACCTCCTACCACTACAACTACCACACTTCCATCAGTTACCACTCCTCCTCCAACTCAATCGACATCGTCTATCCCCAACCCTGCTGCTGGTCTCTCTGATCCGGATAAATTCACATATCTTGAGGGCCGGATCACAAGTTTGGTTGATATGGTTGCAGATTTGACTGCCGTTGTTGTGAGTCAAGAAATTCGAGTTCAAAATCTAATGGATTTAAATCACCAACTTGAGAAGAGAAATGATAAACTGGAAGAGATATTAAGTGAGAATATGATTCTTCTCTTTCGGTTGAAGCGCAAGGTAGCTCAGGGGAGATGATGAGCTGCAAAGACGATGACTTAAGAAGAAAAAAAGATCATGACCATGACGATGATCCTGAAGCTTCAAAGGAAGGTGAGCTGCCTAGCTCTTCAACTGGAAGACTAGTGCCACAGGCTCAGGGGGAGTCAAGTCAAAAAGAAGGAGCAAGTGGTTCAGCTCAAACTCCTGTCAATCTGGATGAAACTGACACCATCGAAGTACTGCTTGGATTAGATGAATTCGATAGTGATGGGTCAGAACTTGAAGAAGGAGAGATCTTCAGTACAGATGTTGCAGATTGGAAGTCAGACGAAGAGATGGTTCAAGATACAGATATTGATATTGATGAACACATCGTGGCGAAGTAAATTGTCACTGAAGTGATAATTGAGAATGAAGCTGGTGTGAAGATGTTAGATTGCAAGGATGTAGAATCAGAAGATGATGAAGTCCTTGACGATGAGATAGATGCTGAAAAAGAACCGTCTAGAGTAGAACTGAAAACATTGTGGTTTAAAAAGGTTGAAAAGGAACCAGAGATAAAGTACATGGGAGATATCAGGGTCAAGGGATCGGGATAACTAAATAAAGGCATCATAAGTTGGTTCTATGATTGTGAACTCAAACTGTTCATAATTAAAAAGATATGATGGAATTCAGTACTTGAAAAACAAACTGAAGGTATTCAGCTCGTTGTCGAAAATTGAATTAAAGGAACTGGCCTAGATTGACTTGGTGAATCGTGGAAATGATCCTTACGCCTGGACTTTAGAAAGAATTGTTAGGCATGAAGGAAGAGCGAATAAATTCGTTGATTTAAAACCAAGGGCAGGTAAAAGAGTTCCTGACTTGACCAGGATTGATCCCATTACTAACAAGCCATGGATGAAGATGGTTTATAAACCTGTCAAGTGCTTAAAGAGGGTTCCATTAAAGAAAATGCCACAGGATGTTCTAGCAATAACCTAAATGGTGGTATGTTGATAGTGAAACTGCAGAGGCAGTGATGGAGGATAATGAAGGAAATGTGGTCCTGAGAGTGTACGACAGTTTACATCTGGTAAACTTGTCAAAGGATGATCTGATGAAGCTGCATGTCAACAAGATTCTCTACAAAGATAATTGGAGACATGAGGGCCGAAGATATCAAAAGGTTGTCAAGGTATGTGTTGACAAAGGGATCTGGGTTGGAAGTCATCAGAGCTGATTAGAAGATGCTAAGAAGCCTAAGTAAAGACTAAAGACTAATAGAGCTATTGTCAAGGGGGAGTATGTTGGTACATGTTTGTGACAACAGCTTCTATTATGTAATAGATTAGTTTTTGTAATAGTCTTTGATATTAATAAATGAATATTTTGTTATATGATTTTTTATTAATGTGTTAGAAATATATTTGTGGTATGTGTAGGTTCGTACGAACTAAGTCAAGGTACGAACTTGCAGGTTCGTACGAACTTAGGAGCAGCTAAGTTCGTACGAACCTAACTGCTTATAAATACAAATTTCGAAGATATCATTTCTAAGCCTTCCTACGAACTGAGATCAGTAGACTAAGTTCGTACGATTCATCCTAGTTCGAATACATACGAAGTAAGGGATTGTAAGTGAGATAAACGTGTTTTAGACACTCGTATCGTTTCTTAGAGTATTTCGCACTCTAACAAGCGTTGTTACCCCGTTGGATCCGTTCAAGGGTGACCTACATGGAATGTACATGACTAGGCACTCTCACAAGGTGGTCACTCTATTCACTCAAAGAGTATCAAGTTTCTTACTTTCTAATCAAAATACGCTCAAAAGCCATTCATGTAGCATTTATTGTTGTAAGCTTGATTGAGAATCAAATCTCCACCACTTAGATGAGGATTGTGCTAATTATCTCAAGACATTTTAATGGGTTGTAATGGTGAGTGAGGGTTAAGGGGTATGGAGAAAAGGGAGTTTTGTTAAGGTGTTAGCCTAGAGTTTTAATTTATGAAACCTTTATTTAGTTATGCTAACACTCTAGACTCAAACGGAACGCAAAAGCAAAGTTACGATGAAAGACAAGACTCTATATGAGATAGTTTATGTAGACTCGGTCACGGGATCCACACATTGTGGGTATTTGCTAAGTCTTTGACTTAAGCAATGGTGATTTAAGCACTTGGCTTTTCAGGTGAATTTGTCACACACGTTTATATTTCTGACATTAAATTTTGTCAATATGACACATTTTATTCTATTTTTCTTCTTTTCTATTTTCTTCGAATAATCTAAGGCATGCATATTGCTTTTTTTTTGTTTGGTTTTTTTATTGCCCTTCAATATCCTTCTTTTGTCTTTTCAGCAACATCTCAAAATGATCAAATATGAAGGGTGTTTAAATTACACCAATGATCACTCGATCAATAATATGACACTAGAAATGCATGTGAGTTAATCCAAATTACACAAGAAGATATGAGGTGAAACTAAAGCAAAAACGGGATAGCTAAATACCATTTTTCATATTAAAAAACTTTAAGTCAAGGCCAAGAGGCGGTTAAGAAAGTGGATTGGTGAATGGTGTGGGTTATTCAAGAAAGATAAGTCGGTTAAGACGCAAAGTGGTTACCTAGAGGATTATCGACACTTAAAATGAGTGTTGGTAAGGATAAGACTTTGAAGTGCATGCTTGTGACAACTATCAAAAATCTCAGGTCAATAACGCACTTAAATTCCTAGTCTATCTATTTACATTTACAACACTCAAAAATCCTAGTGAAAAGTCTAGGTTACGACTCCTTAAGTATCTAAACCGTAAGTTACCGAAATCGTGTAACGTTTTAGGAGATTGCTTAGCGAACTTTAAGACCGTGAACAACTTTAAATTAGGTTACAAAGTGCCAAAGAAAACAAATGAAATTTAATTTCATTCATCCACACAAAATATTTATCGTATCGCAAAAACCGGAATTTAATCGAAAATTCCGTAACTCGGTTAACACAAACCGCATAATTAACTCGTGAACGTCAATCGTAAAGGAATCAAATACATTATGATGAAAATTATAAACTTATGAAATAAAGTTTTACAACTCAAACTCTAACTCTTAAAACATCATAATTAAACTTCACATCTTATGCAAACTTACACAATTTAAAGATGTAACATTTAGGCTTTATTTCACAAGTTAATTAGACTTAAGAAATTAAATAAAAACCAACCCACACTACCAAACATCTGCAGCCCACTCTCTTGAACCCACTCAAAACCTCCACTAACTCAATTTGATTCCATGCAAGACATATACACTTACACACTCTTTCACTTTCATCATTTCTTCTCTTTTCTCTCAAAGAAAACACACACAAACACTCCCAAAACACACACTAAACTCCAGAATTTCTAGCCCCCTTTTCATCCTAAGATCATCATCTTAAAAGTGTTCTTACAAAAAGACAAGAACTTTGAGGTAAAATCACTCTTCCTAGCTTCCATTTCTTACTTTTATTGTGTTTAATTCTTGGATTTCACGCCTTTTTCATGGCTTAAATCCTCATAAAAGGTTTGATGGTTTATAGGTTACACCTTATACAAATTCATATGTAAAAGAAGGGTAACCTATGATCAAACCGGAAATCAAACCGAAAAAGTCGACTTTTTGATATTATTGTATCTATTTTCATGTTCTTGCTAGTTTGAATGGATTAAATTGGTAAAATATGTTTATATTTATGTAAAACACATGTTCATGCATAAAAGAAAATGCCTCAATCATTGGATGAGGTCTAAAAATCGTTGGTAGTGAAAACACACCAAAAAGATCACTTTTGTCTTCTATGTAATCTATCCAGATTTTAACCCTACTTTGATCGACCATAACTCAGTCAATAATGCTCCAAAAATCTTGATTTTTCTTCTGGAATTTATCTTAATGTCTTACCTTTAAAACCCCACTGGTTTCACTCAAATCCATTGATTATTCGACCTCCAAATGTATCACACAAAATTGATGCGCAAACAACAACCTTCCTGTGAGCATTTTTGTTGTGATACATGTTCATGGGACTTAAGGTGTTCAATAAATCTAAACAAAAAAAATTTGAGACTCCTGACAAATGTATCTCAGTAGAATAAAAAAATAGTAATTTATCTTGTTGATCTCATACTTTTAGAAAATGCATAAACATCATGCATTGTTGTAATCTTGTAAATTGTAAATACTTGTGTTGTGATGATTCAAAAATGCATAAGTGTTAGGTAAAACATGTTAAAATTTTGAGGATTAACTAGATCATGAAAAGAGTCTTGAAAATAAAAATGGGAATTTTAGGAAAAACATAAGTATTTTTCCCAAATTAATGCAAATAAAGCCTATAAAATGTGAAATAATCATGAAAAATAATTTTGGACACCAAATAATTATGGGAAAATTATAGTGTCATTTTCTGAAGAAAATGAAACTATCCTTAAAATTTCACACTCTTTGGATGTGTTTTGATATGTTTTCCGAATAACGTCTCGTTAAAACGCATAATGTTAGGATCCAAAGTTCCAGTGCTCAAAACTTCTTGAAAATTTTACACAAACCTAAAAATTTGTAGAAACTGATCTGGTAAAAATACCAGAGTTTTTCGTGAATAATTACTATTTTCCCCATATTTATCCCTCTTTTTAGACATAAAATGATTATAAATAATCTATAAGTCTAAAAATCCTCAAATTTTCACAGAAAATTTGGGAACTATATTTCATGTTTCATATCAAGTTTGGTAATTTTTAAATGTTGTATACATATATTTCCATTATTTTGTTCACAACTCGAACAATTACCGGCAACGTAAATTAAATGGAAATTCCAAACTTAACGGCACTTTGTAATTTAATTAACTAGCTAAGCAATCCTAACAAACCATATTAGTTGATAAACTAATTAGAAACCTTGTGTTCTTAGGACTTGGATATGAGACAGACCCGGTCAACACGCGCATACATCCATTTGTACGCTCACGCTCGAACTGTGAGTTTCATAGCCCCTATTTTTAAACGCTTTGATATGTTTTGGGGTGAGAATACATGATTTTTCTTTTGTGGTTACGAGTACATATAAACTGTTACGTATTGCATAAGTTTCCACTATTCAAATTATATGGGCCTCTATCATGAATTGTTAGTTATAACTTAAACGCGAATATTGTGAATAGATCTAGTGGGTTGACACCCCCGTCCGGGTTGGTCGCGCCAACTCGAAAAACGGACGCATAATCATTTGACCCACTACGAGTGTTGTGAATAGAAAACTTGCGAGGCAACTAAATTGTTAAGGTTTCAATTCATGAGATTATGGCAATAGTAATACACTTTGATATTGTGGTAAGACAAAATAACTTGAAATCTAGTAACCACGGGTCTACTTTACAAATGCTTACACCTATGAATCACCAACTTTTTGTTGACGTATTTTAACATGTATTCTCAGGTAACTAAGGCGCTATGTAGTTGTGCCGTTGTGTCGCACTTTTTAACGTAGGAGTTGCATTCACTTGGAAGGACTTAGCATGAACTTTGTCAATTTGAATCAAGCTAGTCATTCGTTAAAGTTTGTAATGGTGTTGCTAATACTATCTAATTTAACTGTGTTGTTTAGCGACTCTCTTAGAAGTCGTTCATTGTAATCATTGTTCGTGATCCGCGCACGTCGCGCCCCCACCAGAAATGGGGGTGTGACAGATTGGTATCAGAGACATGGTTATAGTGAACTAGGTTGCATTAGTGGGCCTAGACTATAACCATTAAGTTCGCGTTCCTTCCAAGTATGAGTAGTTCGGGTGTTGCATCCTTCGAATTTAATTTAACATAGCTTGATCAACTATGTACAATTAAAGGTGAAGCGATGCAAGACCGGAAGCGGATATAGGAATAAGTACGTGTCGTAGAACTCATTTAAGTTAGTACAATTCCTTTAAGTGTGCTTAGTACCTTCATATGTTTGGACTTGATATACCTCTAGGATTTAATTTATCTTTTGGTAGTCTTATCACTTCGCGTTTCTCATTCCATGCCACCGAATCGGCCAACTGTTCTGGTTGCATCACTAGTCGACCTAGGACTAACACATCTAACACCGAACCCGAGGAAGAGGAGCCCTCGATGTAGAACGAATCCCCACACGAAATGAGCAATGATACGTCACCTATGCCCGTTTTATCCCAGTCACCGCTATTAGGCTTACGCTCGAAAATCACCGCACGTAAGACCGTCGACATACTCACCCGATTATCTTTAAGAGCGCTACGTTCACAGTCGCGAAACCTCTGAGAGTCGTTTCCGAAATCCCGAAATCACGAAACTTTGATATGACCTTCTGGATAGCACGTAGGATGAACACCGTAACCACCGAACTTCAAATTAAACAGGCAAGAAGTGCCCATCAAAGATAGATTCTAGTAGAAGCGACGGAATTTGATAGAAAAGCAGACTCATCGCACGATCAACGCTTTGAAAATCGATTTTAGACACGAAGTAACTGGTGACACTTCAAGAGTATCATCCGACAGCAATGCTACCTGAACCAGTTCCCCCAGGGACCACGCATTAGGCACACGGCTAGAAAGAGAGTTCCGATACTAAGAAGAGTGACGATGACAGTACCGCATCAGGAGCCGGATAAGATGCCACGTACAGTCACTATAAGGCCGTTGGGCACACCTCCGGTATCACTTTGGAAGAGACACATAGAACTCGGAACATGGTCTTCGAATTACGTTGTTACCAAATGAGAATGGATCATCAGCAGCAGCTGATCTACGATAAGGCAGAGAGGATAGAGCAATTGTCGAAGTATACGACCGAAGCTCGAGAGGCAGCAAGTGTGGAGAAGAACATTACTAGAAGGATGATGTTCCTACCTTTGTTAGTGGGAAGACTTGTGTTAATCATATTAGTGTTTTTATCTTGGGTGTTATGTTTTGGGGATAGTGATAATCGAAGTGCTTAGTGACAAAATCTCAGATTGTTAAAAACTTCTTACAAGAAAAATATTTTCTGTTTTGATATCCTAAACGTTTTTAAGCGGCTTTGAAATTAAAACTTTTGTGCTCAGATTTTGTTAAAAAGGCTATTATGATGCACGTCCTATTCAAAACCCGTGTAGGAAGTGCTGGTTTAATATAATAAAAATCTTTTGACATTTCGTTTACCTACACGATTATTATTATTAATACAAATCACAAGTTTTGTAATACATCATACGTGAAAATCTTTAAGGTCAAGTTCGTATAACAAGAAAATCTTTATTTTGTCACTAATATTAGGATGCGTTGTCATAGGAAATGGCAAGCCTCATTATGTACGGTTACTTGTCTGACAAAGACTCAATCCACGAGGAACAGATTCAGTACGAATACCTTGATGAGGAGGTAGTTCCGATGGAAGAGATAGTCAAAGAAGTCAACGAGAACCACAACGTTGGGATAATACATGTTGACGAGTATGAAAGATTGAGAGATCAAATGGAAGAATTGGATGCCCGAGTTTGGGAACTTAGGATGAAGTGCAAGACCTATGAGTTATAGCAGAGAATTGCAAAAAGGCATATTCTCGTGCAAATCAAGGACAAAATTTACTTTTGGAAGAAGCTGGCCAATTATCTGAAAGAAAGAACAAAGTCTTGGATCATGAAGAAGTGTCAGCAAGTCACAGTAGACACGGTGATCTACGCAGCGTCACCCTGTTACAGACACGTGTTTGTGGCACGTTATTACCCACATGATTTAGACTTAGACTAGGCTAGAAGTGGAAAGTATCTCGGATATATATATATATATATATGTACGTACGAAAAAGTATTGAGTCGTAGATAAGGATGAAGGCCTTGATCGTTTTGTAACATGCGTCCCAAAATTTTGTACAATGCTCAATGCATCCATGTATATATAAAAGCTTATTATCCTTCTACTTACGGGACAACGATCTAATTTACTAAGTGCCAGTTCAAATAGACAAATATTAAGGCACAAAAGAAAATCATGTGAACAAACGAAACACTCGTCGTACTTGGAGATAAGCCCAGGAGGAGCTTGGAGATGATGTCATCCATGAAGATTCGCAAATACCTGAAGAAGGAGTATCTTGCTATTCTGGCTCATGTAGTTGATAAGGAGTCGGAAGAGAAACGTATGCAAGATATTTTGGTAGTGTGCGAATACCTCGAAGTATTTCCAGACGACTTACCAGGACTTCCCCCGCCTAGATAAGTCGAGTTCCGAATTGAGTTAGTTCCAGGAGCCACCTCAATAGCTAAGGTACCGTACCGCCTAGCGCCTACGGAGATGCAGGAACTATCTAATCAACTTCAAGAACTCCTGGAGAAAGGATTCATTCCACCTAGTTCGTCACCATGGGGAGCTCCAGTCCTATTCGTTAAGAACAAAGACGGATCGTTACGAATGTGTATTGACTATAGAGAGTTGAACAAACTAACGATCAGAAATCGATACCCTCTCCCTCGAATTGACTATCTATTCGATCCATTGCAAGGAGCTTCATACTTCTCAAAATTGACCTACGGTCATGATATCACCATTTACGAGTCCATGACGAGGACATACCCAAAACCGCATTCCGAACCCGATATGGACATTACGAGTTCATGGTTATGTCATTCGGTCTAACAAACGCGCCTACAGTGTTTATGGATTTAATGAACAGTGTATGTAGAGCATACTTAGATAAGTTCGTGATAGTGTTCATCGACGACATACTAATCTACTCACGAAGCGAGGAAGATCACGAACAACACTTAAGGCAGATATTAGAACTGCTTAGAGATGAGAAACTGTACGCCAAACTCTCCAAGTGTGAGTTTTGGATTAGAGAAGTACGTTTCCTCAGCCACGTAGTTGGCAAAGATGGGATTCATGTAGATCCGACTAAAGTTGAAGCCGTTAAGAAATGGGAAGCCCCCAGAACCCCAACAGAAATTAGACAATTTCTGGGTTTAGCTGGTTATTATAGGAGATTCATCGAGAATTTCTCAAAAATCTTACAACCGCTAACCACGCTAACACAATAAGACAAGAGTTTTGTCCGGGGAAAGCCATAGGAGGACGCTTTCCAAACGTTGAAGCATAAGTTATGCAACGCGCCAATCATAACATTCCTAGAAGGATCAGACGACTTCATAGTCTACTGCGACGCTTCCCACCAAGGTCTCGGATGTGTGTTAATGCAAAGGGACAAAGTCATAGCGTTCGTGTCCCAACAGCTTAAAACCCACGAGAAAAACTATACAACCCACGATTTGGAATTGGGAGTCGAAGTCTTCGCACTTAATATTTGGAGACATTACCTCTATGTAACCAAGTGCACGATATACACGGATCACAAGAGTTGCCGCCAAATTTTCGAGCAAAAGATGCTCAATATGCGCCAGAGGAAATGGTGGAGTTATTGAACGATTATGACTGCGAGATTCAATACCACCCAGGAAAAGCAAATGTAGGGCCAGATGCGCTATGTCGAATGGAAAGGGTGAAGCCCTCGCGAGTACGAGCATGCATAATACTCGTGCAAACTAGTCTAAAAACTCAAATCCAACTTGTTCAAGAAAAGGCCTTAAGGACCGAGGATCTGAAAGAAGAAACCTTGCACGGCCTTGAGCAAAGATTCAAAACCAAGACCGATGGGGTGAAATAATTTAAGGATAGGGTTTGGATACACAAGGACTATGAATTGCGAGACTTGATTTTGGGGGAAGCCCACAAGTCACAATATTCGTTTCACCCCGGGGCCGACAAAATGTACAAAGGTGTTAAAGAATACTACTGGTGGCCCGGAATGAAGAAAGACATCGCTGCCTACATCGCAAAATGCATGACCTGCTCTAGAACTAAGGCAGAGCATCAGAAGCCATCAGGGTTGTTGCAACAACAAGAAATACCACAATGGAAATGAGAACAAATAACGATGGACTTCGTCACCAAACTACCTCAAACTTTTAAAGGACATGATGCTATATGAGTTATCGTTGACCGATTGACAAAATCCGCTCACTTCTTACCCATTCGAGAGGACTATAACATGGAGAAACTCGCTCGAATCTACATTAACGAAATTGTGTCGCGCCACCGAGTACCTGTTTCCATTATCTCTAATAGAGATAGCTGTTTCACGTCACGATTCTGGCAATCCTTACAAAAAGCGTTGGGTACGCAGTTGAACCTAACGTGTTAGACTTGATAGACATGCTTTGAGCATGCGTGTTAGACTTCGGAGGAAGTTGAAATATTCACTTACCTTTGGTAGAATTCTTATATAACAATAGCTACCACGCCAACATACAATACGCCCCTTATGAAGCGTTATACGGGCGAAAATGTCGATCACCTTTGAGCTACCACGCAACATTTAACAAGACCTGACCTTATCCAGGAAACTACCGACAAAATCTCGATCATCCAAGATTGACTTACGACTGCCCTGAATCGGCAGAAAAGCTACGCGGATAACCGTAGAGAACCCCTAGAATTCCAAGTTGATGACAAAAGGTTCTTGAAAGTATCACCTTGGAAAGGGATAGTTCATTTTGGCAAAAGAGGCAAGTTAAACCCACGCTACATTGGACCTTACGAAATCATCGAACGAATCGGTCCGGTAGCTTACAAACTTAAGTTACCATTAAAATTAGGTGGTATTCACGATACGTTCCATGTATCTAACCTCAAGAAATGTCTAGCGAACGAATCACATATCTTACCCTTAGAGGGAATCCAAATTGACGATCGCTTACACTTCACTAAAAGAACCAATCGAAATCCTTGACAAGGAAGTCAAATGCTTAAGATAAAGCAAAATTCCAATCGTCAAAGTCTGATAGGATTCTAAGCGCGGACCAGACTACACTTGGGAACGAGAGGATTTCATGAAACGGAAATACCCTCATCTATTCACAAACTGAACTCACAGCATGCCCAGTTGAATTTCGGGACGAAATTCCTTTTAACTGGGGGAGACTGTGACAACCATCAAAAATCTCAGGTCAATAACGCACTTAAATTCCTAGTCTATCTATTTACATTTACAACACTCAAAAATCCTAGTGAAAAGTCTAGGTTACGACTCCTTAAGTATCTAAACCGTAAGTTACCGAAATCGTGTAACGTTTTAGGAGATTGCTTAGCGAACTTTAAGACCGTGAACAACTTTAAATTAGGTTACAAAGTGCCAAAGAAAACAAATGAAATTTAATTTCATTCATCCACACAAAATATTTATCGTATCGCAAAAACCGGAATTTAATCGAAAATTCCGTAACTCGGTTAACACAAACCGCATAATTAACTCGTGAACGTCAATCGTAAAGGAATCAAATACATTATGATGAAAATTATAAACTTATGAAATAAAGTTTTACAACTCAAACTCTAACTCTTAAAACATCACAATTAAACTTCACATCTTATGCAAACTTACACAATTTAAAGATGTAACATTTAGGCTTTATTTCACAAGTTAATTAGACTTAAGAAATTAAATAAAAACCAACCCCCACTACCAAACATCTGCAGCCCACTCTCTTGAACCCACTCAAAACCTCCACTAACTCAATTTGATTCCATGCAAGACATATACACTTACACACTCTTTCACTTTCATCATTTCCTCTCTTTTCTCTCAAAGAAAACACACACAAACACTCCCAAAACACACACTAAACTCCAGAATTTCCAGCCCCCTTTTCATCCTAAGATCATCATCTTAAAAGTGTTCTTACAAAAAGACAAGAACTTTGAGGTAAAATCACTCTTCCTAGCTTCCATTTCTTACTTTTATTGTGTTTAATTCTTGGATTTCACGCCTTTTTCATGGCTTAAATCCTCATAAAAGGTTTGATGGTTTATAGGTTACACCTTATACAAATTCATATGTAAAAGAAGGGTAACCTATGATCAAACCGGAAATCAAACCGAAAAAGTCGACTTTTTGATATTATTGTATCTATTTTCATGTTCTTGCTAGTTTGAATGGATTAAATTGGTAAAATATGTTTATATTTATGTAAAACACATGTTCATGCATAAAAGAAAAGGCCTCAATCATTGGATGAGGTCTAAAAATCGTTGGTAGTGAAAACACACCAAAAAGATCACTTTTGTCTTCTATGTAATCTATCCAGATTTTGACCCTACTTTGATCGACCATAACTCAGTCAATAATGCTCTAAAAATCTTGATTTTTCTTCTGGAATTTATCTTAATGTCTTACCTTTAAAACCCCACTGGTTTCACTCAAATCCATTGAGTATTCGACCTCCAAATGTATCACACAAAATTGATGCGCAAACAACAACCTTCCTGTGAGCATTTTTGTTGTGATACATGTTCATGGGACTTAAGGTGTTCAATAAATCTAAACAAAAAAAAATTTAGACTCCTGACAAATGTATCTCAGTAGAATAAAAAAATAGTAATTTATCTTGTTGATCTCATACTTTTAGAAAATGCATAAACATCATGCATTGTTGTAATCTTGTAAATTGTAAATACTTGTGTTGTGATGATTCAAAAATGCATAAGTGTTAGGTAAAACATGTTAAAATTTTGAGGATTAACTAGATCATGAAAAGAGTCTTGAAAATAAAAATGGGAATTTTAGGAAAAACATAAGTATTTTTCCCAAATTAATGCAAATAAAGCCTATAAAAGGTGAAATAATCATGAAAAATAATTTTGGACACCAAATAATTATGGGAAAATTATAGTGTCATTTTCTGAAGAAAATGAAACTATTCTTAAAATTTCACACTCTTTGGATGTGTTTTGATATGTTTTCCGAATAACGTCTCGTTAAAACGCATAATGTTAGGATCCAAAGTTCCAGTGCTCAAAACTTCTTGAAAATTTTACACAAACCTAAAAATTTGTAGAAACTGATCTGGTAAAAATACCAGAATTTTTCGTGAATAATTACTATTTTCCCCATATTTATCCCTCTTTTTAGACATAAAATGATTATAAATAATCTATAAGTCTAAAAATCCTCAAATTTTCACAGAAAATTTGGGAACTATATTTCATGTTTCATATCAAGTTTGGTAATTTTTAAATGTTGTATACATATATTTCCATTATTTTGTTCCCAACTCGAACAATTACCGGCAACGTAAATTAAATGGAAATTCCAAACTTAACGGCACTTTGTAATTTAATTAACTAGCTAAGCAATCCTAACAAACCATATTAGTTGATAAACTAATTAGAAACCTTGTGTTCTTAGGACTTGGATATGAGACAGACCCGGTCAACACGCGCATACATCCATTTGTACGCTCACGCTCGAACTGTGAGTTTCATAGCCCCTATTTTTAAACGCTTTGATATGTTTTGGGGTGAGAATACATGATTTTTCTTTTGTGGTTACTAGTACATATAAACTGTTACGTATTGCATAAGTTTCCACTATTCAAATTATATGGGCCTCTATCATGAATTGTTAGTTATAGACTTAAACGCGAATATTGTGAATAGATCTATTGGGTTGACACCCCCGTCCGGGTTGGTCGCGCCAACTCGAAAAATGGACGCATAATCATTTGACCCACTACGAGTGTTGTGAATAGAAAACTTGTGAGGCAACTAAATTGTTAAGGTTTCAATTCATGAGCTTATGGCAATAGTAATACACTTTGATATTGTGGTAAGACAAAATAACTTGAAATCTAGTAACCACGGGTCTACTTTACAAATGCTAATACCTATGAATCACCAACTTTTTGTTGACGTATTTTAACATGTATTCTCAGGTAACTAAGGCGCTATGTAGTTGTGCCGTTGTGTCGCACTTTTTGACGTAGGAGTTGCATTCACTTGGAAGGACTTAGCATGAACTTTGTCAATTTGAATCAAGCTAGTCATTCGTTAAAGTTTGTAATGGTGTTGCTAATACTATCTAATTTAATGGTGTTGTTTAGCGACTCTCTTAGAAGTCGTTCATTGTAATCATTGTTCGTGATCCGCGCACGTCGCACCCCCACCAGAAATGGGGGTGTGACAATGCTAGATTTTGGTTTTATCCTAAAAATTGTCATGGTCCTCTAATTGCACCTAACATATGGTACTCATCAATATGGTCTCGAAATGCATAGCAAGAGCAAGTTCTAACTTTAAATACATGCATCAGCACACATAACACACGAATGTGAAGCATTAAAGATGAATGCCATTAGGCTCAAATACCTCACAAATTCGAAGAATGGGTTGTATGTGCATAGTCATGTGATGCTCCTCTTTGATCCACATATTAGTCTTAAAAAGTTCCATCCTCTTTTAGCTTTTTCAAAAATTTTGGTTATCCATTTATTGATATCTTTCTTCTTATAGCAATTTAAATCCAATAATTTAGACAATTTTAGCGAAATAAGGGTTTTGGTAGAGAAACATTTTCCGAATTTACAGTTGGACATAGAATCACCAATCACTAGATGTACTACACTGGTATCCTACATTTAGAGGAGCATTGTCTCTAATGTTCAAAACTAGTGATGGAGATTCTACTAAAAGTAGGATCCCACACTTAGAGTTCTACAATGAGGGAAATGTTTCTCAAGTGATACAATGATGGGAGGTGATCCCACACTTAGAATTAAGCTTATGGGATGGCATAGTTCATGTAAATAAAGAGACAAAAATGGGACATAGAAAAGAAAGGAAGAGACAAAGAACTCCCCTATCGTTGGCATAACTGCGAGCTGAGGATCTGAAAGGTAGACTGAGTCGGCACCAATGTCTGCTGAACTGGATTGGAATCAGTCTTCATGAAATGCACTCGAGCTTACACAGCTAGAGTAGTCTGCCAATTTCACACAATAATAACTAAGAATAAAATAATAGATTTTAGAAACTCAAGTGATAGCTACATCAGGATGTGGGCAAAATCAATCAAGATACACCAAATGTTGGATAGATATTATGGGCCCTAATTCTGATCACCAAGAGTTGTTGATGTGACGGCTCGTAGTGATCTGAAAGTGCTGATTCTGAAGGCCATAAATCTCTATCACCCTTGATCTTCTCTGACAAACTGATGAATTGAATATGATGTTGTTCTTGTCAGATAAGATCTCTAGATCCCATAATATTCCCTAATTTAATCCTACTAAAGATTCCAAGTGACCAATGACATTACTTTGGCGAATAAATGGTCCCTGATAGTGGTAGTGATAAATGTAAACGGGTGGATGAATGTGTGAATGTGGGATGGTTATAGTTATAGTGGGTGGTGGTGATGGTTAGGGTTCCATGAAATGCCTTGCTAGCAATGAAGGTTGTGGTGAGGGATATCAAATGTATAACTCTAAGATTTTGAGTCAATGATGGAATACATAGGTACATATGGTGTACTATGAGATGATTTACTTGATGAACTATTCCTAGGTAACTAGAAGTGATCATCTTTGTATCCTAACAAACTATCTTTTCCCTGCAACATAATGATCAATCAGGTTCCCAATTTAATGAAATGTATTATTCCCTTTGTCTTCTCTCCATTATACTCAAAGATTTGTCGTCCATAGGTGTTGGTCCCTTTCTGTTAGTCATTTATACAAGTAATAGAATAGAAAGATGTGATCTAATAGACAAATAATTTTTCTCTAGGTCATAGACTCACTGGTGTGCATACAAGTTTTCAAAGTAAGTGTTTTGAAAATGAACAAACCAGTGTATGACTTGGAGTCTAATCATACACTTTTACAAGTATCGATCACCGTAGTACAAACAACATATATGTTTATTAGCAATAGCCAAGTATAAAGATATCCAAAACACACATATTTTAACAAGTTTGAGTAAATACACATATTGACATACAAATCATGTTATTAGATAATGCATCAAAATGTCTCATTTATGTTTATGTGAATAACTCATAACTCTTTAAGTATCTGAGTAGGTGTGTATGATCAATTAGGTACCTAAATATCATAACTTCTAGTAGGTTTCAGTGCTTGTGAGTGCAAGGATGTTGAGATCTAAGATAATGGTGAAATAGATAATGTGATGAAGTTCAAACAAGCGGAAGAAGGAAAATTTTAAGGTTTTTAACAAAAGACTATACTATAGATGAGATTATGGATTCCAAGTCATTTTGAAAACCGTCATTTTTGTTCATAAAAATATAAGAAACTTTGAATATTTGTCTAAGTGTTTTGGATTTTGACTAAGTGTTTAGCGACACTTAGAGTGTCGCCTGGTCTGTATATGTGAAGTCTATATTTAGTTCAAGTGTTGATAAGTAAGTATGTAAGTGAATTCACTATGTGTATTTGTGAGCGACAATGAGTTTAGGGCATTATAATCAGAGTGACCTTTTGTACTTGTTATTATTGAATATCAATCGAAAAGCAAAAGTTTATTTAGAATTCATTATATACACAATTGATTCAATCGGATCCGCACGTTGATTCATTTGATTCAAATCATGATCAGTAGGGAACCTACAAGTGCTATTAGAACATTAAAGGTGATTTGAATGAGTATATGCGATTATGAATTGTGTTTTGATTTGGTTTTGGGTTTTGAGTTCAAAAGTTGATTTGATCTTAATTAGAGTTGAAAAAAGCGTGTTTGAACTAGAATTTATGTGTTATGGATTGACCCGATTATTTTACATGCTTTTCAGGAGTTGGCCAGTAAATTTCGTTTGAAGCTACTCATAACCTTTAGTATATGTTGCTATCATGTTATGGACTTTTGTTTATCTTGGATGTAATCGCATGCTTAATTCTGTATTTTGTATTGTAAACGAATGTAAAACATTATGTAATGCTCTAGTAGTATCGATTATGAATCCATTTTGTTGTTACATCTCGTGTTTACGCTTTACCGGGGTGTGACATAATGGACATTCACGAAGACATAAACATCCCAATTGTCCTAGGAAGACCCTTCATGAACACGACAAGGACCATCATCGACGTTTGCAATCAGACCATAGTACTGCGATCTCATGGAGAAACCGTCACGTTCAGGATTGATGATCCGAGATGTGACTTGGGCGAACTGGCAAAAATATATGCCATGTCCATCAGAAGAGTCACATCTGACGACGATACTTCTGAATATATGCCTGAAAACACGCCTGATGCCGAGATAAGGGATCGGCCATCCGTATTTGTCTCTGACACTAAAGAAGAAGAGGACCGAGAGGAAGAGATGTAAGAAAACAAAATGGAAGAAACTGAAGAAGAACTAGAAGAGGATGAAGAGATGGAGTCAGAAGAAGAAGAAGAAGAGGAAGATCAATCCGCACCTTCTTACACCCAACTACCAGAAGATTGTTTGTGAAGAAAAATTATGCAAATCGAGATCACTGGGACTCACATTTCTCCGATAGACAGTGAGCCTGAGGAAGATCCAACAGAAGAAACTCCACCCAACAGATTCCTTGATAACGCCTATGTCCAGACTATGGAATGTTTAATCGAAACCATCCCAAACCCAATTAAACCTCTTACATATCTTTGATTCCGTGCTCTAGAGAAACTCGAAGGAGATTTCAGGAAATCCAATATCAGCCTAGCGACAAAAGAGATGCTCTTAAAGAAGATCACCGAATTTAAAACCACACAACCAAAAGGACTGCGGCCACCAAAAAAGGCTCCAACCCTCCATACCCTTGCATCTCATACATAATTCGAGATAGGAAGTACATCTGAAGCTGACAAGCCAAATGACATAGATGTTGACACTTCACAGCCACTCTCTAACAATCCAACATCACAAGTTACTAAAGGATCTGAGCCACTATCAAGCGTAGTCACATTCCATAATTCAAAGAATGTTGACACTCCTACTACAGATAGTGACTAAGACGACGATGATTACATCAACGTCCCTGTTGATGTTCGCTTTATACCCGCAACAATTTCACTAGAGGCACCAAAATCACCCACGTCATCGTCAGGCTACATTTACATACCAAAATTTTCTCGTTATGAAGATATCATCGGTGCTATTTGAGAATCTGCTATTAAATTTACATCTCAACAAAGGGAGGAGATAGGAATTATTGAAACATAATACGTTGCATACCTAGCTAGTAACGACTCAGGAGTTCTCCATCTCCTCAAGGATTACATCCAAACAATCATCATAGCAATCCAGAGGCACATCAAGGAAGAAAGGCAGAATACTAAAAATCCATTCGCTCAGTCCATGAACAAAATTCAATTTTGTAGAGAGTAGAAACAAATATACTTTAAAGTATATAATGCCTTATCAGGTTCCGCACTTCTATACATTGTGAGCCAACGTGAGATGCTTGGATCACTCAGATCCCACATCGAAAGAGTCACCGGCCATCCCGGTAACAATGCTGACATAAGGATGATGGAAGATCTCTGATCACTACTTGAGTTGTTAGCCAGTAATGATTTCGAGTGTACCAGGGATATGTTGGTAATCTACTCAACTCTTGATCACCATGCGGAATTGATTATCAACGAGCTAAGGTTGCCCGCTTGGGATGAGCGAAGACGCAACCACCCAATCATCACATCTGATTCGTCTCAAGTTAATGTCGCTACTTACGTAACAGCTCGAATCCGAGACATATTTAACATAGAAAATGCAGGAAGCACATATTCTACATTTTACGCTTGATGACGAGAGATATTCAGCAAAGTGATTCTCACCTTTATGAACTCTAGCTTCCTATTCGATCAAGACCAGTGAAACCTTATCAGCAATCTGTGTCATACCACAAACTTATTCAGCGGAGATCCAGATTTTGAAGACTACGAAGTCCTGAAGATCCAGTTCCTGGCATTCACAGAGTCTATCTGACACGCACACCCCAATTGAGTGATGATTCACACGAACACCGCCTCCATGATTGACCCTCATGGCCCAATTACCAAAGTAGTGGACTACATCACTCTAGGACTGCAGGTGCTCTCTAGGGCTGCTTTAGCACACTTCTTAAGCTTCAGTGTAGAAACCATGGAATAGCCTAACCTAGTACCCACCAGGATTCGCCACTTCATGAGGATCGACCGCCTCACTACACATTTCCCCAACCTAGGGCTCACAACACCATCAACATCCGCCCTAGGGAGACACTTCCTTCCACCTAATCCAAGGAAGTAAGAAGTCGAGCTCTCGACTTTAACAGAGCGCTTCTTGGAGGAAACTCGTGCCAGTAGTATTTTATTAGTAGTAGTTTTAAATTCCAAGAAGTAAAGAACGCCTCTGACTATCTTTCACACTTAGGTATACACAACCATAAATTTCCTTCTCACATTCAGCTCACTCACCCCACATAAGGAATCTCTTCATATGTTTCGAGCATTTGAGGTACTTGCATATTACTTTTATGCATTATGCTCAAACTCGTTTAAAAACATATGTCTTCAAAACTGTAAACTATGAGAGGAATGAAAATGGAGCATACTAACTCGCCCTCATACTTGACTCAAATAGGCTTCATAGAATTGCGACCCAAATCCAAACGTCAAGCTTTTAGTCATCAACATTAAGTTATTGGCAAAACAAACCACAGTCGCAACATCCTCAGACTTTTCACTCAAAGATGTCGTCCGTAGGGAAGTACTCGTTTTTTTTTCCTACTCTTCATTTTCATAAGTCCGTAAGCTATACCCTATAATATACTTGTCACTAAGTGTGAATTTCTAACCTAGAATACTTACACTTGAGAAACATTTTCCGAACTATTCAAACTCTAAGTGTCGGATTTCTACTTTCAGTAAAAATTCCCACTGAATATTAAGGACAATGTTCCTCTAAGTGTGGGATAGCGGTATATGCATACCTAGCATAAATTCTTCTTCCAAAAGCATATTCAAAAAATGTTCCTCAAGAAAAATCTCACTCCTTTTTAATTTTTTCAAAAAATTTTGGAATGAAAAACACTTTAAGAGGAATTATTTTCAGAAAAGAGAAAGCTTATTCTGGGAAATAAAAATAAATAAAATAGGAATCTCATAAACTAAAATCTTGATCTAATAAAGAGCAAGTGCATGACTAGGAACATACAACCTATTATATTTGTTGTGACGTATTTGAGCCTGAAGAGCATTCATCTTTGTTGTGTGCGCCGATGTATGCATTTAGAAAAGAATCAGAACTTGCTCCAGATATACATTTCAAGACCACATCTAGAAGTGCCATATGTGGTATATGTGATATTAGAAGATCTCGACTTTCTTAGGACTAGAACCACCTCCCTAAAACCCTAACCTTGACCAACACTCACCTGTAGTGTTGATGAATCCCTTAGAAAAACCCTTTATGAGTATAATACTATTCGTAAAAAAATAAAACCCTTCCACTCCAAACATCCAACCTAGAATTCCAATTTATGAAAACACCATTTAGCATCATAGTTATTGATACGCTCTGAATGCTCAGTCGCGGCGGCGACGTCGGAATGAATTTACCGGACAACCGAATGGAGCACACTAGTAGGTGTGTTTTAATATTTTATAATGTTTGGGACCTAATTATACTACAACTAAAGGAATTATAGTAGTAGGTATGACCTAGGGTCGTTCTTAAAACCAACCAAATTGAAGCAGAGAGGTCGTAGGCGATCGATTCTATTTAGCAAAGGGGTTTTAAATGATTTGGATTTGGTTTGGGGTTTTAATTAAATTAAGTAGTTTAAGTAAGCAAGTAAACTAAGATAAGGGATAGTTCGGGTAGATAATAGTCAGGATATTAGAGGGTGTTTGTTGTGATTTCATTAGCCTTGTGTTGGGATGATGTTGTAAATATGAAAACGTCTTTATCTAAATATTTATATTTTATTTATCTTAGGTCTTTATGGTGTAAACACTAGTTTTCTACCGTTTGATTACTCGAAAAGCATGTCACATGAGAACTAGGCTATGGTGATTCTAATCGGAGGAGACTGTTCGACTCTCAACACTGTCCAGTTACGGAAGCACTGACCCTTCTTGGAATCTTAAAGATCTTGGGTGCATGAATAGAGTAATAAGCCCGCTAACGGTCTGATCGTTCTTAACACCATGTTAGGATCTAATCTAAACAAAACATTTAAGTTTAAGACTTGATCGGTGTCTGATTACTTTTCATTTAAGGGTTTTGTAGAGTCTAAGGATGTCACTATTATTAATCCACAAAATAATCTACCAGTGGCTTTTTCCGGACTTCCACAATTGTACTATACCTAGTGGTGTTTCCATTGCTATACCAGGGACTTAGCCGACTTATGGTATCTACGTTGCTTCACAATCATTTTTAGACTCATAAACTAAGTTTGTATTAAGATCAAAGGTTCCCCTCTATATCATTAACAACATGTTCACTTGAAAATGACCAATAGATCCCTAGCTAATTTACATTGTATTATACGATCTTGAGATAATATTTTCATAGCTTTAATTAACGATGTATTCTACGATCGAAGATAGTATTTTCAATGCTTCAAAGCCAGACCATGTTTATAAAATACACTAGGGTTATTAACAAGGTGAACAACTATTAATTAGTTGTTCAATTGCTCAAGTACTTCACCATGTCGTTCATAGTATTTTTCCACAATATTTCCTATGTTTCACCATAGTAATCTACGGCGTGCTTTCCTATGATTGCATGATGTCGTAATCAAACCATAACTTAACATAGATAATTAATTACCGTTTGATTGAGCTTCACGACATCTTATCAAAAGGTTTTAATCACGTCGATTGATGGAAAGGCGATAGTATAATTAGGTTTTAGATCATAGTTGAAAAGTAAATCAAGACACCATTATGGCTAACTACATCAGAACAAACATGCAAGATAACTACTCACTAATCATGACAATTCCTACTTCTAGCGTGATAACCGTAAATAGCGCGTAGCTTGCAATAACCGTGAAAGAATACAAAAGTAGAACTTCGAGTATCTTCCAAACTATTACAATATTACCCCTCTAATATTCTAGTTAAGAATTAGTTAAATACTTAACTAGAAACTAATTAAAACTAACTAAACTAACCTTGAGTGAGAAAGTAGAGAGAGAGGTGTGTGTGTGTGTAATGGTGTGAAGGTGTAAGGTGTAAGGTATGGTTTGAGGAGATGATGTATGTGGTATTTATAGGCCAAGGCATGCACAAAATACCCCCAATCTTCAATTTACCCGTATGGTAGTGTGGTATAAAAATTTAATTTTTGAACTAAACCTTGACACCCCACATAGGTACCCCTTGAACATTGGATGTATGCACAAGCCAAATCAGGAGGCTAAATACCCACAAATGGAGGCATACCCCTGTCTAGGAGGTCGTATACGCCCATAAAGGCCGTAAACGGTCACTTTAGAGGCCGTATACCTCCTCTATGGCCATATACGGTCACCTAGGTGTGGCGGTGTGCGAGCTCGTGCGTCCTTGTATCTTCGTTTGGTCGTATCTTCTTTGTTTCTCGTTCGTTTTGCGCGATTCTTTCGCCCACGTTCTCGTAATTACCTGAGGAACATTATGAGACTAATTAAGAGTAATTTCTCATTTTATAGCATAAGGGTAATTTTGAAGGTGTTGAACAGAGCTTTGAGTATTTTGCCTTGTTTTGTACGTTATTTGGTCGTTTTCATTGATTTTTAATGCATCGTCTTTATTTCAACCCTTTTTATGAATTTACATAAATAACCATTTAATTCAAGTGTTTTCATAAAGATTAGAGTTGAAATCGGGGAAATAATGTACGTAAAACCATGACTTTTTACGTTACATCAGTTATACTCCAGATTCCTCCTCGAATTCTCCCTTAAAATGTCCAACTTCTACTCTTCAAATAACGCAACACACATCAACTACTATCGGACATCATCTAAGGCGAAAGACTCAAAGAAAAAGTACATTCTACAACTTTGCCTCCAGCTAGTTACGAAAGCATAATCAAAAAACTCGAACAAAAAAGAAGCATATGGAGCTGGAAAAGATCTATCCAGAAAACGACGGGACTCTGCAACCAAGAACCCCGTCGCGCATACACGATAAAACTGTGATCGGGGGAGAACTTTATTTCCATGTTTCAGTCAAAAATAGACATAATCGCAATTAGAGAAGCTATCTTATCCTCTAAATAAGTTTTCATGGATCAAAACTCTAGGTTTTCGCCAACAAAATCCCAACTTTTACCCATAATAGTCACCAATAAAGTCTTCTTGAATGTCGTGGGATAATTATCACCGTCCTCATCTAAGTGGTGTAGATTTGATTCTCGATCAAGCTTATGAAGATACATGCTACATGACTGGCTTCTTGAGTGGTTTCATTTGATTTGAAAGATAGGTAATACGAAGCACTGAGTGAATAGAGTGACTACCTTGTGACATACCTAATCATAAGTAACATGCTTAAAAGAATCATTTTATGCTTATGAGACGAACACCTTATTTATTCCTATTATCCGGAAAAGATTCCTTGATTATTTAAATTATCCTCAAAATATCTATGATTCCCCGAAGTGAGAACATAAGGTTTGCTTGAGGACAAACAACGTCTAAGTGTGGGATACTTGATAACGCGTAAAAGGTCACGTTTTTACACATGTTATCTATTCCATATTAATTAAATAATTAACATTTTTAATTCAAATATTACATTTATTTGTCTCATCTTATGAATCAGGAAATTAGGTAGACGATGCAAAAAGAATCATAAAAAACGGAGGAATAACGAAGAATCTAGAGCCAAAGCGACGAAACAAGTTACAATCCTGCGCATACGGCTTGCACCAGTTGTACACGGCTTGTGTAGCCCGTATACGGCCTGTAGAACCCATATACGGCTTGCGTAGCCGGTATACACATGAATCTGATGCCTTGGGACGGTTTGTGCAATATGGGCGCGATTTTCGAAGTTCAAATACGGGTGGAAAAGTCAAAATATGGGACAAGCTGATTTCTATATATATTCAACTCCTGCTTCAACCAAATCATCCTAATCCACTCAAAAACACTCATATATTTAGTTAGTTTATCTCTCTAGCTTTCTCTCTCTATATTAGGATAAATTATTATTAGTTTGTAATTAATTAGAGAGTAGCAAGTGAATAATATTGTAATACGCTTGGAGTACGATCGGAGTCTAGCTCTTGTAACTTCAAGTTTATTCTTAACTCGTTATAATCTACGGTGCTTTCTTTCCTATATTTTAATTACAATTACAATGTTTAATATATTTGTTATTATTCTAGATTTAGAACTTACCATGATTAACGAGTAGTTACCTTGCGTGTTTTTTATGATGTAGTTAGTTAATTAATTAGGGATGATGTTACATTATTTAATTAGAAACACAATATTTTAGTTATGCTTTCTATTTATGATTTTAAACATTACTATAAATTATCGTCTTTCCACCATTGAATGTGATTACAATTTTGTATTAAGACTTCACGAACCTTAATACAAAGTAATTAATTATTTGTGTTTTGGTTTAATTACAACACTATGTAATCATCGTAATAGTACATCATAGATTACTATGGAAACACTATAAGTGAATTACATCGTGACTATTATGGAAAATACCATGAAAAGCATCGTGAAATACTTAAGCAATAAAACAACTAACTATGGTTTAAACTGCAACACTATGTATTCATCGTAATAGTACATCATAGATTACTATGGAAATACTAATAGTACATCGTAACTATTATGAAAAATACTATGAACAACATTTTGAAGTACTTAAAGAAAAATGGAACAACTAATTAATAGTTGAGTTACGTTGTCAATAAACATATGATGTTTTCAAAACATGGTTAAAAGCTTAGGGATTCCTTGGTACATTTTGAGAAAGATTGATTTAAATCATAAATATTGTTTCCAAAGTGCTAAAATACAAACTGAGTCTATAAATCTAAAACGAAAGACTAAGAATCCATAAAGCATTCTATTTATGTCCATCACTTTTAGATTTTACCAATGATATGTAAAGAAAGCAAGTTAAAACATCATAACTTAAAGTTATATTAACTGTTATACGGTGTTGAGAATGATTGGATCTCAAATGGGTTTGCTACTTTGTTCATACACCCAGGAATGTTCATATTCCAAGGGGGTTCATTGTTCCCGCAACTAGGCAATGCTGAGAGTTGAGCAACACCATTCCGATTAAAATCACAATGACCTAGTTTCTGGTGACATGCTAATCGATTAGTAGGGAGTTTAGCGTCTACACTAATAGCTTTTGAGTACAACTAAACATATAAGTGACCTGATAAACCTTCCTTTTAAATACAACTTAACATACATCATCCCATAATATAACTAACAAAATCATAAAAGCCACTGCTTATATATTATCTGAATTTACATTACTTTTTATCCGTTTTACTTTAGTATAATTAAAAACCACAATTACCCCCACTTTTTATAAACTCCTCCCTCACTAGTTAGAACCACTCGTCTGAAGCATTTTAACTTCAATTCAGTTAGTCTTTAAGAACGATACATGAGTTATACTCACCACTTACTCGCCCTAGTTAGTGCTTGTACGTAGTAAGCAATTTCAGATACCCTGAAATACAAATAAAAAATACCCCACTGATATCGCGTTGTTCAGTCACCGACGACAACCCCAACCGATGACGACGCGCTGTGACAACACCGACTGTTCGGCTATACATCACACCCTTCTCAGTTACTTACACACAGTACAACATGTTAATGCAAAGTTTTGGTGAATTTATTAAAAGTGATAATGAACATAATTAGCATGTTGTTTCTATCTTGTAACTTAATTAGCATCCATTGAATTTTATTATCAATTTTCTTTTCTTCTTAGGGGAATTTAACTCCTTACATGCGTTTCACAGTTATTATGTTTTCCCTTTAATCAAAATCACAAGGTCGCATCAATTTAATATTAGCATCCGACCCCACGCATAATGTTAGCATTCTTACAAAGTATTATTTACTGTTAATTAATGTAATTATAGTTTATTTAGATTAAAATTTTAGATATCCATTTAAAGTTAGTTAATTTCTTAAGTATTGTTTAGTTGATATAACAAGTTATCCGTGCAATGCAGTGGTATGAGAAAATTATAGTGCTAGCTGACAGTAATAGTCAATAGTTGTGTGAAGTAGTTTAAAATGTAGTGATATTTGTCAATGATTATTAGTATTGTTGATCATATTGGTGGCCAGTAGTTTTGATATTTTACCTTGTGTAATTAATTTTACTTCGACATACTTTTTGAACTTTATTTTATATGCTGATGTTTTTTAGATTGATATAGTTAATGAGCGCGTATATGAATGTTTTATGGTATCTGAATGCAAGAATTATTACTAATTCTTTAATGAAAGTGATCTTTTTTATAATAGTTTAAAATTATGTAATTGTAAATTCAAAAATATGATAGAAAAGAAGAAATAAGATATTTAAAAGTATTGTGTGAGATATGATATTAATTAAGTAATTTATATATTTAATAAGTGAAGAAATAAAATAGTAATTTTCAATCCTCATATTTATGGGTTGTAATGATTTATAAAGGGTATAATATGTTGGAAAGGGATAATAAAAATTAAAATTAGAATGTTGTATGAATCAGCGGGGTTGTGAAGGTGTAGAAGAAGAGTTTCCGTAGATTTAGAACTAAAAAAAGATGGGAAATTAAAAATTTTACCCCAAAAATGGAGAGTATAAAAAAATTTTCCCTTAAAAATACTTAATATACAAAACTAACCCATCCGGTCGCAAGTCAAGTCGTTACTTGCGACCCGCTGATTTGCGACCCACTGATTTGCGACCCCGACCTCGTTCACGTGCGATCGTGCGACCCAATTTTTGCGACTGACTTGCGACTGCCAATTGATTCTTGCGACCACGATGAACTTTGACCAGATCATAGTGATTTGCGAGCCGTTCATCTATTTTGCGACCCGATCATCGTGGTTTGCGACCGGACTCCGAAGTGCGAGCCATTTCGAATAAAGTTTTAGATAGGATTTTTTAGATTTTAGATTAGGATTTTTGTACTTTTTTTATTTCTTTTGGATAACATTTTTTTTTTAAAACACACCCGAAATTCAGTTCTTTCTCATTCAAAAACATATTCTCTCAAACCACAAACTCTTTGTTAATTATCTGTAACCGAATACAAGAAATTTAGCACATTTATAAGGAATTGCAAACATTTACAAGGATTGCAAGACATTATTCTGAAGCATTTAAAGGTACAGTTTCTAACTCGTTTTAGGTGATTTCTTTGTAATTCAACAGAAATATGAGTCAAAGAATTGATAAGTTTAAGATTTATGTTTGTTCTGGAGGACATTTTGAATATATTAGCAACATGCCAATTTATTTGCTGGTAGATTGTTATAGAGTGCCTTAAAAACTCCCTGTTGCACCCGAAAACCCTTTAACATACAAAGTTTTGTTAAAATGTGTTTTAAAGAAAGTTGGTCTACCACTTAATACACCAATTCATATGAAATATAAGGTGGATCAATATGTTATAGATATTACTGATGATGAAGATGACTTTGGGGAGTTTTTGTGCCATGCTATTAATAACAGTCTTAACAATGCTCCAATAGAAATTTACGTTGTTAACATTGTAAGAAATATTTCGGGTATGGGGAGCAATCACCCTAGCAGTAGCAGTAGTGGTTTTCAACAACATTTTCAAGAACTTCAAACACAAGAATATAATCAACCACCTGAAAATCAACAGTACCAAACATTGCCACATATTTCCTTTCCTTTTCAACCACAACCACCACCACCATATTTTCAATCATTTCCACAATATCATTATCATGCTGCTTAAGAATTCCCAATAAATAACACATATCCAACACAAATCAACCAAAACACACATTTTAAGGTAGTTGAACTACCCCGAGATGATTAAGAGAGTGTTCACCATGATCAAGATAATTCACAATATCATGTGGAGGTTCCTGATGATCATCCTCATGATTATGATCATATGGTGAAGAAAAAGTCCCGAAAGTCAAGAATATTGATCATGCATTTGTTAATGATGTTTTTGAGGATAATGATGATGATGATGATGATGAGGTTCCGGATCCGAGAGACACATATGAAAAAGAAATACCGATGAAAGCACCAAAAAATGATATATTTTGGAATATGCCTCCTTTATTAGGCCAGAATGATCGAGAAGAAATAAAACGACCGATTACCATGTACGAACCTTCTTACCGGGTTCAACTTGGACAAACGTTTGAAACTAAGGAGGAGTTACTCTTACAATTGCATACTAAGTGTGTTGAAGAGGGTTTTCAGATTACGCCTAAGAAGTTAGATAAGAGTCGGTACATAGCGTACTGTATATTGCCTAATTGCAGCTGGAAGATAAGTGCAGCACGTATCAAAGATAGCAATAACTTCCAAGTCAGGAAGTTTGTTGATGTTCACACTTGTTCTATTATGAAAAATAACAAACATGCAAGCAAAAAAGTGCTCGGTCACATCTTGAAGGAGTTGATGACTTTGGAATGACGTGTTTATAGAGGCAAAGAGATTAAACTTAATATGTCTGCCCATTTTAAAATCCGCCTATCATACACGCAAGCTTGGAGGGCAAAGTGTTACGCAATAGAGTTATTGAGAGGTAGCGTCGAAGAATCATTTCGGGTGCTACCCCTTTACCTACACAACTTAAAGCTAAAAAACAATGGGAGCACAACGAATATTATTACAGATGAGAAAGATAGATTTTAATGTGTTACATGTCCATTGGTGCAGTTGTAAGTAACTATAATTTGTTTTAAGTTATGTATAATTTTTCATAATTGATATTTTAACATTTACTATCTTTGCAGATACGTACATTTGTTAACCATACGCTTCCAGTAATTATGATAGATGGTTCACATTTGAAGGGTGGTTACCTGGGTACTAACTTAGTTGTTGTAGCAATTGATGGCAATAATGGTATCTTGCCACTAGCGTATGGCATCGGGGCAGGGGAGACGGCAAACCACTAGACGTGGTTCTTGGCAAATTTACGTGATGCTTTTGAATCTACTGGTGGGATTGAAAACCTAACTATCATTTCTGACAGGGCCCCTTCAATTGCAGTCGCTATTTCATAAGTCTTCCCAGAGGCATTTCATGCCTTATGCTGTCGTCATTTATTGATGAACTTGAAACACAAATCTTCTAGGGTCAAGTACTTTGAGTGACATTATTGGAAAATGTGTAAGTCTTACCGTAAGTCAGATTTTGATCATCATTTTGATGTCATTTGTAGACATTTACCAGCCTCAGCTGGTGTTTTTAGAGACGTTGGAAAAGACAGATGGTCAAGGCATCATGCTATACATCCACGATATGCTTATATGACATCTAACATCGCTGAGTCTCTTAACGCGTTAACCAGACATGCAAGAAGGCTCCCTGTGACAATGTTATTGGAGTACTTTCGAGCTTCGGTACAACAATGGTACTACAAACATCGTCACACTGGAGAAGGACTTACGACGACTGTCACACCTTATGTTGAGCACAAGATCGAGAAGAGAAATGGGAAATCTAGAAGATGGAATGTCAATCCATCCACAAATTTCATTTTTGAGGTGTTAGATGGAATCAAGAATTCGACAGTTAACTTGGAAACAAGAACATGTAGTTGTATGCAATGACAGTTGTCGGGTTTACCTTGTCGACACGTTATCGCATTGGCACGTCACTTCAATCAGGACGAAGTCAGATGCTATGCGGAGACTTATTTCACATCAGAGACGTATCGAGCTGCCTATGCGGAGGGTATTTACCCAATGGATCATCCTTCAGAATGGGTGGATCCAGGTGATCTTATGATTGTCTTACCGCCGGTCCTTGTAAGGAGGCAATCTGGTGGTCCACCTGGCCGTGCTCGTATTCCTTCGCAAGGAGAGGAGAAAGGGAAACGACAATCAACACAACAATTTAGTTGTTGCAAGGAAATTGGTCATAATCGATCTGGTTGCAGATCTCTTTTGGATAGAAGAGACGAGCCGAGTCAATCAAGATCAAAATCAAGAGCAAAATCAAAATTTAAAATCCGAAACATCTCAGTCGACTCAAGGTTTTGGAAATGAGAATTTGAATTCTCCTTGATTGTATTGTTTATAGCTTTATGTGATGATTATGTATTATTTTTCAATGTTATGTATCTTGTATTATTTGTGTTTTATTTTATTCGACATAGTAACATCCTATTTATGAGTTGTTGTATTATTTGTGTTTTATGGAAATTGACATTGTAACATCCTAGTTCTAGAATAACAAAATGAAATACAGTTTATAAACATAATAACAACCAAATGAAATGTATTCCAAAAGTGAGAAAATAATAACAACATAATGTATCCATCTAGGACGGTGGTAGTGGAATCGGTGGTTCATAGTCATAGCGCTCTAAAAAATGTGTCCATCATCCTCAATATGTAAGCGACGACTATCTCATAGGTCGACCCAGTCACCTAATGGTCTAGTTTAAAGCCACCTTCTCCATATTAATGCACACCCACACTCCGCAATCACCAAGTGGGCCGTCTTGCTGAGGCACATCCTACACATGCTCAAACAACAACTGTATCGTGTCTCTCGAGAAAGATTTGTTGCACAAACTGTTCTTCCAATAATTAATCGCGCGCAAATATCTTGGAAGGTAATCACCTAAAACCTCAGCAAACTCGAGTCGCTCTTCGTGTCGACCACAATCAATAAAGCTATCATATCCCATTACGCTAAACGTAATAAGATCCAACACCATAAGCACCCAGTGATCGGTTTTCTTGAGGTGGTAGGGGAATAGTACCTGCGTAGTATAACGTATTAGTTAGTTACTGAAAATTACAACTATATTTATTAACCGAAAAAAGTATAGTAGTTACTTACATAATCAACTTCCCACCATGGTGGGTATGGGTCCCGGGTACCATCTGCGAATCCCTTACAGTAAGCGTAATCCACCCGACTATCTTCCTTCTTTTTCAGTTTCTTTTTCTCCTTCTCCTTCTCCTTCTTCTTCCTCTCAATCTCCTCTTTCTTCTTCTTCTTTGCTTCATCCATACTGTTTCTCGTGAAATGCTTCATAATATCAAGAAACCCTATGGGCATAATCGTCCATCGCTTGTGAACCTGAATCTGACTGCGCCTAAACTCAATCCTGCGTCTCCAAAGCAATAAATGGAACGCCCAACCGTCAATATGCTGTATAAAGAATAACACAAAATCAACAAAAACATTATAAAATAAAGTTAGATTCTTACTAAATTTAAATTTAATGAAGTTAGATTCTTACTAAATTCTCTAAGTATCCACTGAACTCCTGGCCAGTCGATCGTCCCCAAAACTCTCGGGTCAAACAAATCTTCGGGATCCACAAACAACGCATTAAACCACCACTCTCATATAACTCGCTGACTGTGGCTGGTCCAGCAATGATCCTACCCGAACTTCCTGGAGGAGGTGGTGGAGGCGGAGGAGTGAGAAGGCAATTATCCAGGTTCTCTAAAGTGGCCAATAACTCGTGTATATAATCACGATTAACCTGTAACTCATCCTGCTTAACATGTGCCCTCTCCTCCTCCTCGACAGGTGGCCTCTCATCCTGCTCAACAGGTGGCTTAGTAACCATATCAACCACTGGCTCGGTAACCACCGGCGCAGTAACCACCCTCTCGGTAACCACCTGGTCATCATCAGCACCCAAATCAAACGCCACGCTACTCAGTAACTCCTCCTCTGGATGAATCGGGGTACAGTCAAACTTCTTTTTCACAGGTCGCCTCGCACCCTGTGTCACAAATGGCGATATCATACGCCAGGCTGCTCGTCTTTCTCGAATACTACAACGCAACTCAAAAATACGCGGCGCAGAGACATGGGCCGCAGAATCGGGCCGTGTATCAGATACATACGGGCCTGTGTCAAAAACAGGACCCGCGTCAGATGCATATCCATCAACATCATCTTGGCCCTGCAGAGTGAAAAATACATGTTACTAGATTTTCACCAATTATGGTATAATTTTAAATCATTTTGGACATGAAAAGTAATACCTGAAACGCTTGGAGATCCCGCTGCATAGTCTGCATCCGCTCTAGTATCATGACAATACTGGCCTCCTAGGTATCCACCCGCTTCTGTAAGGTGGCCACCGTCTATCGCAAGGTCATCACCTCCTCCTGTAACACCGGCTGAGAGGTGTGACGGCTACCACTCCGTGTACCCACATCCACCGTCTCTGGTAAGGTGGTCACCTCCTCATGACTAGTTCGCTCCTTCTTTTTCGGCCGATCATCACCGCCAACTGCTGGTCAAAGAAGCAAGCGTTGTCAATCCACCAAGGACACTCTAACTCAGTTTTGGTGGGTTTCAGGGTCCTCTCCGGTCGATGCTTTTTGTCGGTATCCCCCTGCAGTTATAAATAATAAAATACCAATCAGTTTTAAAAACAAAAATTCGAAATGTCCTTTCTATAAAATTGACAAACCAGCAATATTTCAGCACAAGATCAGCATGCTTTCATGAACAATCATCCATTATCTAAGTATAATTTAAGAACATTTGATTAAAGAACTTCATTTACCGGTATATGCAATAGCTCTGCAAACTCTGTCCATTTGGTAACCAGTCTTCTTCTTTCCCAATAGATCGCCCGAGGAACTCCGTCATTGTCCTTTTTTATTGCAACCGTATCCAAATGGCGGTAAAAAGCCTCCAATATCCAAATCTAGTAAACAATAAACAAACAACAAATTAACACTATTCTAATAAATTATATACAAATCTATACGGTACTATTAACATTAACAATAATAATAATAATAATAATAATAATAATAATAATAATAATAATAATAATAATAATAATGTTGATGCTACCTTAAATGCCCAGACGAAACCGCTCAATGTGTACTTCATCCCAGCCTGACTGAGACGGGTCCCTAAACCCTGGTTCAGCTGCTCATAAGTTCTATACCAAATACGAGAACCCCATGGGTACTCTTTAACTGCCGAAAATCCCCTACCAAATACATAAAATCATGTCAACTAGATGACGCGGCTGCTTACCCATAAAACCCAGCTCTACTAGATAAATGATACACAATCTCACACAATCCTCGTCGCTCATTCTACTCGGCCCTATAAACGTCGCTTGATCTAAAACCTTGTCTTCAATGTCCTTCAAATATACAGTCGTGCCCAAATCCGGGAATACCCGCTGTTTAAATGTTGGGATAGTCTCACGAACCTCCGAAGGAATATACTTCACCATCTCAATGTTGGATCCAAACCGAAATCCAGTCACTAGACAAAACTCCCTCCTACCAAATCGTATAGCATAACCCGGCATGATCCTAAACCACAACTCCTCAGCCTCCTGCCGAGTCTTCTTTAGCACAGGAGGATCATATCGTAACTGGAGTATATGATGTACATAACCTGGGTCATATCTAGAGACCTCAAATCCAACAAAGGCCCAAAACATGTCTCTCTAAATATTTTCTCCTGCTCAACTGTTAACCATCGCTTAAACAACTTAATAACCTTCAGCTGGTTCTTCAATGTCAACTTTGCGTTGACTAACTCCTGAAAAAATAATCAATCAAAACTCAAAATAGTTAAAATAAAGATAACATACTTTAAACGAAGTCAACATAGGTCAAACATAGTGAAATAAAGTAAAACATTGAATAAAGTCGATAAAAACTTCTGAATACTTTAAAAATAGTCAACATAGGTCAAACATAGTAAAATAAAGGCAAACAAGGTCAAAACTAGTCTATAAAGTCAAGCCAACTCAAAATACTATAAAAATAGTGAACATAGATCAAACATAGTAAAATAAAGACAAACAAGGTCAATTACGGTCAAAGAAAGTCGACACAACTCAAAATATACTTGAAAAATAGTCAAACAAGGTCAACATAGCTCAAACATAGTCAAACCAATTCCACAAAGTCAAAATAATTATAAAAAAGTCAGTTTAACATGTCACCGGGTCGAAAAATATGTGAACGAGTTGCAAGATAGGCCAAACGTAGTACCATAATCTAAAACAAAGTCAATTACGGTTAAATAAAGTCTACAACGTCAAGACAACTCAAAATACTTGAAAACAATAAAACAAGGTCAGCATACCTCAAACATAGTCAAACCAATTATTAAAAAGTCAAAATAATTCTAAAAAGGTCAAAACAGCCCATGGGTCACAAAATATGTCACGGGTCGCAAATAATGTGAACGGGTCGCAAGCTAAGCTGAACGGGTCGCAAGTCTCGATCACGAGTCGCAAAGGGTGTCCGGGTCGCAAGTTCTGATCGCGATTACAGTTCCCGGTCACCGAATTTTGTTTTTTTGTGTTTTTTTCATTTTAATCAACCATTATCATCATTAACATCAAGAAAACACTACTATAACTTTAATATAACAATACCTAAGTATCTAATTGCATAAACTATCAAAAATCTACACGCACACCAACTGTTCGATGAAATGCTTCAAAAATCTACACGCACATCAAAAATCTACACGCATACCTGTGGATTCGACATGTTAAACCTTGAAGAAACTTTCAAAAACTCCTTTAGTCGAGATAGTGGTGCGTTGGTGGTTCGTGGTCGCAAAACTCGCTATTTTGAATTGCAGGGGGGGGGTTACAGTGGTCAAGTGGTGGTTTGGTTTGTATATAGAAAGTGAAACGAGTAAGGATGGGTCGCAAAAACAAGTTGGCGGTCGCAAATATTTGAAACGGGTCGCAAATTTCGGTCAAAGAACTCACAAGTCAGTTGCAAAAACGGGTCGCAAGTGAACGAGGTCGAGGTCGCAAATCAACGGGTCGCAAGTAACGACTTGACTTGTGACCGGACGGGGTAATTTTGTATATTGAGTATTTTAAAGGGAAAATGTTTTTTATACTCTTATTTTTGGGGCAAAATTTTTAATTTCCCGAAAAAGATTAATGAGGGCTTAAGTTTTTGAGAGCAGAATGTGTTAAAACTTAGTGGGCCTAATAAGAAACTGGGCTTTAAAAGTCTACTAGCTTGGTGTTAGACTGTTAGCTGCACCTACACTTATGTTTCCTCTAATATTAATACTAGTTAATTAATTAATCATCAAAATTATTAGTATAATTGATATACATCGAAGTTCATCTAAGAAAGATCATAAACTCAACATAAAATTTATCGATGTACACAGACGTTACTTAAAAAGTAAAAATAAAACAAACAGAGAAAAAAAGTAATTAAAACCAACTAAGTATTAAGATAACAGTTGAGTTTCATAAACCAAGATCAAAGCCTCAAAATTTAAATTCTCCAAACCCTCACACAAACACCTGCACTGCACTGCATGCATTTATCATTTTCTCATGATACACCAATCTATTTAAGCTTATTACAAAGGATACTTAACAATTTCAGAAATGCATGAACAAATAATCACTTCCCGGAATTGCTGTTAGTTGAATATTACAAAGTACAAACTAGTCTTTGTGTGGAGTTCTAACTCTGGAAAATATAGGATGTTGTACATATGTGTATGCAGATATCTTCACCTTCAGTCTCTTATAATTTGCCTTTGCCTTCATCCTTTATTCCAGATATCATTCTGAAATCGGACACAGACCTTCCCTCCATGTTTAGCAGCTCTTTCATTTTGGGTGTGATTTTACTGGCAGAACATGAAACAGATAGACATAAGTAGATATATATTTATTTATTACAAATTCTAACAAATCAATCATAAATCACAATGATTTTAACTTATATATTTAATGGATCATCAACCTTACTTATTATAAATAAGAGAATCTATATATATCATTCTCACTTATAATATTGTAATTTATAATTAACAATGAACTTCACATCATAGCTAGAAAATATTTCCTTCTGGTTATATGACTTCAGTTCTAGTCGACCACGGATTGTTCAATTAACAAGTGATACTACCCTATTTCATGTCAACAGAGTTGAGACAGATGAAGGTGATACCTGTCTAAATGAACATAAGTACATGAGTTTAGTCTAATCGAACTGCAAACGTACCTGATAAATTAAAAGGAACATGTTTCCGGCAGTTTCTTCAACACCCTCGATCTCAGCGGCATGGATAAGTTGCTCAGACTACAACAGGAGGCAAAACAGCACAATCATATAGAAGTAATATACAAGAAAAACTAGATAAAATAACAGCAGTAGAAAAGGAGATCTCAACACTTGCATTAAAATGGGATGATGTGTTTCCATTAAGCTTCATAAAGCTTTGAATCAATCTGCTTATTTACGTTTATTCTATTCAACAACTTCACTTTTACATGATTTTCTAATAACTTTAGGCAAGAAACAGAAAGAACCATAACTAAGATCCATACAATATTTAAAAGGGAGTTGATGATACCAGAATGGAATTATTAGCCATCCAGCCTCCTTTAAGTAAGCTGCACCAAATGCTTGTTTCTAGCAAAATCCACATAATCATATCATAATGGAGTATGTTTAAACAATCGTAATGGAGTAAAGAACTATTGAACCTCTTGCATCCTTATCTCTTGAAATATCTAGCTGTTCAGAATGATAACACGTACCATATACCAGCTGTTATAATATACTAGTAAAAATTGTAAACAATAAGCAATAATCATATCATTTCAATATCAAAGTTCTTATATTCACAATCAATCAATACTCTGGATGAAACAAAAAGAAAACGCCAATTTAGAAAGAAAAAAATTAAATAAACCAGCTCTTCTTTATACACTTATCAAACAGCTGAATCTCCTTCCCAAACATAAGAAAAATCAGAAAAGAAAGTTATATTTCACAAATCACACACAACAATTTGGAGATGAAATAAATAAATAAATAATTTCAATGCGAATGGAGTTCATTTTGCAGCCCTGAAAAGTTGACTTCCAAGGGTAACAACCGGGGTTCCTTCCCCCATTATTGTTGTCAAGCTCATTTCTTTGTCAAGTATTCGATCCAATTCAGTTACCACGTAACTCATTGCAGGCCTTCTGTCACTAGAAACCTCCACACATCCAACTATCAAGTGGATGTACTCTTCCATACCTTCTGTTGTAAAGCTGTTCCCAAGTCGTGGATCAATAATACTAGAAATAGTCCCTGCTTCTTCACAGTTTTGCACCTTTAATTTAGAAAAGAAAAAGAAATTAGATTTGCATAAAACTACTGATAACGTAGGACTAATAGTAGTGAATAAGATGAATACCCATTCCGCAATATTTTGGTGGGAGTCCGAAGATAGCAATTTGACTGCTTCCTGCCCACTTACTAACTCGAGCAAAAATACACCAAAGCTGTAAATGTCACTTTTTTCAGAGAAGCGTCTAAACTCTCTGACCCTATAAAATTAAAATGTGCAGTTTCAGAAGAATGTTGTAGAAAAGTTATGATTTACGAATAAGAACAAATCTATTTATGGGAGAGGGTATAACTCTGGAGCAAGGAAAATCTCATCAGCTGTAATTTGAGAAGACGGGCCTGCTGACTCAGCTTGTCCCAGAAAGTTCCGGACCCCTGCATCAGCAACTTTGGCTATAAAGTTCTCATCTACCAGAACATTGGCTGTTTTGAAATCCTTATGAGCCAAACGGGGGCTTAGGGAGTGGAGGTGCGCTAAACCTGAATTGGAAAAAATAATTGGGAGTTACATGCATAAAACTTGTTCTTTTTTTTTTGTTTTTGTTTGTAACCATCAATATAGGGTGACATAAAAGTAGGTTAGATCTTTAAAAAGAACTTACAGAATATTTTTGTGTTTAATCTACAAAATGATGAAGAACTAATACCAGGAAAGCCAAAAATGCTCACTGATTTTGCAGAGGATCACCTTTAGCTGCACCAAGAGCTATTGAAAGCCTATGCTTGAATTCAAGCTTCTCTTTAGTAACCTGACCATCCCCTGCATGTTCAAATCATGAAACTTCATAACTTAAAATGCAGGAATGCTCATAATCTAAATGGCAACTTATCAAAATCTCAGAAAGAAAAAACAGACAGTGGACAAAGAATTACCGTACAAGTGGATCGAAACACTTCCATTGGGCACATACTCGTATACAAGGATCTGATGACCATTTGCTTGGCAGTAACCTAGAAGTGTCACAATATTCCGGTGCTGAATAGATGCCAGATACCTCGCCTGATTTAACATTAAATTATAAGATGCCTAATGAAAGAAAGAAAATTAAAACATAGAGAAGGTCTGAATGTACATAGCACTTCCTTTTCGGAACATTTTAGACAAATAACTGACAAAAAATGATAATCTTGTTTCTGTAATTGCAAAATTTAAGCTGATTATTACCTCTTCAATGAACTCTTGAGTAGGGGAAGAGGGTCGCCTTTTTATTGCTACTAACATACCATCATGAAGTAAGCCTTTATACACCTCCCCAAATTTCCCTTCCCCAATCAAACTCTTGTCACTAAAATTTTTTGTAGCCAACAACAGTTCCTCAATCTCAAACCACCTGGTTTCTCGTATGACTAATTCAACCCCTTGAGGTCTTCCAACTGGATATCATATTACAATCAATTAACATACTGAATTGAACTTCAATTAGTTCACTAATATAATCTTACATACAAGTTACCTTGAGATGGATCAGAAGAGCCAACTTCTGAAGTTCCGGACACACTTCTGTTATTACAAAGAAAGAACCATGTAACTAAAATCACAACCCCAAGCAAGGCCACAGCTCCTGCAGCACCTCCCACTATTGCTGCAAGAGTCCTTGACATTTGGTTTGAGAACCTACTTCACCTGTCTAAAACGCAATTAAAAACAAAATGGTGTAGAAATGGTAACAAAATCAATGCTGAGACCTAAATATCTACTGTAATATATTTTATCAATATGAGTGACAGCTTGGAAATGTAAAGTACATTGCCAATATATTCCATTTCAAGTTAGTGTTGTTTTGTTATCCAGAACAAGTATGTCTCTCATATCATTAATCATTATGATTATACAAACAATAATTTATGTACATGTTTGGGAAAGCATAAGCAGACAATATAATGAAAACAATACCCAAATTGATCAACTGTACAACAGAGTTGAAACAAGAATAGCTCAGCAAGATCCCTAAAAGACCCAGCTTCATCTGCCAATAAAAGATCTTGATGAAATAGCCTCTCCTCAGCAAACCCCAGATCAAAAGTTCCAAACTTTAATCAACCCACATGATAAGTTTCAAAATCAAGAATCAGTGTAGACTGACAACAAGCTCAATAATCAGTTGTAAAGTAATGAAATTGATGAATGATTGAAGGTGGGAATGTATCTGTAAAGGGATACAAATAAGCAGCTAATAATAATAATAATAATAATAATAATATAATAAAAATAATAATTAATAATTAATAATAATAATAAAAATAAAATGGAATCAGGGATGAATTTTAGAATTGAATTGAAAAAGATATGAAAACTATATATCTCATCATTTGGACAGAGAGAAACAATGCCGACAGAAAGTGACCTTGCGCCGACACAGACACACATTCAAAATCCGACTTGCAGTATATATATATATTATATATGGGTGTGGATGAGAAAAAAAAATTTAAGAAATGAGAGAAGTAAATATCAACAATTGATTTCATCATAAACGAATTTTAAAAATTACAAAAAGATTTAAAATTTAACATTCGTCAATGTTTTTTAATAAAAAATCAAGGGCTAAGATTTGCTTCCCTCCTTCCCCAAATTTTAAAACTTCCCTATAGATTCTTCCTCTATATTATATATTATATATAATATATATAACCCAACGTGAAAAATAAAAGAAGAATTGACTAGCAGCGGTAGGATGAAGAAAACTTACTGATCAGATTTCAAAAAGTATGTGTTGTGTAATACTTCCTTCGATAAAAAAAAATATGCAGTTTAATAAAGTACAATTATTATACATTATTTTGTAAAAAGACAATTTTACTCTTAACTTTTTATCTACCTTTTTATGTTACATATTTTATACTCAGAGGAAGAAAAGAAGTTTAATTAATTATCCTATTTATTTTTGGAAGTGGACAATTAAATTGGAACATCTAAAAATAGAAACATAAATTATAGATTAGGGATGGAGGGAGTACAAAGATAATGATTTTAACTTTTATTTTTTAAGACTTTTATAAATTAGTTTTGTGAAAAAGTAAACTGAAAATAAAATAATAAGATTAAGAATTAATAATTACAATAAAAGTGAATAGGGGAAGGATTCATAGGGAAGCTTCAAAATTTAGGGAAGGAGGGAAGTAAATCTTAGCCATTGATTTTATTATTAAAAAATATTTTTAACATTCATTGGTGATGAATGTTAAATTTTGAAATTTTTTGTAATTTTTAAAATTCATTTATGATGAAATCAATGGTTGAGATTTACTTCCCTCCTTCTCTAATTTTTTTGCTTTCCCATTGATCTCTCCCCAAAGTGAATATTTATTTTATAAACGAATAAGCATGACTTACAATATTAATTGACTGTTACTACTTGCAGTAACAAAAGAGAAAGGGAAGAAAAAAAAAGGAAGTGTGTATATTCATGTATGATGAGGGCAATCCGCAACTATGTGCTGTAAAGCAGTAGAGTTGGCTTGTCCGGTACTGCTACTGGTAAGAGAGTTAGTTGGAAGGTTTATGTAGATAATAGTATTATACTTGTATCAGAGTTTAAGTTACACGTAACTCCTTTTTAAACATCTTCAATATCAGTCCTTTTTTAGTCAATACACTCTAACCAAGCAAATAAAGCAATGACATTATCACTTCTCTAGTTCATTTTATGAATGGTCATCTACGTAGTTTAATGTATAAACCATGGTTTGTTATGTCTAAACCTCGAATGTAGAAGACTATAAGTTCATGATGCAGATCTAGTTGACATGGCAGTTAACGAAGAAGTCAACGCGACAAATATTTTTGGAGACTATTTTATCGAAATAGATTTTGATGGTGGAATTAGACAAAATTTACACGTCCACTCAAAAATGACTCAACATACAAAACTCATTGCTATCCCATGAACCCCGACACATTTTCGGCCTTTCGAGGTCCTTTAAGAGCTTGAAAATAGCGTTTTTCTGTTTTCTATGGTAAATTTTGAACTTTTAAATTTGTTTCCCTTTTATTCCGTGTCTATCTTTTTGTGGAGATTCTTCCCTTCCAAACAACAATTTGAACTCCTTTAACAATGGTTGTAAGGGTTTTTATACATTATGCACGTTAAACTTTATCATCGATTTAATAATAGAATTTAACTTAGTTATGACTGAACTAAGATACAAGCAATAATAAACTCATGTTATAATGCAAGTATATAATAATAGAATTTATACTTTTCATTTGTGTAATATCTTTATTGATTTAATTAAAGAATTACAATGTATAGTTGCGAAATAGGTTAAACACGTATTAACTTAAAATTATACTTTGAGAAATGACAAAATGATTCTTTTCTAAAAGCATCCACAATGTATGCACTATTTTAGTGTACTAAATCGTAACTAAAACTAGTAACAACAAGTCCCAAGTCTCTGATCATTATGTTTCTCAAAACTTGAGACTAGGACTTTGAGAAGAGAACATTCTTATCTTCTCAACTCAGTATTGGTTAAATATATTACGTACAAGTTATTGCAAGGATTATTGAGCCCAACAAAATCTCATGTGCTTGATAATACTATCGTAATTAGTCCTACTTTAATGTTAGTGCTAAATACAGAAGATATTCTAACTATTATTTTGATTATGCTTAAAGCTAAAAAGTGTCCTTTTATGTTATTTGTTTTGACTAAAATCGCATACATCCTAAATTCAAAGTATTAGCTAAACAACATAATACTCGGTTGGATTGTAGTGGTCCTACAATCATGGTTAGGCACTATACTTCATGATTATAATCGTGTGATTTACCTTCAGTGGTCATGTGTTATGTTTGAATTGGATGATCGCAAGTTACTACTTCGACAGTTAGATTTTCCTTAGGGTGTATCTTGCGTTAGTTTGACTCAATTACCTAAAATAAAAGATTTGGAAATCAAGTTATTTAGGGTCACAAATAACTTGATAGAAATAACTTGATAGACAAGTTAGGTGTTGTCTATCAGTATAGGAGTTATGTGTGGATTTGGTCAGGAGGTTGATAGAGTTGAGAACACATATGAGAGTCGACTTGTGAGTCTCTGTCCATCCCATTCGGTGAGTCTCCAGTTGAGAGTGACTCCCTTGTTGTAATCCACCGTTAAGAATAGTGTGAAGATATTCAAGAGTTCGAGAATTGAGCATCTCAAAATTGTAATATCATTCATATAGTGTATTTTAAGCAGCGGCCTCCAGGTCTTGTGGTTTTTACTCTCCCTTAAAAGGTTTTCCACGTAAAAATCATGTGCTTATTGCCTTTTCTTTTTTGTGTTTATTAATGGTTTTATCCATTATTGTGTGTTCTCTTGTTGCAAGTGATCGATCCCAACAAGCAGTATCAGAGAAATCGATCTCAACAAGTGGTATCATAACCAGGTTTGTGGAGAAGAATCACACAACCGGGAAGAAGTCAATACAAGAGAAAATATGCAATTAATTTGTGACTCGTCATATTCTTTCTTAGTGAAGGGAGAATTGTTGATGTGAGTTTCAACGCAAGTGTGGGAATTCAATCATTGAAGACTTGTTAATTGTTGGATCACTATGATTATTTGATAGAGGGTTCAAGACATAGGTATACATTATGTCCAAATTTGGTAATGATCAGATCGTTCAACATGGAGATATGGTTGTTTGAAGTTGCTGCAGTTTTGGAGAGGAGAACTATCGGGATTAATGATGCTAAAGGGGTGATGTGGATTATTTTCGGTTCAACGGTGATGTTAGGCGGTGTGTCCCGATAGAGAAAGCGGTTGTACATTATCGTGGTTGAAGAAGAGATCCACGTCAAAGATAAGTGTTAGGGAATTTGAGTCAAAAGAGGATTTGTTAGTTATTGACTCAATGATTGAACATAAAAGATTTGGAAATCAAGTTATATTGTGTAACAATGATAGACAAGTTGGGTGTTACCTATAATTATAGGAGTTATGTGTGGGGATTTGATAAGGAGGTTGAGAGAGTTGAGAATACATATGAGAGTCAAATTGTTAGTTTCCCTCGGTCCGGTGCGTTGAGTCTCTAGTGATTCTATAATGTTGAGGGCGGCTCCATTAGTTTAATCTACCTTTGGGCTGGAAGTCCCTTTGAACGGATCCAAACGGGATTACAACGTGTATTATAGTGCGGAATCTTGTAATACATTAAACGACAACAAAACGAGTGTAACAAATGTGTTTTTAAGCTTTTAACAAAGTAACTTCGAATGTATTCGAACTAAACAGAATATTACAATGTATTCGAACTTAGTTTGCTGAAACTCAATTCTTAAAAGCGTACAAATGAATAATTTCGAACTTATATTTATAGGCAGCTAAGTTCGTACGAACTTAGCAGCTCCTAAGTTCGTACGAACTTACCTGTAAGTTCGTACCTACTCTAAGTTCGTACGAACATACAGGTTCGTACGAACCTACAAAATACCTAAACAAAATATTCATTTAAAGTAAACAACATAAAAAATTACAAACTAACTATTACAAATATGAAGTTGTTGTCACATTTCATGTACCAACGGACTCCCCCTTGACAATAGCTCTATTTGTCTTCTGTCTTCGTTGAAGCAGTCGATCTTGATTCTTGATCAGCTCTGTCGACTTCCAGCCCAAATCCCTTTCTCTATACAAACCTTCACAACCTTCTGATATCTTTGGCCTTCATGCCTCCAACTATCTATGTACAAGATTTTATTTGAATGAAGCTTCATCAGATCATCCTTGGACAAGTTTACCAAGTGTAAACTGTCGTACACCCTCATCAACACCTTTCCTTCACTGTCTTCCATTACTGCTTCAGCAGTCTTACTATCAACATACCACTACTTAAGATCTTCAAGAACGTTATGTGGCATTTTCTTCAAATGAACTCTCTTCAAACACTTGACTGGTCTGTAGACCATCTTCATCCACGTTGTTCGTTTTAGGATCTATCCTTGTCAGGTCTGGAATGCGCTTTCCTGCCCTTGGCCTCAAATCAACAAACTTATTTGATCTTCCTTCACGCTTAACTATTCTTTCCATCGTTCGAGCGTAGGGATCATCACCAATATTGATCAAGTCTATCCAAGCCAATTCTTTCAATTCAATTTTCGGTAGAGTGCTAAACACTTTCAGTTTATTTTCCAAGTACTGGAGCCCATCATATCTCTTAAGTATGAATAGCTTTAGATCGCTATCATAAAACTAGCTAATGATGCCCTTTTTCAGCTCACTTGATCCCCTGACTTTGATAGACTCTTTTATTTTAAGCTCTGGTTCCTTCTCAATGTTCTTGAACCATAAAACTTTCAATTCAACTCTAGATGGCTCTATTGGTTCATTTTCTTACTCAACTTCAGGAGCTAAGTCCTCCTCTAAATTGATCACATTTTCACCACCAGCTTCATTTTCATAAACCGTCTCAGTAATAGGTTGTTTAACTACGATGTATTCATCAATGTCTGCATCAGTATCAGATATGACTTCATCATCAGATTTCCAATTCGCAACCTCTTTACACAAGATCTCTCCTTCATCTAAACTCCAACCCATCGCTATCATAATCGTCCAAACCAAGCAACGCCTCGATAGTATCAGTCTCGCTCAGATTCGCTGGAGTTTCCTCAGTCCCACTCCCACCTTGCTTCTGACTCGACTCCCCCTGAGCTTGTGGCACTAGTCTTCCAGTTGAAAAGCTAGGCAGCTCACCTTCTTTCGGTGCATTGGGATCATCGTCTCTGTCATCATCCCTTTTCCTTCTCAACTCATCTTCTCTACAATTTTTCATCCCCCCCTGAGCTACCTTGTGCTTCAACCGATAGAGGAGGATCTCATTATCTCGAACAATCTCTTCTAATTTCTCATTTCGCTCCTCTAATCATTCATTGAGATCCGTTAAGTTCTTAACGCGGATCTTTGACTCGCAACAATAGCAGTCAAGGATGCGCTAAGTTCGTGATCCGGCCCTCAAGATAGGTAAATTAATCCGGATCAGAAAGACGGGCAGCCGGGTTTGAGACAGGTGGTGGTGTAGAAGTTGAAGTAACAGGTGGTTATGTTGGTGTGACAGTGGGTGCTATTGGTTCTGTTGGTGTTGTAGTTGTGGTTGGTGGTTGTACGGTGGGTGGAGGTATGGAGACTGGGGGTTGAAAACGTTCCCCGAAAACAACTCCTGTAGACCGGCTTCGTTTGCGCGGCCGTTGGACAAGGGATGGAGCATCATCATCATCTTCATCATCAGAATCATCATTCAGGACATAATCAACGTCCTCCTGAACCTTTCTCTTCCCCTTTTCTTTTTCCGAGGCCGCCCCGGGTTTAAGCAAAATAACTTGTGACCCATGGAACCCCAAAGTGGGATGGTCCTCATCTTCCGAGTCGCTCTCGATCTCCTCATAGTCTTGTTCCAAGCTCTTCCCAACATCATCAACAGATTGAAACTCTTCTTCAGCCTCGGCAGTGTATGTATCAATGTCCCTGAAAAGATCATTAAGTTCGGGCTGTGAACCAGTTATTGGCGCATCCACATTTGTCGCGACACTTGAGCTGGCACCTCCCTAAAGGACATCGCGTACCAAAGATTCAGCAATATCAGCGACAACGCGCTCGCCCTCGGCGGGGTGCTCTATCTGGTGCAGGATCTCTTCAACTACATCTTGCTGTGGCTCAGCAGCAGCTACTGGAGGGGGTACTTGGGCAAGTGCAGGTGCTGAAACTTCAGCGGCTGCCTGGGGCGGTTGCACATCCCACCAACCATCATTTGGCGGTGCTTGATAATCAGCATTGATTACCGCCCCGAATAGAGGTACAGCCTAAGGCCTATCAGCAACAGCGCGACGACTGCTGTGACTTAGGCAGTGTCTAAAATCTTCTTATTTACAGTGGTCAAATGCACCACTGATCCACTGCCGGGAGATTCGGAATCAACGCATTGATAATCATCATAATGAAGCGGGGGTATAAGATAAAACGATTTTTCACGCTCCCCTTGATCTGTTGCACCATCTCATCAAAGAAAAATTGAGAGAAGCAGTATGACTTGTTATACACCAATGAGATCATCCCAGATTGCATCTTGTGATTCATTGTGTCAAAACCTGCTTTCTTTGGGCCAAAAGATACCAACAGAATGTGCATCAAATAGTGTCACTGGCCGAACAGATAACTCGTGGTGTATTGGGTGTGGGTAACATCCCCAACATAACCCATTCTCTAGAATGCGCCAGCACGCAACTCGAGTGGGAATGAGGTCGGGCCATTTTCCTAAACCTCTGTTCCCAGCTGCAGAACTTGCCGTAGAAAAATAGCGGTGAACTCGATATTCATACCGTTGATTGTAGCTCGAATGACGGTGGTTGTGGTCGACAGTCATGAACAGTAGTCGCCCAGAACTGAGGTATTCAAACCTCAAAGTCGGCGAGTGTGTGAGAGCAAAGTAGACCCTCGAGCGCATCAAGAAAGTTAGCATGCCTCGAAATTGCTCTGTGGCAGGATCGACCAAATCAAAAGATATTGCCAGGTTGTGCTTGTTATAAAATTGACGCACGGGATCAGCCATTTCTGCAAAATAAACACAACACACCAAAGATAGATAACAGTAATGTTAGTAATAAACACAAGTAATTTAGAACCTTGCAACAAAGATTCTACAATTAATACAAGTAATCACACATTAAATATTATATCTTAAAAAAAAATTAATTTTCAAACTCATGTAAGTTCGTATGAACTTACAACCCTGTGTAGGTTCGTACGAACTTACAGTTTGACGTACGAACCTACAGTTTGACCAAGTCAAACTAAGTTCGTACGAACTTACACTTGGCTAGGTTCATACGAACTTATAAGTTCGTACACATATGAACACCTTTTTCAAGTTCAATTTTTTTTTCAATAAAAACCTGATCAGGTGAGTGCAATAGATGCGCAATGTTGCGGTTTAGTGTAAGGAACAAAAACATCTAACTTTTAACCATAAACACTTGCACAATTTTGATTTTAAGTTCGGTTTTACTAAAAACTTAAATAAATCTGATAAGGCTTATGTTTAACGGTTCATATCGTATATAAGTTACTTACAAAGATTTGGAATATGATTATGATGAAGTTTAACGGTTTGGAATTCTCAAACACGGATCAAAGTTTGATTTTAATTTCGAAAATGATGTAACAGTACAAGTTCGCATGTAAGTTCGAATGGGTTGGCTAGGTTCGAATGAGGGAAAGTTCGAAGGGTTTAGAAGAAGTGAGTGAGGGGTTTGACAAGGTCTTACCCTTTTATACCCAACTCTCCAAGTTCGTACGAACTTGGACCTTCGAACCTATATTCGAACAAAGTTCTAAGTTCGTACGAACTTATAATCACTTAACCCAAAAACTTAGAATTTTCAAATTAAAACCATTTTGCGACAACCAAAATACTTAGACATTTAATTGAGTAAGTTTTGAGCAATTCATCTAAATAAATGTAAGAAATTCCTGTAAACTAAGAAATTTATTAAAAATCATAAAATAACTTAAAATTTAAAATACGAATATGAAATTGTTCATATTTTGAAAAATACATTCTTTTTGAGAGTGTCACTAATACAAAGATCGAATTAGCCATTATGAGTATAATACACAGTTAGGAATTTTAATTTATTCCTTTGTTATTAGGAATGTAAATTATTGAACACGACAATTATCGGTATTGTTGTCCACTTAAACATTCAACACTTAGAGTTTTCAAGTACGTTTTTAGTTATTGTTCGATTAACTATAAATCTTACTTTTGATATACCCTTAGAATCAAGAAAGTCCAGAATTCCATGTATCGGATATTTTAATTTTGTGTCATCTTTAAAGTTAAGTCCTTTTATATTTTAAGCAATGTACATAAGTACATGTTTCAGCTATAGGACAAGACTAGGGTTAGAATCAAACAAATCTAAAATCAAACCAGAGGTAAAAGGTCTGTACTTTCGTACAACAGAGCGACATAGTTTGACTAGAGACCTTGAAAACGGTATTCTTGTTTCACGGTCGAGTTTATTCTAGTTTTAGGATACACTAACCGAGTCTAGGTCAGCATGTTTCAAGATGTAGCAAAAGAAAGAGTCAGTGAACCCCCAGATGAATTACTTTTTATTTAACCGAGAACATGCATTCAGGTACAATCTATTTTCTAAGAATTAAGACTTAAGTCGTACATCAAAATAAAGATTGCACATAAAGATCGTATTATTTAGATTAAGTACATGAAAACCTTTATGTCGTATGCCTACCAATACATCGTATAGTGAAACTATTAAATACTTTGAATTTTAGGTACTTTACACTGTGTATGTACTACATCTAAAAGCCACACCTATATAATGTTGTAGGCATGGGTAATGTTTTCATCATTTCTTTGCAACAAGGACCCTCAACTTTTTATTTTTGCAAAGATGAAAATAAAATAAAATAAAATAAGAAATAGAAGTAAACTACAGCTAGACAGAAGTTCTTGTAGGAAAAGACTTATTCAGGATTACTCATCCGATTCAGTTGGATTAAAAGCTCAAACCGAGACCTATCAAAAGCCTTAGTATACAGGTCGGCCAGATTATCATCAGTGGGTACCTTAACTAACTTAATCATTTGTTTTTCAGCATAGTCACGAATAAAATGATGATATCAATATGTTTCGTTTTAGTATGCTAGGATACAATGCGACCACCTAATAATTGACAACCGCCAGTGGTTGATTTCATGTTCAAGTTACATCCTCCGTAATCCGAGTCTGTATAGGCACGAAGTCAAAATTGCCTCCGGAGGGATACCACAGACCTAACTTAGGATGAAAAATCTCTTTACTGCCTTCAGATGAGACTCTTTTGGATTAGCTTGAAAATGAGCACACAAGTAGAAGGCAAACATTATGTCAGGTCTTGAAGCGGTTAACTACATGAGAGAACCGATAATGGCCCGATATTGAGTCGGATCCACATCTTCGGTACTCTCTGTGTCTGGTCCAAGATTGTGATTTTGGGGAATCGGAGTGCCAAATGACGAACAATCTTCCATTTTGAAACGAGTGAGCATATCATGCACATATTTCGTCTGATGGATGAAAAGTCCGTCATTCTTTTGATCAACTTGTAATCCTAAGAAGAAATTTAGCTCCCCCATAGCACTCGTCTCAAACCTTCGCTTCATCACCTTTTCAAAATCTTTGCACATGTTCTCGTATGATGACCCAATAATGATGTCATCGACGTACACTTGTACAAGTAGGAAATCATCCTTTTTCCACTTGATGAATAATGTACTATCTATTTGGCCTCTCTTGAACCCGTTTTCCAAGAGATGAGTAAATAGTGTCTCATACCAAGCTCTAGGTGCTTGATGCAGTTTACATAGAGCCTTATCTAATTTATAGACTCTGTTTGGATAGTCTGGATCACTGAACCCCGGAGCTTGTTGGACAAACACCAGTTCCTGAACTTTACCATATAGGAAGGCACTCTTTACATCGAGTTGATAAACTTTGATTCGTTTGTTTGCAGCATATGCCAAAAACAATCGAATTGCTTCCAACCTTGCTATAGGTGCAAACACCTTATTATAGTCTATCCCTTTAAGGCTGATTAAATCGTTAAACAACTAGCATCGCTTTGTTCCGTGTTACTATTCCTCTATCATCTCGTTTGCACTTAAACACCCTTTTGGTGCCTATTGCAAATTCTCTCTTGGGTAAATCGACTAGCTCCCAAACTTTGAGCTTTTCGAATTGTGCAAGCTCCTCTTGCATTGCTTCTACCCAAGATTTATCCTTGAGAGCCATTTGAACATTTTTCGGCTCTACTTGAGATATAAAACAGCTGTACAGATATTTATGCATTATCCCAGTGTCTTGGATTGCTGTCAGATATTTCTCTACGAGTCTTCACTCTTGAACTCGGATCACCAATTATGTTATCAATTGGATGATACTTGTTCACTCGTGTTGAGACCGTAGTGTCAACTGGTAAATCCGATCCTAGATTTGATCCTATCTCCCCCACAATTGGTAGATCTTCTTTTGCAGTTTCTTGCACCGAATCTATAACCTCTGAAGGAAATGGTAGTTCATTTGAACTTGGACCACTGTCCTCGATAGGTTCGGAAAGAATTTCTTTCCTTTACCAGTTGAATCTTCTGAACCGGGAACACTGGATCGTGGTGCAAAACCATTATTCTCACCATCATCCAGTATTACGTGTTCTAATCCTAAAGTGTCAACGTCACTTAGGATAGGAAGATGAAGTGATTTGAAAACAACGTCATAATCAAATAATCAATCTGGTCCTGTTTGTACTGCTGGAGTGTAAGATGTGACTTGTATTTAGTACACAATCTCAACTCTACCAGATGTCTTATTAAATACCCTTTTGTTTGGAGAACCGGCTTTATAACCTAGGAAAAAACTTTCGTCAGCCTTTTCACAAGTTGTATTCACTGCTTCCCCCCAGAAGATGATAAGAAGCCTTGAATCAGCCAGCATTGTCCTTGCTGCTTCAATTAATGTTTTATTCTTTCTCTCTACAATGCCATTCTGTTGTGGCTCATAGGGTGCACTAAACTGATGCTGAATTCCTTTACTTAGGCAAAAGACGTTCATCACCGAGTTTTTGAACTCTAAGCCATTGTCGCTTTGAATTTTTTTGACTCCTTGTAAGTCCGTATGTATAGGATCGATAACGAGGTTATCTTTAGGTAATAAGGTTCGGAATCTCTCAATACTAAGTTATAGGATCTATAACGATTTGATTCACAATTAATTAGTGAATCGGAATACTAATACGCTTTGTATTGAATATCAAGAATGTTGATCGATCAATACCTAGCCTTTAGATTGCTAGAAAAGTCTCTGGAACAATAACAATTTCGTATGTGAATAATGGAAAAAACTTAATTAGGTCTAAACCCTAATTTATATAAATAACCATCTCAGTTCGCAGGTGCTGGGCTCTGCGAACTGACTTAGTTTGCAGCCCATCTTGGCCCAGCAAACTGACTCGGTTCGCTTTGCAGCATTGACCTGCGAACTGACTCGGTTCGCAGTCAACTGTGGTCAACATTTTTCAGCAAGTTAATATTTTACTCTAAAGTGTTTACCAACCAATAGTTTTCACTACCAATTCAAAACCAATGTACAAACTTGATTACAATTAACATTAGTCCTATTACAAGCTAGATCTGTTGTCACAAAACATGTCTCAACAGACTCCCCCTTGACAATAGCTCTAACGTCTTTGTCTTCAAGTTGTCTTTGGTAATCATTTGTAAATTTTGCTACCCATATGTATCTTCATTCTAACACAAGTCTTCACCATCATTTGATAGTCTCGTGCAAGATCACCCCATGCTTCAGTCGTCGAGATCCTGTTCTCGTTTAACTTCAACAGATCTTTTTGAGACAGATTCATCAGGTGTTGATGATCATAGACTTTCAAAATTTCTCTTTCACCACCTTCAACTTCATCATCATCTTCAACCATAACAGCTTCTCCAGTCTCTGAATCCACATGCCAATTCTTAAGATTTCCTAAAACATTTTTTGGCATTGTCTTCAGTGGTATTTGCTGCACACATTTGACAGCTGGATAAGTCTTTTTCCTCAGTTTTCTTCCTGTTCGTTGACTTCGTTCTTTCAACTTAATCGTTTTTCCGACTCTTGGCATTATCTTTTTAAACTCCATTGAACGACCCTCAGTCTTGATTATTTTTTCAACATATCTCGCATATGGATCATTACTGGGGTTCTTCAATTCTAATCGAGCCAAGTCTCGAATTTCGAATCTAGGAAGAGAACTGAAAACTGCAAGCTTCTTCTCAAAATATTGAGCTCCGTCAAACCTTTTGATTGCAAAAAGCTTCAGATCAGAATCATATACCATCCTATGATTCCTTTACGTGGGACTCTTTTTCCCGTAATGTCAACCTCAGACATCCCAATCTTTTGCTTTTTCCTTTTTAAAGGTCTAAACATTGGATTATCTTTGAGTTTCTCAAGAAGATCATTTCCAAATTCAGAACTAGTTGATTCATCCAGATTTTCATCTTAATCTACAACTCTTTCTCCATCTTCACCTTGAATGACAACTTTGGTTTTTGATGGGCTTACTAGATGTTCATCAATATCAACATCGGGATCTACACCCTCGTCTAACCCAACATCAACACTAGACGTCCAGTCGTCTGGTGGAAGAAATTCACCTTCTTCAAGGTCAAAGTCAATAACTTCATCTATCTCGTCAAGCATATCGCCAGATATTCTAGCATTCCTAAACCTATGAAAGTACATACACAAATAATCATTAATATCATAAATCCTTTCATTGATTTCCCCGAATCAATCTAAGGATTTCCTTATTAATCAGTAACAATTAATATAATAAATTCTTTCTTTAATTTCCCTAAATCAATCTAAAAATTTCCTTATTAATTTCTTTGTGTATTTAAAGCATATTATATGAACTTATAAATCTTTCATTGATCATAAAGTAGAATTATAATTATTCTAAGTTCCCAAAAGTCTTATAATATCATAACATTAATTAAATTTAAATATTAATGTATTGTGAACAATAATGATCACCAAACATTCAAGTTTACAATTAATTAATATCAGAATTCCCATTGCATAATTAACTTGTCAATCTTAACATTCTCAAGTTTAAAATGCAAAGATTATAGTAAAAGTTTGACCGCCGATATTAAATCGGGACACGCCACACGACTATCTGTAAGTCGGTAGACTTTCGATCAATACTTTACATAACCTTAATTGGATATCACTTAAAACTTATTGAAAACATATTTAACTTGTAATTATAAATCTCAAGTCTAATATATTACAAAATAATTCTAAGTTATAAGTTACAATGTTTTAAATATTACAATCAATCTAAATTAATACAAGCTTCACCTTCATCAGCAGCACCATCTTTAGTACCAGCACCAACACCAGCACCAGCACCACTTCCACTTGCACCTGCAGACTCCCCCTGAACCATAGTTAGCTCACCAGTCGTTGAAGGACCAGTCGGCTATCTATCTTTCTGTGCATTGGGATCATCATTTGTATCGTTGCGCCTTTTCTTTAATAACTCATCATCTTTGCATGCCTCATGTCGCCTCGACTAGCTTTAGTAGTCGGAAGAATAACAGGTGCATTTGCAGCAAGCTCTGGAACAGGTGAAGATTGCAGAGTAGGCCTAGCATGTGGTGGTGGTGTAGGTTGAACAACAGGACTAGACAAATCGCCAATAGTCAGTCGTGAGGTGGCAGAGCGGATACGTTTGCGGCGTTGAGTTTGAAGTGGTGTAACGTCTTCATCCTCAGAATCATCATCCAGCAGGCAATAATCAGGATCTTGATCATCAGCTTTACGCTTGCCCTTCAAAGCAGGATCCATGATTAGCTTGGAACCCTTTCTGATCATTCCAGCCGGAATACCCGAAGAAGAAGGAGGAGGAGTATCATCATCAGTTTCCTCATCATTAGTGTCAGATGCAGTGACTCCATCCTTGCTGAAAGCACTAGAAGGCCCAACATCTAAATTCTCCTGATCCCGTTCACCCTCAGGTCGAACAACCTCGGGGTCGACAGCTTTAGAAGCCTGAAAATTTTCCACCTCATTTAAGAGTGGGTCGGTGGCATCATCATTCTGAACAAGTACCTCATGTAGCTCTTGAGCAGCAATAGCAGGATTAGCATCCTGTAGATCCCTATGTGATCTTTTAATCAAATCGCTCAATGGAGATAATCACACAAATAGAATATAAAGCTTAAAGCAATGAAGAACAAATCAATAATAATACTTTATATTTCTTTATCAAATATTCTCAAGAAAATCAGCAGCCAAAAACAGAGAATAAGTGTGTGTAAAATCCCTCAAAAAGTCTATATCTAAAACCCTAACATTTGGGTATTTATACTAAACAAACTGGCCGGATTATGCGACACAAGCCTTGTGTCGCATAGATCACTATTGCGACATAATCCTTGTGTCACAACTACAACTAATGCGACATAGGACTTGTGTCGCATAACACAGAAAATGTAATTCTAACTAACTCAATTACATTAACAAACACATTACAGACTTGACCAACTGACAGACACACTAAGATGCATCAACAAACTCCCCCGTGTCTTCAGCTTGGTCTTCAAAATCTTCAATCAAACCCAGCCTGCTGGAAATACACCGCCAGCGTGTATTCCATGTGTTACACAGACGTTGACAATCCTTTGAAATTGAAATGCGATCTTCTTATTCATTGCATTTCTCTCATTAAAGCGAATCGGATTGTCAAACAACTTTCTCAAATCTTTCTCTGAGAAATTTATCAAGCTCATTGGATCAAATACTCGAAATTGAGTTTTCTTCAAATTATACAACGAGCTCTTCTCTGGTTGCTCTGTCTCAGGCACAAATACAAGAACTGCCTCACCGGTGTGAGCATCCAATTCCCAGTAGTGAAATCTTCTTAGAAAGTCCAGGGGAACTGTTTCTAGAGGAATCTTCTTCAAACAATCAGCCGGAGGATAACGCATTTTGATCAAAGGCTGATTGGTGACTGGATCTAACCGTTTCTTATAGATAATTCTGGTTCCCAGCGTCGGTTTGATAAACTTGTACCTTTTGGTACGAATCTCTCTTTGTAGAGTAGTCAGAATGAAATTGGCACGATCATCATTTGACGGGTTAATCAAAGAGAGCTAAGCAAGACGATTAACTTCTCCTTTTGGCAGTGTGCTCAGCTTGGTGAATGATCTTTTGAAATATTGGATACTATCTAACCTCTTGATCATAAACAATCCGTTCGATATCTTCCAACTCTTGATTAATCCAGTATACGCTCCACTGACTTTGTACGATTTGCAGGTAACCGGCACTTGCTTTCCATCTTTTCCGTGCGGCCACCATTTTGCGAGTCGCTCAGCTCTAGTTTCGATAACTTCAGATTCAGGAGCAGGAGCCTCAGATGTTTCTTCATCTTGAGTCTCATATGCATTTTCAGTTTCATCTTCAGAGGAATCTGATTAAATTATCGGAGCATCATCATAGAACTCATCATCATTCAATCCTTCCTCTTCCATATCAACATCATCAGTTTCCTCAAAATTTTCATTTTCATCATCAGAATTGACTTCATTTATCATGCGTTGTATAAATGAGAGGTCTGCACAAGAATAATCGACAGCCAATGGTCTCGGCTGGCCTGGAGTGTGGTGCACAGGGAAGTAATCTAAAGTAGGCATTTCATTATTATGTTCAATAAGTACATCTTCATTTACAGACTCCGACCCCGGTCCACTTGGTTCTATTGATGGACCAGAGGGAACAGACTCCCCCCGACCAAGTGACCGGGTCTCAAACTCCCTAAACTTAACCTCTAAATCAGTAATCCGGGAGGTTTGACTCTCAATCAGTGCAGCTTGAGACTGAATGATAGAAGCTTGATCGTCCACAGTCTTCTGCATTGCCTCGATCCGTTCCAAAAGTTGCTTGAGAATATCCGGATGAGGTTGCACTGGAGTCTGCAACTCTGAAGGCCCTGCAGTTGAAGAAGTACAAGGACGACTTGTAGTGGGCAGGTCCTCAGAAACAGAGTAAGTCACATCCTCACGTGGGCGTTTGCCCTGCGACCTGGGTGGAGAGGGGCATAACTCATCAATATCCCTAAAAATATCATCAAATTGAGGATCGGGATTGACAACCTGTTGTTGTTGAGGAGGTGGTGGTTGCTGGAGAGGTGCTTGTTGTTGAACAGGTGCCTGAGGAGGTGGTGAAAGCGGCCTTGGAACAGGAGCCGGATCGTCAAAGTTATCACCCTCCGGAGGCACATAGGCCTCATTTATAATATGGCCAAACAACGGCACATCGGGCGGGACCGGTGCGCCCCGTGCATAGTGACCGGAAACCACGAAAAATTCGGGTATTTATCGGTGTTTGGCGAAATTGGTGTTGCGGAGCCACCGGTAAACCCGGGAGCAAATGATTTATCAATAATTGGACAAAACGTGAGTATAAAGCCCACTGTCCCTCCCCAGCCTGGGCGTGGTCGACCATAATTCGAAAAATATAACCCGAGAAATTGTAGGGTTTGTTGTAGACCAATGCCAGCATGGCTGATGCAGTAGAATGGCTGATGCCATCGAAACTAGCCTTATGCCCAGATAGGCACACAATCATGATATGCATAAGATACCGCCAGACCTTTGTGAGAAAAGCCTTGCGGTATTGATCGCGGGGAACACCCGGATAACCCATCCGAATCATGCCACCGGCAATAAATGAGTTGGCAAAAGCAATCGGCATTTCCGAATCATCCGGAAACTGAAAGAACTCCCGAATAATCTGTTCAGATAGAATGATTTCGCGATCATGAACTCTGGATATAAGCTTGGTGTACGGGAGATCCGAATTGATAGCAGCATTTGTCTAGAAAGCCGTAACATGATCACGGTAAATTGTTGTGGTGGCCGTGATTGCATTATGTATTGTTGAACGGCGAAGAAATTCGATCATCGGGCGATACGGCGCCACCGATTCTTTCTCGTCATCAAGAAAAGCCGTGACATTATGTCTCGGTTCCCAGAAATAAGCATTTACGTTAATATCTGCCATAGCTGTAACAACAAAGTAAACTTGGAAGCCGTTAGACATAAACACCCTTTTTAAAGATTGACATTTTTCAATTAAAAATGTACTGCGACACAAGACTTGTGTCGCAAGATAAAACAGCGACATAACGAGTTATGTCGCAGTTTTGCAATTAAATCAATCTAATGATTTTCAGCGACACAAGAGTTGTGTCGCACAATAGATCAGCGACATAAGGCAGCGACATAGAAATTGTGTCGCATATAGTCAGTGACATAAACACTGGCACATCCTGCGACACAACAGTTATGTCGCAGGTTATGTCGCAAAGATGAACACGATGAAACCCAGATTTTTCAGAGATAAAATTTTGGGGTTTTTGTGTTTTAATCGACCCCGAGGGTGCACATGCATGGCAAGAACACAAAATAACTAATTTTAACCACAGTTTAACACCAAAAGTCACGCAATTGAGCCAAAATACAGAAGAAACTAAAAACCGAAACTTAAAAGCCAAATGTAATCATAAATACGAAGTAATAGCGTGTATAAGTTGTACCTATTGATTCGTATGATGAAGGAGAACAATAAAAAAGCGTTGAATCGAACTTAAATCCACAGAAAATCACAAAGTAATCGAAAATTGAAAAACCGTTAGTTGTGTCGCAGGTTTCAATTGTGTCGCAGGATTTCAAATTTTGTGTCGCTAATAATTAGATACTAATTATAGCGACACGAGGGTATTTATACCCCTGACACAATGAGCGACACAAGGGTGCGACACAAGCCTTGTGTCGCTGGATGGTCAACACAAATATGCGACACAAGGATTGTGTCGCAGAAGTCAATCAAGGGTTAAATTTTTATTTTTATTTGTGACACTTAGAAAAGAAATTGAACAAAAACAGATATATAATAATAAAATATTATAAAAGAACGTTTTGAGAGGTGTCTATTTAGGGATCATATTAGAAAGACAGACTCGCAAGACAATGTCAAATTTTAATTCGATTATCAGTATAGTTGTCCAAATTTAAATTTATCAAGCAAAGTTAACAAGCCTGAGAAGCAATCTGTAACAAGACGATTATCGGTATTGTTTGTCCACTTAAACATATAACACACTCAACTTCAAGCTTTAGCAGTTATTGTGAGAGTGAGTATGTCTCTTTGAATCCCACACAAATATACTCCTAGTATCAAGACATGCCCAAGACTTCGATTGGTTAGAGAAAGTATTTGAATTCAACGTTTTTAAGAATCAAGCCAGCGGTGACAGGTCTGTACTTACGTACAGCAAAGCGACTTAAACTTGATTCAGGTGTAAGCAAAACCAGACTTGGTCAAACCGTTTGGCGACCTTGTTAGGTATCTTTGATTTTATAAGACTTTAAAGTACTTTGACTTTTGTTTGCTTAGTGTTTGAATGTATGCTGACTGAAACTAGGTCTGTACGGACATACAACAAAGGAAACAGACAGCATAAATCCCCAAATGTTGTTAGAGACAAGCTCAGGTTAATAAAAGCATGGCAAGCTGATACGTAGGAATTAAGACACATTGTCAAACATCATATGTTGGTCATCACAAAAGAATAAACACAGATTAAAGGATTTCTTAGATGCTCAAAGAAAAGTATGAGAATGCCTACCAATATATCGTGCAATGATACAAATGTTTGTAAGGACATGTATAACAGATACGAGATAAACCTACTGATACATCGAGGATAAAACTTAAGAATGACGTTTGAGGGGTGTCTCCTAATGTACTATCATCTCCCTAGTTGTTTACAGACACAACTGAACGTCTTTTGCACATGTTGCAACATTGCTTTTCTTTAATGCTAGTAAGCACAAAGAGTGGCTATTGCATTACTTACCTCATTTTTTATTTTTATTTTTTTTTAAAAAACAACATAACATAATAAGGTCACAAATATTACTTTTGAATGGGAAATAAACGTAACCCTATCATGTTGACTAGCTCATCGAAACGAGCACGGGAAAAGGCTTTGGTGAACAGGTCGGCATTCTGCTTAAGGGTATCTATTTGGACCAGATCAATTAGGTGTTTCTCATAGCAATCACGAATGAAATGAAACCTAATTTCTATGTGTTTGGTCTTAGAATGTTGGACAGGATTACGTGTAATACATATAGCAGCAGTCTTATCTATATGAATAGGAGTCATAGTTAAGAGTAAATCGTAATCGCGCAACTGGTGTTGTATCCAAAGAACCTGGGAACAACAACTGGCAGTAGCAATGTATTCAGCCTCTGCGGTTGAGGTAGAAACAGCCGTTTGCTTTTTGCACTGCCATGATACGAGCCGTGGTCCAAGAAACTGACATCCACCAGAAGTGGACTTCTTATCCATATTGCATCCCCCATAATCCGAGTCCGAGTAAGTAGTGAGCGCGAAGGTTTTCTCATTAGAATACCATAGACCAAGAGTTGGTCTACATTTGAGATAACCGAAGATTCGCGTAACTGCCTTCATGTGAGACACCTTCGGTTTAGCCTGATAACTGGAACAGAGAGAGACTGCAAAGACAATGTCCGGACGCGATGCAGTGAGATACATCAGAGAACCAATCATAGATCGGTAATCTTTTTCCGGACAGTCCTCTTCATCTTCCGCTGGACCAAGGTGATGATTCAGCTCTAAAGGCGTCCCATAGGATTTACAATCAGTCAAGTTATACCGCGTAAGCATATCATTGACGTACTTGGACTGATGGATGTAAATCCCTTTAGCAGACTGTTCGACTTGTACGCCCAAGAAAAAATTCAGCTCCCCCATTGCACTCATTTCAAATTCTGACTTCATGATCCGCTCGAAGTCTCGACACAGTTCATCCTTGGTGGAACCAAAAATGATGTCATCCACATAAACCTGTACTAATAACAAGCCCTCCCCTGCATGCTTGATGAAGAGAGTACTGTCGATCGTTCCTTGTACAAAACCATTCTTCAGAAGATGAGTCGCAAGCCGCTCATACCAAGCTCTAGGAGCTTGATGAAGACCATACAATGCCTTGTCCAGCTTGCAGACGTAGTTCGGATGAACAGAGTCTTCAAAACCAGGTGGCTGTTTGACATAGACCTCTTCAACCACTTGACCATAAAGAAATGCACTCTTAACGTCAAGCTGGTAAACCCGAAATCCTTTGAATGAAGCGTACGCCAGGAAAATGCGGATGGATTCCAAACGAGCAACCGGGGCAAATACTTCATCGTAGTCCAAACCTTCAATTTGAGTAAAGCCCTGGACCACTAGACGTGCTTTGTTGCGAATTACCACGCCCCGATCATCCTTCTTTACACGATATACCCAACGAGTGCCAATTGGATGAACACCCTTGGGTAAAGGCACCAAAGTTTATACTTGCAGCTTTTTGAATTTTTGAAGCTCTTCCTGCATAGCCTCAACCCAGTATGGATCCTTCAACGCATCAGCTATCTTCTTCGGTTCTACTTGTGAGAGAAAACATTCTTCAATTTCCGAAGCAAGACAAACATGATCAGTGTCGGTAACAGGAGACGATGTCAACCTAGATTGTTCAGCAGCAGCAATCTGTCGTCTCGTTAAAACACCTTTGTTTAAATCACCAAGAATGGCATCAACTGGGTGTGACACATTGATCCGAAAACTCGGAATTGCAGCCGGAACGATGATAGAATCAAGGTTTGTAGAGTCAGCTTCAAGTTCGAGTTGAAGAGCAGGTAAATCTTCAAGGTCAGAAGCGATGTCCAACCCGTGAAGTAGTGTCACTATATCCTCTTCTTCATTCTCCTCAGGAATATTGAAAGAATCAAACAGTGTTTGATAGTCAAATAAATATTCGGGTCCCTTCCCCTGAGGGTTGTCAGTGTAATGGAAAAAGGTGACTTCAAAATGTTCTTCCACACGCTTGGTCACTAAGTTATACACACGTTTTTTTGGTGAGTTATTAGAGAATCCTGGGAAGACACCTTCACAGGATTTCTCACCAAACTTAGCAATTCGTTCCTTGGTGTGCATAATAGTGCATAGGCAGCCGAACGGTTCAAGAAACTGTAGATTAGGCTTTCTGTTGTTGAACAATTCATAGGATGTCTTGTTCTTCTTCTTAACCATTAACACCCGATTCAGAACGTAGCAGGCCGTATTCACAGCTTCGGCCCAAAATGTGATTGGAAGCTTAGAGTCAGATAGCATTGTACGTGCAGCCTCAATCAAAGTCCTATTCTTACGTTCTGCAATCCCATTCTGCTGTGGAGTCCTTGCGGTACTGAATTGGTGTTCAATACCATTGCTCAAACAGTACAGCTCCATAATCGAGTTCTTAAACTCTGTACCGTTATCACTCCTTATCTTCTTGATTCTCAACTCACAAAGATTTTGCAGTTTATCGAATAGATAGATGAGAATCTCAGGCACTTCATCCTTGGTCTTCAGAAAATATACCCAAGAAAACCGCGAATAATCATCCGTCACAACTAGGCAATACGAAGCTCCTCCCAAACTCTTCTTTCTGACTGGCCCGAATAAATCCATGTGAAACAGCTCCAAGGGCTTCTCAGTTGAATTGGCCAGCTTCGGTCTGTGAGACTTCTTGTGTTGCTTTCCTTTATGACAAGGGACGCAGTGATCATTCAGTCCAAAGGATTGCTTAGGGACACCTCGCACTAGATCATTCTTGATCAGGTAGTTCATCTTGCGAAAGTGAAAGTGTCCCATACGCCTTTGCCATAATAACGATTCCTTCTCGGGAGCTTTAGATAGAAGACATGTGAGCTGTGTAGTTTTCACAATACTCATGTCAAGAATATACGTGTCTCGCTCCCGAGGTGCCCTCAGTAGCACCCATTCTTCAGGGATTACAAATCCCGGCTTCAATATACAGCACTCAGTGTCTGTGAAAGTAGTAGTGTACTTTTTATCGCACACTTGAGAGACACTGAGAAGATTGTGTTGCAATTGTTCTACAAAATTCACCTTCTCAAAGCTTACCATTCCATTAGTAAGCGTACCCTGACCAGAAATAACTTCCCCTTTATCACCAACGAAGGCCACATAACCTCTGTTGGTACATTTAGTGTGTCTGTCACTTGGTCTAGAGTTTGAATTGTAATTAGTTAGTTAAATTCTGATGTATCCAGCGACATTGACAATATCGCTATAGCGATATTGGCAATATCGCCTAGGCGATATCATCAATATCGCCTAGCTGATTAGGTGATAGTATAAATACCTAATTAGGGTTTCGGTTTTGTTGCTGCTGGTGTTGACATACGAATTTGTGCAGCTTGTGTTATTCTCTCTGAGCATTGTTCTGTAATTCACAACTGGTTTGTTTGATAAATATATTATTGTGATTACTTGTGTTGAATTTGTTATTTAAACGTACTTTGATTAAGCTTTTGATTTCCGCGCTTAAGCTTTTGTTTTATTGATTCATTGTTAAAGGTCTGTCCTTTTTCGTTCCTACAAGTGGTAATTAAAAATTCTGATGATTTCGATCAGAAATTTGAACAGCAAGATTCTTAATTCTGGAAGATTCTTAATTCTGGAAAACATTTTGGTTTGTGTTTGTAAATACCTTGGGATATGATAGTTCATTAGGTGACATGTACACAAAATGGAAATTTTAAGGTTTATGTTTGATGTGTCAGTAGATTTATCTAGCATACTTGAACTGCCTTCTCTAAATATTAGCTTCATCATATGATGTATTGGTAGACATCTAACATAAAGGTTTTAAGTGCACAAAATAAACTTAAGTATCAAAATTATCATGTGAACACTTTCTTCTGATGTATGACGATAAGTCTTAATCCTTATGTGATAGATACTACCATAACACATGTCATTGAGTATCCTAATGAATTCATCTGGGAGATATACTGAGTGTTTCTTTTGCTACATCAAGAAATATGTTAACCTAGTTTCAGTCAGTATATCTTAACATAGAGCAAACTAGACCAAGATACAAGAATACTGATATCAAGGTCTCTAGTCAAACTATGTCGCTCTGTTGTACGAAAGTACAGACCTGTCACCTCTGGTTTGATTTTAGATTTGTTTGTCTCTAACCCTAGTCAAATTTAATCTTGAATTGAGTACAAATGTACTTGAACATTTATTCATGATTTGACTTTAAAGATGGAATACAATAATCACACTCATTACATGGATGTTATGCATGTATCCTGATCATAAGAGTATATCAAAAGGGAAGCTTCTCTGGTAATCATGAATAATAAATTCAAAATGCACTTGTAAATTCTGATTGCTAGATGTTTATATGGACAAACATACCAATAATCGTCTTGAACTAATATTTATACCCGGTGATTTAAATATGCTAAGTGAATTTAAATTTGGACAAATATACTGATAATCGAAATAACTCTTGCTATTTCCTAATAACTGCATGTTATCCTGATATGATCCTTAAGCAGACATATTACAATCTTATACCTGTTTTTATTTTCTTTTTGGTATTCTTTACTTTCAAATTATAAAGAAAAATTACAAAAATATTTTATTTCTATGTTGTTTTATTCAATATCACATATCTTGTTAAAGTCAAATATTGAAGATATAAAAGATGTTGGTTATTCTCCAAAGACTGTGAAGATAAATTCTATTGGAGAAGCTGCTAAAGATTGAGAGATGGTCATATAGTTTGAAGATCTTATTGTATGAAAAAGTGTGTTAGTCACATGACTCTAAACATCAAAATTCTGAAGACCATGCTATCTCAATGGGGGAGTGTCTAATTATTGAAGACATAGAGGAGTTTGATTGAAGACTTAACTGAAGATTATTTTTGAAGACCAAGCTGCAGACGTGGGGGAGTTTGTTGGTACATTTAGTGTGTCTGTCACTTGGTCTAGAGTTTGAACTGTAATTAGTTAGTCAAATTCTGATGTATCCAGCGACATTGACAATATCGCTATAGCGATATTGGCAATATCGCCTATTGATATCATCAATATCGCCTAGCTGATTAGGTGATAGTATAAATACCTAATTAGGGTTTCGGTTTTGTTGCTGCTGGTGTTGACATACGAATTTGTGCAGCTTGTGTTATTCTCTCTGAGCATTGTTCTGTAATTCACAACTGGTTTGTTTGATAAATATATTATTGTGATTACTTGTGTTGAATTTGTTATTTAAACGTACTTTGATTAAGCTTTTGATTTTCGCGCTTAAGCTTTTGTTTTATTGATTCATTGTTAAAGGTCTGTCCTTTTTCGTTCCTACAACCTCCATTGTAAGCATGAACCTCAGATTAAAGGGAAACATCACCGGTCATGTGCTGAGAACAACCGTTGTCGATATACCATTTACTATTCTTTACAGATTCAGGTTGCTGCGGCACCACAAACAAGGTAAATTAGTTAGAAATGGAGACCCAAGCCTTTATAGTCTTGGGTACTCCAGTAACATCATCAACAATGACCACATCAGTCAAAACTTTGTTTTCAAACAGTTTAGAATGTTTGACTGATGAGGTATTGTCGGATGTAGAATCTTTGCAAGATTCTTTAATCTTCCAAACCTGCTTTGGTTTGGATGCTTGCGAGTCAACAACTTTGAGCTTTAAGTTTTGCAAAGTATTTTGCTCAACTTTGTTGACTTTGACAACTGGGACAGGAGTCTTTGAGCCTTTCATTGAAATAGACTTCTTTGAAGGATTATTAAATTTTGAGACTCGCGAAACCTGTTTCCCATACTGTTTCTTCGCAAGCACAGGACAATCATTTATCAAATGACCTTGCTTCTTGCAGTAGAAGCAAGATCGATGCTCAACACTTGATTGAGATTGAGGAATAAACCGATGAGCTCGACCAAAAGAAGCATGTGTTGAACAATCACATTTACGTGAGCATTCAACAAGAGATGCTTTAGAAGAATTTTTAGAAGATTTATTTAATATAGTTGGTTTATAAACAATCTTCTTTTGAGGTTCAGCCATAGCTTTACCTTTTCTTTTTGTTATAGCCTGTTCATTTCATTCGATAGTAATTATATAATTTTCAGGCTTGACATTTTTTCTTACTGGTCTAAACTCTTGATCAGTTATGTCCTCAATTTCAATTTCCTCTTCAGTAATACTAGGAAGCACAGAAAGAGCCTTTCCTAACTTAGAATCAACTATATTCTCAGACTTAATTAGCTCAGTCTGATGAATCTTAGCCTTAATAGGCTTAACTTTCTCAACCTTTTGTGTCTTACTTGTTTCAGACTCACTAGTATTAGCCCTAACTAGCTCGCGCCTACTAGTTTCAGGTTGTTTTGATGTAGTGATGACAGTTTCAGCCTTAACTAGCTCAGGCTTACTTATCTTGATGCTAACAGCAGGTTTGACAGGTTTAACATCTATCTTCGTAAAGATAGGCATCAAGTCATTAACATTATCCCTAACAGGCATGGGAAGATATTCTTTAGGAGGTGGGACTTGATGAAAACCAAGTCCTGCCTTACTTTTGGTATCGGTCCTCTGTGCCTGTAGGATTTCATCAAAGACTAGAGAGGAGACCGAAAAGTTTGAAAGCTTTTTCTTTAAATTTAGAACCTCAGTTTGAGATTCAACAAGTTCTCTTTTAACAGATGATAGTACATCAACATAGCTACCAATTTCATCTTGTTGTTCAAAAATTTTAGCTTTCAATTCCTTTTTCTCTTCTAAAATAGCTTTTAACTTTAAGCCACTTGCCTTATCACTGTTTCTTAACATGTCATTTGTTTCATTTAAATTTTCAATAACAGTGTTAAGGCGTTTGGTATCCTCTCTATACCTGTTTAACTGGTTAGTTAATTTTATGCACGAAACACAGGATAAAGGTTCATCATATACCTCATGCACTTCAGCCATCAGTGCTCGTTCTGTATCATCATCATCTGGATCAAACCATTCCCAAGCATTGTTGGAAAGCAGTAGCGCAGCGGAAACCATCGCCTTTTCGTCAGATCTGGTCTTCTCAGATGAATTGGACTGAGAGGGTTTAGATAAACCGGAAGGTGGGTTCTTCTTTCGGTCACATTCACGAGCAAAGTGTCCATAGTTGTGACACTGGTAGCATTTCACCTTGCTCTTATTAAATCCCAGACCCTTCTCTTCCGGATCAGTGACGTTCTTCCTCCCAGTTCTCTTCAAGAAATTTTTGACGCGTCTTGTGAGCATAGCCATGCTCCACTTCAAGTCCATTCGTTCAAGCTCTTCTTGATCAATTTGACTGAAATCTTCTTCAGTCATATTCACAGTGCTGTTCTTGTTGGATAGGAAGTCATCATACGCTGACAAGAAAGTGGTGAAGACAGCTGCATGTTCATCAGGAGATGCTCCTTTAAAGTTGGAGTAAGCACCACCCCCACCAGAAGAGTTGGTGGTAGTATATCCAAACCCACCAGATGTATTTGGAGCACCAGAACCCCCAGAAAAGAATGCAGCCCCAGCAGCTTGAGTCATTTCAGCAGGAACATCCACACCATATAACTTAGGATTCTGAATATGTGCAGTAGCCTTGGTCTCCTTCTTCTGCATGTCTAGGAGATCGGCAGCAATCTGTCCAACCAAATCATCAAGCTCCATATCCATGATATCTTCATCTTTCTCCATCAGCAGCACTCGTGTATTCCACTTTTTGGGTAAGGAACCCAAAAGCTTCTTATTAACATCTGTTTTGTCAAGAGTGACACCTCCCTCGACTAATTCACTTACAAGCTGTGAATATCTACTGTACATATCTTCAAGAGATTCAGTAGGCAGCATGTCAAAGACTTCAAACTGTTTCTTGACTAGATCCAGTTTGTTCCGTTTATACTGATCACTGCCACCATATTTCTTTTCAAAAGCAATCCATAAATCATACGCAGTTTTGTGGTGGCGAAGTTGTCGGAGAATCTGTTGAGGTAAAGCCATAGTAATAGTAGAGTAAGTCTTCTTTTCAGTGTCAAAAGCCTTACGTTCCTCAGGAGTCATAGACTTAATGGACTTTTCAGGAATAGGTCCATCAAAGATACCGGTCCTCCCGGGGCGTTCATACCTTTCTTCCATATAAATTAGCATTTCAGGATCGTTGAAAGATACAAATGCTTCAAATCTCTGACGCCAATCCGAGTAATTCATTCCATTTGTATACATAGGTGGTTTATTTGTTGAACCCACCTCACTATTATGTTTTAACATAGCCCCAACTTGTTGAATAGATGCTGATGCAGAAGACGTCATCGTAACGGGCTCGAGAGACTTTTCAAAAAGTTGCTTAAAACTGGAGTTAGCGACACTAATGTTGTGTCGCAGATTGTGTCGCAGAAGAGCTTACAGCGACACAAATATTGTGTCGAAAAATATCTGTGGCGCAGACCTTGTGTCGCAAAACAAGTATGTCGCAACTTTTTTGTCGCAAAGATTAAGGTCGCTAAAACCCTATTAGCGACACAAATTAATGTCGCAGACTTGTGTCGCAAAACGGCGCAGTCAGACCCCAGAAAACTCAAAAACGAAAAATTTTGAAACCTAATGATTTTTTAACGAAAAACTTCGTAAAAGCTTAGATTTTTAGGCTTAAAAACTCCAAGTTTCAGCTCCAAAACACTTTATAATGAAGATTAAATACAAAAAAATGTTAAGTAATCAAAATAAGTATTAAAAACTTACCTAAACGATTTGATACCACCAAAATCCTTAGATTATGGCTCTGATACCAATTGTAGATCCCTATGTGATCTTTTAATCAAATCGCTCAATGGAGATAATCACACGAATAGAATATAAAGCTTAAAGCAATGAAGAACAAATCAATAATAATACTTTATATTTCTTTATCAAATATTCTCAAGAAAATCAGCAGCCAAAAACAGAAAATAAGTGTGTGTAAAATCTCTCAAAAAGTCTATATCTAAAACCTTAACATTTGGGTATTTATACTAAACAAACTGGTCGGATTATGCGACACAAGCCTTGTGTCGCATAGATCACTATTGCGACATAATCCTTGTGTAGCAACTACAACTAATGCGACACAGGACTTGTGTCGCATAACACAGAAAATGTAATTCTAACTAACTCAATTACATTAACAAACACATTACAGACTTGACCAACTGACAGACACACTAAGATGCATCAACACATCCTGATGTAGCACATCTTCAATAAGCTCTTGTGGCTCAAGATGTGGTTGCGGAGGTGGAACTGGGGGTTGAGCTTGTGGAATGTCGGCATCCAACCATCCGTGATTTGGTGGAGCGATATAGTTTTCATCAATAAGATGACCAAAAAGATCATATGCTTCCGACTTGACCTGATCCAGACGACGAGAGGAATGAAGAAAACAAGCGTTGTATCCTCGAAGTCAAATCCTATCAACATACAAATCTAGCTGAATATTGAGGAGGCCAGGAACTTGGTGAAGAATAATAAGCATGCAGAAGCGGGGATAGATCATAAACTTGGATCTAACCGCACCAGTCACCTGACTAATGAATGAGCCAAAAATATATGAAGAGAAACTGTATGGTTTGTTATAAACCAGGGACAGTAAGCCAGATAAAAGCTCAGGGCTCAACTCATCATAACCGCCCTTCTTGTTCCCAAATAACCAAAATATGCAACAGGAACCGCCATTGGCCAAGAACGAAGGCCTTAATAAATTGGCGTCCGCGCTTAGGTCCAGAGTATCCCATAGGACCGAGTGCACCCTCAATGAAATCCGAGGAGTACACAGATGGACCAGCTTCCTGCTCGACTGTACCCAGATGTAGAATCCGTCTCAGATAGTCAGCAGAGAAGACAACCGAATGTTGATTAACCCTAGTACGAATGACAGGAGGGTTTGCAGCAACATCATACTCAATATTTGCCCAAAACTGATCCAGTAAGGATCGGGACAATAGTGGCGATTCTGTAATGGCATATCGAATTCTCGAACGTGCCAAATATGTAAGGATCTCAGTAAAGCGCTCAGCACCACGCTCATTGACATCCAAATTCACCAAGATATTATGAGCAGAAGTAAAAGATCGAGCAGCCATATCTGTATTCAGAAGAGTTACACAAATGGTAAATAGCTCATCTAAATAGGAAAACTTAACGAACATTAATTAATTGTAAACATTGATGTATTGTGAACAAAAATGGTCACCAAACATCCAAGTTTACTATTAATTAATAACTTAATTTACTGAACTTAATTGAATGATTAAGTATACGAGACTCAATTTTCAATTATATTCTCTAAATTATATACAGTTCGTAAGGCATAACAGATACTCTGAAAAATCATACCGCCGATAAAAAAACCGGAACACGCCGCACGACTACATATAAGTCGGAAGTCTTTCGATATAAGAGATCATAATATGTAAATTAGAAGTGATACGAATTTAACTTATAAACATAAGTTCTTAAGTCTAAACGTATAACTAATAATTAACAAGGCCAGAGACTCATAATTTATTTGTAAACATAAAGATCACAAATCGAAAAGAAGTCTAACATGTTAAAACTAAACAAGTCAACCAAAAAGTCAACAATTCAGGCAAGCAAAGTCAGCAATTCAATTCGCTTCGCAATTCAATGAAAAGTCAAAAGTTCAGTTCGCATCGCAGGTCAAATAAGTCAACACATTTAGTTCGCTTCGCAGAAGACAAAACTCAGTTCGCTTCGCAGGAGCGTATCAAGATTCACTTCGCAACAATGATGTGCGAACTAAGATTGGATCTCAGTTCGCAGGAGTGTGCGGACGATCCCAAATTGCAAAATCAATAATCAAACGCTTGGATGTACAATTAAATAATAATAACACGTTGATTATGCACCGATTTAACAATCTTGAGTAGTTTTATGCTTTCTTTTTCATGAATACCGAGGTAATCAATAAAAAATGAAACCGAAACAACCAAAAACCGAATTTGTTCGATTAAACATAAAATAGTGGATGAAATTAAGTGAATCTTACCTCAAAAGATGCGTAATCGAAAGATGGAAATGTTGTGCGGAGTAAAAAACCGATCCGATGGCTCAATAATCCGAAAAATAAAGTTTTAATGGAAATAAACTTCGGTTCGGCTCGTAGGTAATCAGATCGCAGGAGTAGTTCAGTTCGCAGGGGTAGTTGGAAAGTAGAATATTGACTTCTTGACTTGGCCCTTTTATACTCCAAACTCAATTCGCAGGTTTGACCGGTCAACTTCTCAATTTTGACCAGAAAAGCGAAATTAGTTTTAAATATAATTGGAATAAGGAACATCATTACAAGTCACAATTTGGAGCTTCCCAATGTGTTTTTGTCACATTTAATCAACACGGAGCGATAAATGGTAATTTAACTACATTCCAAAGAGTCAAAGACTATAAAAATAGAAGAAAACTATAGCACAAACGAATAATCAAAGGAAATAGTGGTATCAAGTACCATTTTATTAATGAAACAAAGAAGAAAAATAGTACATAATCTTGTGTTAAGACTTTATCTGTTTAGGGATCATATTAGAGAGAATACGCTGTGCCTTATCATTTATTCACAAGTCTAAGAAGATTGTTAGTATACATACCTCATGAAATTCACAATAAGCTACAGAAAATTCACAACTTTATCCTTTCTTAACTTATATTTATGAAATTATAACTTGTTTACCTTTATCCACATTATCTAACACGTTGTAAATTAATTGAGAACGTATGACTCAACAAAGTGAACGTTCAATTTTCATAGACAGTTCAAGACGATTACTGATATTATGATCCACATAAACACAGTCTACATTGATTTCCAAGAAAACCTTTATTATTGGTATGTATATTACCTAATGTGATCCAAAATACGCTATACTGAGAAATCAAGTAGAACACATGTCACTGTATCTTTCAGATTCAAGGTAGAGGTTACTAAATGATGTTCTTTTCGAAGCATATAACATACCCTTGAGTTATTTTTTAAAGTTTTGACAAACATCAAACCTATTTTGAAGATACTAGTGGTTCTAGGTCTGTACTTAGTACAACAGAAGATCCCTTAGTATAATAAAAATAAGTTTGAGACCATTGGCAAAACTAAAAGTGTCAGGTCTGTACTTAGTACAACAAAGTCACCAGTAGCTTTGCTAAGAGGCATAATTCTTACTATTTGTCTCAACATATATTCATAGATCTTTGATAACAGTGTATGGTTATACTATCATTCAACAATTAAGACTTATGTCATACATCATATATCAGATCACACTAGATAACACACTGATGTGTAAATATCTAGTTATAAAAATAGTAAAACAAAGTCAAAACAAAGTCAAATCATTCAACAATTAAGACTTATGGCAAGTGTACCTAATCGGATAGTAGTATAGCAGTGATAAGTCTACCGGGTAGTCTCTCACAGGAACAGTTTATATGTATGTTGGTGCATCGAAACTAGAGCTATTGTCAAGGGGGAGTCTGTTGGTGCACGTTTGGTGACAACAGCTTCTAGTTTGTAATAGTTAGGTTTAGAAATCATTTTGTTAATCGTTGTAATCGTTAGCTTAAGTTTTGTCTGTGTATTTTGTAGATTCGTACGAACTTGTAGGTTCGTACGAACTTAGAGTAGGTACGAACTTGTAGGTTCGTACGAACTTAGATGTTCGTACGAACTTGGTAGGTTCGTACGAACTTAGTTGCCTATAAATACACAAGTCCGAAAAAGTTGGTTTTTGGGGAAGGAGTTTAGGAACTGGGTTTTTCCAGCTAGGTTCGAATACTCTGTGTAACTTCGAATGTAACCTCGTTTACATTCAATAAAAGTGATATTTATACTCGTTTGTTATCGTTTATGCTTATGTGAGGATTCCGCACTCATATAAACGTTATTACCCCGTAGATCCAAGCCCGGAGGGGACTTACAATGTACTTTGGGAATTATTTGTCTAGTCTCTAGCTAAGGTATTAGGATAATGCCTCTTAACGACAGGCAGTCAAAAAGGTGTTTAAATGAAAGAAAGAAACTAAATTGATATGTTAAACCCAAGGATAGAAGCATGTTCATCTAGACATTTCACCACTAGAGTTGGACAATAACTAGAAATGTATTAAACGTATAAGAATTATTAATCTAAATTACTTGTTTTCACAATGCAATCGTTTAATTGAAATCCTAAAATGCAAGTGTCCTTGACAAGTTATTAATTCCAATTATGATTAAACAATTCTATTAACTTAATGATTTAATCTTTATAATCCTAGTGTCCTAGAGATTACTAATCATATAAGATGTCTCTAAATATGATCCACTCATACTATAATTTTATTAACCTAAATTCAATTCATTTATTGTGTCCAATCAAAAGCACAAGATTTAGTAATCATGTAAATGTGATATTAAATGCAAGAGTTTTCACTCATTGAAACAAACATAACATCAATTGAATAAGTTAACTGAAAGTCCCTTTGCACGGATCCAAACGGGATTACAATGTGTATTAGATTGCGGAATGGTATAATACACAATAACCAACAACAAAACAAGTAAATGCAAGTGTTAAGTGTATAAGTTCGTAGGTATTCGAAGATAGCACTGTATGTTCGAATATAACTGATTTCCAAAAAGCTCATTAATGAAATATTACAACTTAGTTTTTATACCCAGTAAGTTCGTACGAACTTACATGTTCGTACAAACTTCCTAGGTTCGTACGAACATATAGGTTCATACGAACTTACAAACTAAAAACTAAAAAGGCTAAGTTAATAAACAATTTACATTATTAACTACAAAACTAATAACAAAACTAACTATTACAAAATAAGAGCTGTTGTCACCAAACGTGCACCAACATTAACTAAACTAAGTACAAATCATTCTTCAATTAAACATTAAATCATACAAATAAACAATTCTAATTATCAAAGTCCAACATCTAGGGTTATTAGTCTAGATGAACACAAAATATTTAGCCCATTCTCATGGGATCAATCAAACAAACATTCATAATTAAAGAATAATTCATAATCTATTACAAAGATGAATTAAACATAAACAATAAAGATTCAAATGATAGAAATAAATACTAACTTCTATGATGATTACAAGAGGAATGAATTGCTTAGGGTGTCCCCAAAAGCTCCCAAAATCGCCTCTAATTCGTGCTTAATCAAAGGGTTAATGATTATTAGGGTTTAGGGATTAATTTAGGCTAAAAAGGCTTAACCGACCCATTTACCCGGCGGGAAATTCAAGTACCCGGCGGGTACTAAGGCCTTCCCACCCGGATGAGTGTTCAGTACCCGGCTAGGCCAAATCTGGTAGTTTTCTTGAGTACCCGGCGGGTACTAGGCCTACCCGGCGGGTCCCTTCTTGAAAGTTGTAGCCCTCTGAGTTCTGGAGATTGGGCAGTTGAATCACCTCAATTGGAGTCCGTATGAGGGAGTTATGGCCAAAACCGTGGAGCCTCGCAAAAGCTGCAAAATTCCATCAACTCTTGATCTTTTCTTCATATCTTTTCGATCTCTTCTCGATTATTAACCTGAAACTAAACTAGACTAATCAAGTACTAAAAGATTAGAAAATGACTAAAATAATATACAAATTGGATAGATATCGCCCTATAAATATGTCTAATTTAGGCGATATCACACACAGAAGCATTATTACTTATTATATGCTTAGAAACCATAGCAGAATATGCCTATCAGTACATCATATAATGAAGCGGTCTAGATTGGTCTAGATTTCATTTATTCGAAGAAAATTATAGCGTGTGGAGACAGGTGTATAATAAAATAAATATAAGTAAAGGTCTGGTTTTTAAGATGTAACGTTACTGTAACTTATAGTAATACAAAAGAAAAGAAAAGAAACTACCTACCTTTTTTGTTTTTTTGTTTTTTTTTGTGGTTTTTATTTTATTTTAAAATAACGCAGAAAAAATAAAAGCAACTACTAACTATTACATACTCTTTTGGAAGACAAGTTATTCTGGATTCCTCATTCCGTTTAGTTGAATCAATGTCTCAAAACGCACCCTGTCGAAAGCTTTAGTATACAAGTCTGCCAAGTTATCAGTTGAGGGAACTTTGACTAACTGTATCAGCTTTTTCTCAGCACAATCTCTGATGAAATGATGACGAATGTCAATGTGCTTCGTCTTGCTGTGCTTTACAGGATTGTTGGTAATTGACATGGTGGATTCGTTATCAATCATCATCAGAGTATTGGTCAAATTTAACCCATAATCTCGCAGTTGCTGTTGTATCCACAATACTTGTGAACAACAGCTGCCAGCTGCAAGATACTCAGCTTCACATGTAGAAATGGCTACTGAGGTTTGCTTCTTGCACTGCCAAGACACAAGTCTTCCGCCTAAGAATTGACATCCACCAGTTGTAGACTTTCTATTCAGATTGCATCCTCCATAATCAGAGTCCATGTAAGCAACGAAATCTAAATCTCCATCAATTGGATACCAAAGTCCCAGCTTCGGCTTCCCTTTGAGGTAACGAAGAATTCGTTTAACGGCTTGTATATGAGACTCTTTAGGAGTAGCTTGATATCTTGCGCAGACACATACTGCAAACATTATATCAGGCCTCAACGCAGTAAGATACATTAACGATCCAATCATAGCCCTATATAGAGTATGATCCACATCTTTATCGCTCGATGTATCAGGACCAAGTCAATGAGCTTCCGGAATAGGAGTGTGATAAGTTTTGGCTTCATCCATCTTGAAACGTTCTAATAGTTCATTTGTATACTTTGTTTGATGAATGAAATACCCATCTTTCTTTTGATCGACTTGCAATACTAAGAAAAAGGTCAGTTCTCCCAAAGCGGACATTTCAAACTTGTTTTTCATTACTCGTTCAAATTCACTACACATCTTTTCGTCAGATGACCCAAAGATAATGCCGTCCACATATACTTGAACAAGTAGAAAGTCTCTCTTTTTCCATTTGACAAAGAGTGTACTATCTATTTTTCCTCTTGTAAAACCATTCTCAAGAAGATAAGTGGATAGTGTTTCATTCCACGCTCTCGGTGCTTGATGTAATCCATACAGAGCCTTATCAAGACGATATACTCTATCTGGATAATTTGGATCAGTAAATCCCGGTGGTTGAGAAACATACACCGTTTCCTTGACTTTGCCATACAAGAAGGCACTCTTAACATCTAGCTGAAAAACTTTTATTTTCTTTGAAGCTGCAAATGCTAAGAATAACCTAATTGCTTCAAGCCTAGCCACAGGTGCAAACACTTCATTGTAATCAATTCCCTCTTGTTGGTTGAAACCTTGAATGACTAGACGAGCTTTATTGCGAATCACGATTCCCCGATCGTCTTTCTTGCACTTAAACACCCATCTAGTTCCAATTGGATACTCACCAACTGGTAAGTCAACCAACTCCCAAACTTGCAATTTTGAGAACTGAGACAACTCTTCCTGCAATGCTTCTACCCACGAATTGTCCTTCAAAGCCATTTGGACATTCTTAGGTTCAATTTGTGAGATAAAGCACGAGAAGGAACATTGATTGATAATCCCAGTCTCCATGATTGCAACATATAAGCTTGAGTACTCAGATGTACTAGCTCTAGTTTGAACTGATGCATTTGGATCACCAATGATATTCTTAGTTGGATGATCTTTGTGAATTCTTGTTGTTGTAATCGGTTCAAGCGGTAATTCATCATTTAAATTGGTGCCAATTTCTTCCAAGGGTGGCATATCCTCATCAGAAATTGATTCTGCCTTTCCCCCGTTATGTGCCTTGAGCAACCGCTATCAACATGCCACTAGTTAATAGCTCGTCTGGTCAACTCCTGCACAAAGATTAAAAACAGTTAGTCAGAAAGGGGGACCCAAGCCACTACGGTCTTGGGTCGGCCATTCTCGATAAATGTGAACTCTTTCAAGTATCCATCTTTCTTGTCAAGAGACGTGGATGCTCTGGGAGTTGCATTTATTGAGGAATGGGAGGAGCTACCACTAGGCTTTTGCTCAGGAGACTTTTGGAAAAGTCTCAGATTAACAGGCCTAGGGTTTGAAGTAGACCTAACCCTAGATGGATAGTTATAATTTGAATTGTTATAATTCCTATTATTACTACTCTAGTTAGAAAAACGATTGTCTGGAGTTTGAAAACGTTATGGAGTCTTCGACCTAGATAATTGTCCATGAGAGCTTCCTGAAACAAGAGTAGTGCTCCTTGAACAATCACTGGTCGTGAATTTCACAGATTTTAGAAGAGGTTGTGATCTCTGAGAACTTGAAGTTCTTTCAAATCCCAATCCATTTCTCCCTAAATTGCCCACATTTTCATTAACATTCATATTAATTTCTTTAGTAAAAATGCCAGCCATTCTTTGACTAATGCTAGTCGTCTCAGGAATAAATTTTTTTTAATCCAGTGCTGAACTAGCTTTCACAGGTGATTGGTCTTTCTTCACCTGTGATTTACCATTTTTACCCTTAGTTGGACATATACTTGCAATGTGTCCCTTTTGATGGCACACAAAGCATGAACGTTTCACTAAGGTTTTTTTTTTTGGGAGCCTTTTGATCCGTTTACATGTCCAAACTAGGCAAACTTGGAGAGGAGACAGTTTCAACTTGTATACCCTTATCAATTTTAGCATTTTCATTTTCATTGTCAGATTTGGGTGAAACAAATTTAATGGTTTTATTTAACTCCTCCTTAACACATTCATCTTCCATCACACCCTGCTTTTCAAAAGTTACTTTCTTTACAGGAAAGGGTTTCTTGGAAGTTTCAGCCAATGTTGACTCTAGAATGTTGACTCTAGTTCAACAACCGACTCAACTCCCACTGGTCTAACAAACTGTATTAGACTAGGGACTGTTGGTTGAATGATAGAGTCATTTACAGTGGACATCTCAGCATCATCAAATATAAAGGTATAATTATGATTAAAAGGTGGAGGACTTTCAGTATAACCCATCCCCCTATGATCTCCTGGCTATTTCTGTACACTTAGCATATTATCTAAAGTTTCGATTGAAAATTTCAGTAATTCTAATTTTCTATTAAGGTCTGCAATCGTAACTTTAGCATCAACTAACTCTTTTTCTTTCTCAGCAGATTGTTTGGTTAAGTCCAAAACATGCTCGTGAGCTAAGTCAATTATTTGAATCTGCTCATTAACCTTGTCTTTTAAAAATTTTAAGTCTGCTTTCTCATATTAGGATTTATTTAAAAGCTCTGAGTTTCTTAGTTTTAATACAGTGGGTTGTCGTATCCCGGCGACACATCACTATCATACCCATGCTCAGACGGGTCCTCGTCGGAGTCGATGATGTGGAGGGGGTATTCTCTAGACATACTGTGACAATAGCGTTTCCGTACTATAAGGTATAAGAAGTGCGAATGTATGAAGTGAATGTTTGTGTCTAGGGTTATAGTCTAGGTCTCTAGGACTTCTAGTTCGTTATAACCAATGGCTCTGATACCAATCTATCGCACCCCGCCAAAATCAAATTAGGTTAAGTGCGGAAGAACGTGGCTGAACGCGATTAGTTATCTAACTAATCAAGAGCATATGATTATCAACGAAATATAATATTATAATGCCATATATTGTTTAACAGACGTTGCGACTTAACCAGTCACCAAAAGTAATAGTGTTATCAAAATAACAGTAATTTAGAGATTTCACAAATATAACTAAAAACCGTTTATAGTAATACAAAAGAAACCCCTTAAGTATTTCTCAAAAATGGCATCCTAACTTCATAGGTAGGCGGGGTCCCTTACGTGCATGCAATTCTTACATAAATGCTAATTCCCTGAAAAACATAGTAAAAAGGTCAACAAAATTGTTGAGTGAAATCCACAGGTTTAAGGTTCAATCATTAAATCAAGAGTATAGTAATTTTCCACAAATCATATCGTGCCAACCATGGGCAAGAGTACGATGATATACAGTTTAAAACAATAAATAGCTGACGGTGATCCCCCGAAGGTTTGCAAGACCTTGCGAGTTAAAGTGACGACACAAAGGCCTATAACCAAACCACGACTTTTATTGTTTTTGCCTGGGGCCATTAAAATATACGCTCCTCGTCTCGACATATAGTCGGCAGTTAGCATGACTAACAAAAGTGGGAGGGATGTCATCCCAATAGTACTATTCGCATATTCGGTGGCTAGCGTCATCTAGCTAATGGTTACTGATGCGCCCCGAACGGTCGGTGTCGTTTCAGCAACCGAGCAGCGCGCACCAGTGGTGATGTGTTTTAATATTTGTAAATGTTGGGGACCTAAGTATACCACAACTAAAGGGTTTATAGTAGTAGATATGACCTAGGGTCGTTCTTGAGACCAACCGAATTAAAATTAAAATGTCTTTTTCAAAAGATTTGTATTTTATTTATCTTAGATCCTTGTGGTGTAAACACTAGTTCTCTACCGTTCGATTGCTCGAAAGGTATGTCACACGAGAACTAGGCTATGGTGATTCTGATCGGAGGAGACTGCTCGACTCTCAACACTGTCCAGTTACGGAGGCAGTGACCCGTCTTGGAATCATAACGATCCTGGGTGCATGAATAGAGTAACAGGCCCGCTAACGGTCCCATCGTTCTTAACACTACACTAGAATCTAATCTAAACAAAACATTTAAGTTTAAGACTTGATTGGTGTCTGATTACTTTTCATTTAAGGGTTTGTAGAATCTAAGGGTGTCAATATTATTAATCCACAAAATAATATACCAACGGCTTTTTCCGGGCTTCCACAATTGTACTACACACAGTGGTGTTTCCATTGCTATACTAGGGACTCAGTCGATTTACGGTAGTTATGTTGCTCATAATAATTCCTTAGATTCATAAACTAAGTTTGTATTAAGATCAAAGGTTCCCCATTATGTCTTTAACCAACCCGTTCACTTGAAAATGACCAATAGATCCCTAGCAGATTCACATTGTACTTTACGATCCCTAGATAGTATTTTCATAGCTTTAATAAACGATGTATTCTACGATCCAAGATAGTAATATTTCCAATGCTTAAAAAGCCAGACCATGTTTATAAAATACACTAGGATTAAGTACTTCACCATGTCGTTCATAGAATTTTTTCCATAATATTTCCTATGGATTACCATAGTAATCTACGATGTACTTCACGATGATTGCATGATGTTGTAATCAAACCATAGTTTAACATAGATAATTAATTACCGTTTAATAAGATTCGCGACATCTTATCAAAAGGGTTTAATCACGTCGATTGGTGGAAAGGCCATTTATTAGGGTTAGATCATAGTTGAAAAGTAAATCAAGACACCATTAATAAATATTAACATCCCAACACATTATAGCTAACTACATCACAACAAACACGTAGGGTAACTACTCACTAATCATGGCAATTCCTACTTCTAGCATAATAACAATCATGATAAACATTGTAATTAAGATAGAGAGAGAAAGGAGAGAACCGTAAATAGCGCATAGCTTGCAATAACCGTGAAAGAATACAAAGGCGGAACTCCGAGTATCTTCCAAAATATTACAATAATACCCCTCTAATATTCTAGTTAAGTATTAGTTAAATACGTAACTAGAAACTAACTAAAACTAACTAAACTAACCTAGAGTGAGAAAGTAGAGAGAGAGAGGTGTGTGTTGGTGAAGGTGTATGGAGTGTGTGAGGTGTGAGGTGTGTTGAAATGAGGAGGTTGAGGGTAGTATTTATAGGCCAAGGGAGACCAAAAATACACCCAATTTCCATTTCAATCGTATTTGGGTGTGGTATATAAATCCAATCTTTGCACTAAAATTCGACACCCACATTGACACCCTTTGGAGCTTGGGTGTATTCACAAGACCAAATCAGGAGCAAAAATCACCCTCAGGGGGTGAATACACCCATGTTGGAGGGTGTAATACGCCCTGATAGGTGGTATACGCCCTCAGGTGTGGTGGTGTGCGGCCCCGTGCGATCTTGTATCTTCGTTTGGTCGTATCTTCTTCGTTACACGTCAGTTTTGCGCGATTCTTTCACCCACGTTCTCGTAATTACCTGAGGAACATTATGAGACTAATTAAGAATAATTTCTCATTTTATAGAAAAAGGGTAATTTTGAGGGTGGTGAAGCCTTTTTATGATTTTGAGGGTGGTGAACCCTTTTTATGATTTCTTTTGCCTTGTTTTGCTCGTTATTTAGTCGTTTTCATTGATTTTTAACGCATCGCCCTTATTTCAACCCTTTTTATGAATTTAAGTAATTAATGGTTTAAATCAAGTGTTTTCGTAAAGATTAGGGTTGAAATCGGTGGAATAATGTACGTAAAAACATGACTTTTTACGTTACATCAGTTACAGTTTGTAGTCATGAGGACTTCTATGCACTACAACTAGTTTAACATAGGTTCGCACAAGGATTCGTTGTCAGGTTTTCAATCATCGCATGAAAATAGTTTGTATGTAAATAGTACATATGTTTTTCACCCCAAATTTAGAAAGCAGTAAAAGCAGTAAAATAGGGCTGTGAACTCACCTGAGTCCGAGCGTGCTAGCAAAATGGCTATATATAAACGTCCAAAAAAAGTCTCTTAGCGCCCTAGACGTAAGAGTTTATATCAATATATGTAGACGACTAAATAGTCAGTCTATGCCAGTTGTTCACTCAACTAAGTTTATAAATTGCCATCGACGGGCTTTAATATCATGTAACGTTATTTCAAATGAATACGACACGTTGTGATCCTTATTAGTTTTCAAAACATTAAAACTCGTTTAATTTAACTATAATACTGTTGGTGCATGTTTTGTGACAACAACTTCTAGTTTGTAATAGTTAGGTTTTGAAGTCATTTTGTTAATCATTGTAATCATTAACTTTAGTTTTGCATGTGTATCAAGTTCGTACGAACTTAGAATAGGTACGAACTTAGTAAGTTCGTACGAACTTAATAAGTTCGTACGAACTTGGCTTACTATAGATACACAAGTCCGAAAATCAGTTTTAAGTGTTTTAGGAACTGAGTTTTTGAGTGTAGGTTCGAATACTCTTTATATGTTCGAATGTAACCTTGTTTAAGTTCGAATATAAGTGATATTTACATTTGTATACTCATTTGTTTTCGTTTATGTTTATATGAGGATTCCGCACTCGTATAAACAAGTTTACTCCGTAGATCCGAGCCCCAAGGGGACTTACAAGTGGTATCAGAGCCTTTAAACATTTCGTTTTTGGTTCGGGGTAAAGAAAAGATAAAGAAACGAGTGTTTACAAGAGATTTGGAAGTTAGATTGTTGTTTTAAGCTTCCATAGTTGTATATTATCACTTAGTGTTGAAGGTATTCGAACTTGCAGGTTGAAACGAACCCATATCTGAAAATTTCAGATATGAGTTTTTCAACAGCAGATTGTACGAACCTAGAAAGGTACGTACGAACTTACCCAGAATAACCATACGAACTTACACCTGTAAGTTCGTACGAACCTACCCTTCGAACTTAGTTTTTGTTCGAACATACTAAGTTCGTACGAACTTAACCTGCTTAAGTTCGATAAAAAAAAAAAAACAATTTGAGTTATTTGGCGGGAAATTTCAGATAAATTTTCTTTCACCAAAATTTGAATTTAGGCTTACCATTGTTTAACTTTGGTTTGAGAAAATTTAAATTTTACTTGGAAAATTTTTGAGAAATTTTGGAGGGAAATTTGTGGTTTGAGTGAACTTGACGTTAGTTGACTTTCTACTACAAACTTACCTCAAATCCGTATACTCTTTAAGGATGTCAAATGTGAACAAGCTGATACAAATGGATCATTCTTCACCACCAAAGCTTTTAGCTGAAGATTACTTCGGGTGGAGAGATAGATTTGAATCATTTGCAAAATTTAATGACATCAACATGTGGATCTGTATCAATGAAGGATATGATACACCTTATTATGAATTCGAAGGGAAACTTAGGTTTCATTCGTATTCAACAATGAAGGAGGAAGACAAAAGGATGTATGATGTAGAGAAAAAGGCGTTGTCTGCTATCATCAAGTGTCTTCCAGAAGAAATTAAGTATACGTTCAAACAACATTACGACTATTCTAAAGAGCTCTGGATAGCTTTGGAGAAGAGATTTGACACTGATGCACAGATCAAAAAGAGTAGAGCTAACTCATATCAAGGGACGTTTACTAGTGATCAATACTCAGGGAATAGTACATATCAAAGCCTTGGTTACTCAAACACGTGACAGTTCATATGATTGGAGTACACCTGTTGAAGAGCCTCAGGAATTCTTGACCACAAGTGATGAGGCAGATCAAAAGGATGCTAGTGAGAAGAAGACTGAGAGAGAGTTACCTGCTTCAGAGACCAGGGTTATAAGATTGGAGTCAATTGATACTATGAGTACAAAGGACTTCATTGCTTAGATGACCAACATGAATGCTGAGAAGCATAAGGTTATTCTAAACTTAGACTCTGTAGTTAATGCTTGTGTTTTATATACTAACTTTGCATAGCAGGCTGAGAATTTGACTGAATCATCTAATATGATGACAGCTCAGCTAAATGCTTTAAAAGAAGAAAACACAATTTGAAAACTTAGAAACTCTGAGTTAGTTAATCAAGCTAAATATGATAAAGAGGATTTAAAATTTTTAAAAGACAAAGTGAACGAGCAGAGTCAAATAATTGACTTAGCTCGTGAGCATGCTTTGGATTTAACTAAACAGTCTTCAAATAAGGAAAAAGAACTAGCAGACACTAAGGTTAGGATTGCAGATCTTATTAGAAAACTAGAACTAAGAAAATTTTCAATCGAAACTTTAGATAATCTACTAAGTGTTCAGAAACAGCTCAGTGATTACAGGGGAATGGGTTACACTGAAACCCCTCCTCCATTTAATCATAATTATAATTCTACATCTGATGAAACTGAGCTGTCAACTGTCAATGACTCTTTCAATCAACCAGCAGTCTCTGAGATGGTAGACTTCACCAAGTCGACCAAGTCAGAGAGAGTTGTGTCAGCGACCAATGAAAAAGGTAAACAAACAGAATCTGAATTGGAACACCAAGCGATTCTCAAGGCTCAAAAGAAAGCCTGGGAGAAGCGTTCGTGCTTCACGTGCCATCAAAAGGGACATGTAGTAAGTGTGTGTCCATATAAGAAATCAAGAGTTTCGACAATTGATAGTCTAAGGAGCACTTCTCCTTAACCAGGAAGCTCAAGTAGAGAATCATTTCGGTCGAAACCTTCAACAAGTTTTAACAACCCCAACAAATTTTTTCTAACCAGGGTAGTAGTAATCTGAATTTTCATAATTTGAATTATTGCTATAAATCTAGGGTTAGATATTCTTCAAATCATAGGCCAGTCAATCAAAGACTTTTCTAAAAGTCTCCAGATAGAAGGCCTAGTGGTAGCTCCTCCCATTCACCAACAGGTGGAAATTCCAGAGTATCCATGTCACCTGAAATGCATGATGGATATCTGAAGGAATTTACATTTGTTGATGAGAATGGTTGATCCAAGTCCGTGGTGGCTTGGGTCCCCCTTTGTAACTAACGATTGTTATCTAGTGTGCAAGAACACAAACCTCATAGGCTACAAGTTCAGCAGAAGACGTAGCAGCTGAGGGGGAGATAAGATCAAATATGGGATGATAATCTAGTTGATTTTTATGGTAAGGTTTTTGATAAATCAAGTTTTGAGTTGTTAGTTCACATCGCTAGAATGACACATCATGAGTGAGATATCTCCCTTAAGAACTTTTATATATCTTTATTTCTTAGGATTTTTAGTTAGTTTGGAAAAACTATAAAAATACAAGTGTCACTGTGATGACGCGAAGAAATGACGAAAACATTACCCATGCCTAGAACATTTTTATATGTGTGACTTTTAGATGTAGTACATTCTCAAAATCATAGATCAACATTTTAAACATTTAAATATTTTTTACGATATTATACATAAAAATGGATTAGTAATATCACCAACAAAAATGAATCTTTTTCAAATAGAAGTTAGATTTTTAGGACATAATATAGTCCAAGGAACAATAAAACCTATTAACATAAGTTTAGAATTCTCGAGTAAATTTCCAGATGAAATAAAAGACAAAAAACAATTACAAAGATTTTTAGGATGTTTAAATTATATACATGATTTTTTCAAAGACCTTGGAATAATATGTAAACCATTATATGACAGATTAAAAAAGAATCCAAACCCATGGAGTCAAGAACACACAAATATTATTAAACACATAAAGGAGAAAGTAAAATATTTACCATGTTTAAATATTCCTCATCCTAGTGCTAAATTAATTGTTGAAACCGATGCAAGCGATAAAGGATTTGGAGGAATTCTAAAACAAAAATTAGATAATGAGACACAAGAACAGTTAGTCAGATACTACTCTGGTGCATGGAATGACTCTCAAAAGAACTATTCAACAATTAAAAAAGAAATCTTAAGTATTGTTTTATGTATTAAGAAATTTGAAGATGACTTATATATGAAATCTTTCCTTTTACGAATAGATTGTTTGTCTGCAAAATATGTTTTAGAAAAAGATGTAAAAAATCTAATTTCCAAACAAAATTTTGCAAGATGGCAAGCATTATTAAGTAATTTTGATTTTCAAATTGAGTTTATTAAAGGAGAAAACAATTCTTTACCATATTTCTTATCTAGAGAATTTTTACAGGGAATATGAGTCATAATTCCAATCAAAAGCTTGTTTTATCGAAGCAAACATTATCAAGAGAAAAATCTCCTACTTCTTCAAAAACAAATTTTCCAGCTTTACCAATGCCAAATAGATTTGCTCCACAAACCCCAGGGCCAAGAGCACTCCCTATGCCAGCCTATTCTAATATGTTACAAACTCCAACGTATAGCCAAAAACTCATAACCAAAACATCTACACCAAGACATTCCAAATCAGACCCTGAAGCAATTCCGTATGTCAAAAACCCATGTCATCAACTTATCAAAATTCTTGAACCCTGTGAAATTGAAAAAATTAATCAAAGTTTTCTCAGTTTAATCGATTATTTATTTCCCAAAGATTGTCATTTCTTCAATGATGAACTTAAGACAAGAGAATATTATCAAACCATTCTCCTTGACGCCGATTCTATTACAGTTGAACATAATATGAACCCTAGAGATCCTTCAAGGGTTGATTTTAGCAAAGTCCGAATCAAAAAGGTTATTTCTCCAGAAGAATGGGGATCAAGACCCTATATTAAGAAAACTCTTTCTGGTTTTCCTACCCTCCCATATTATAATTATTATGATTATCAAGAAGCATGGTATAAAATGTTTTTATTAAGAAATTTTAATCATTCATGGTTTCTCTATTTCGATAAATAATTTTCAAATGATTATCCATTATGGTTTGTGAAATGGTTCCAGTATCTGGGTATATGTCCAAAAGCATTTCCGAAATATGTTCTAGAGGCATTCACTAAATTTAAAAAATATTTTGAGAAGGAAGGAACTCCGATTTTTGAGTACACTCTTCAATTTATGTGTGTTTTAAGATTGCCATGGATTATGTCATGGACATACTTTTATCAAGAAGCTCAGATGACTCCATCTTCTCCTCCAGCATTATATAGACATTATCGGGTAAAATGGTGGAATAAATTTCCTACTAATAAAGCAGGAACTCAAGCAGTTGATGAATATTATAAGTTATGTTATCAATCACCTACTCAGTCACCTATTCGTCAAACTATAAAAATTGAAAGTCCGGATATGGTTTCAAGAATTCAAGCGGCATGTTCATCGCCGGAAGAAATTCAAAGGATTATCAATGAAATAAAAAATTCTACTTCAGGAAGTTCGAATAATGATCAAGATCAATTTCAAGACGCTCAAGATCCTTATCAAGACCCTTATGATGATGTTATTATAAGTCTTAATTAATTTACCATGTAAAATTAAAAGTCCTAATTAATTCTCCATGTAATATTACTTATTGGTAGTTTATTATCAAACTAATAATTCATTTTCTACGTCAATTATTAAAATCAAAAGCAAAGTGGAGCAGATTCATTCTATTCAAGATTTCAATCATTTCAACTACAAGACAAGAGATATTATTTCTACTTAATTCGTCTAATTTTATATAAAGTGTTTCTATCCTATTAAAACATAATTGTAATTGTATTAACCAAAATTTTGTTGGCCAATTTTGAATTTGTAATTTAGTATCACTCATTGTTGATCTCTATAATTTTCTATCTCAGATTTAGTAGGTTGATAAATATCACTAAATTCATCACTTTTATTGTCATCTTCGTATAAAGGCTTAGGTATAGTACTATTAAAATCGACTCCTCTTAATTTCATAGACTGAACTCTTCTAAAATTTTTGCACTCATTTGCTATGGTGCTAGTAGATCCTACTGAATGTCTAGCAGATTCAGAAAATAAGTTATTGAAAGTAATATCTACTGATCCATCTGTATGCTCGGTAACATTTGAGATTTGATCATTTATTTCTATTGGTTTTGGTGGATTAATATCTTGTAAATTCCATGTTAAAGATTGAGTTATTTCATTCCATTTTAATCTTTTTGGAGTTCTTATCTTAGCATGTGTAGTATTTGCTTCAAATATAATAGTTTCATCTCTAGGTGATGATAATCGAGTCTTAGGTTCAATGGTAGTAGTCATTGTTTTATAATATACTCTATAAATTATAACAGCAGCTCCAGTTTTTTCTTTAAATTCTAAGTTTTTTGTTTTTACTGTTAATGTTAAGGTATCTAAAATATTAGGGTCAAATAATCCTACAGTAAAATTAGGATAACAATTAAAATAGATAGGACCATTAGCTATATTAGATTCAGCCATAACTAGTAATGAGTTATTAAAATTAGTATGTCTAGCGTCTCCAGAAGATGCCAAGTCTAGTTCCTTTTAGAGAATTATAAAAGAAGACATTATCGGAGGAAAGAGGCATGCAAAAAACTACTAGAAAAAACACTTAGAAAAACTTCCAAATGTATGAAATCCCAAAAACCCTCAAAACTATTACTTTCAACCTCCCGATGCTCAAAAACCTTAGACTTTCAAATTATAATATCTCCTTCTATTTGTAAAGATTGTCAAGATACTACTCCTTGTAATTGTCAAAACAATTCTGATAATAAAACTTCAGGTATTTTAATCTATACTACTATCTTATTTCAATTCTCTTAATTATGCTTGCATTTTGCTACTTTAAAATTATGCTTCAATTTATTATTACGTTTCTTTCTAATATATTATCTTTATATGTAAATATATATATATATATATTAATGTCGTTATAAGTTTTATAATTGACTTTTTATACTTTTGTCATTATAATATCGTCTAAGTCGTTTTAACTCCGTTTTTAACCTAACTTTTGTTTATCGGGTTTTAATCGTACAAGTCTCGTTTTTAATACTTTAAGCCATGGATTATACTTAATTACCTTTTATTTTATTGATTTCATGAATTAAACCCATAACTTAGGGATTTTATGTCTTTAGTCCCTAAATTTCATATTTTAGCGTTTCTAGCTCAAGGTTTCGGTTTTAATTCACATTTAACATTTAAGTCTTGGTTTTAACATTTTAATTTATGGATTTATCTATATTACACTTAAACTTTCTGATTTTAATATTTTAGTCCTCAATTTTACGATTTTTGCAATTTAGTCCTCCTAGTCTCATTTTTAACACAAAACTTTAGTGATTTAAGGTTTAACAATCTAGATCTTGTTCTAATACTTAATTTATACCTAAATACATGAAATATACTAATTCTTATAGTAAAAGTCCATAATATATGATTTTTATCCTTTTGGTCCATTTTAGTTTTCATTTGTTCCATTCCATAGCTGGAAAGATATGTGGCCATGAAAGGCGAAGGGGCTAAGCGTCAAGTTGGTGATTTTTCTTACATCTCCTCCTCCCGGAGCCCAAGTATCATATACGCCCCCAAAATAAAGAGTCATGTTATGATCTTCTACATCCTAGGTCTTCCCGTTCCATCATCTGGCTTATGTTCTTGCAAATTCCGATCCAATTTATCGTAATCGATTAGTTAACATGTTGGTTAACCGTATTCTGAAACACTGAACAAAATCCCATTCTTCACACTCTCTGTCCAAATTTTAGTCCTTCTTTGGCTACAATTTTGACTAGTCAAACAAGCTTATATTTTTATGAAATTTTTATTACATGTTCCCCTATGTCTTAGCTTTACAGAAATATAAAGTTCATGATTTTTGGTCACGTTTAAGGGGTTCAAATCTATTTAATACTACACAAAGGTCCAAAAGTACCCTTTCTAGACAGTTGGCCAAAGATCTATTTATGCACGGAGTTATACTTACTTTCACAGAGTGTAATCATACTACTTTGAAAGCTAACACAGTATGTGACTTGTAGGAAAAAGAATCACTTCATTTAGATCCTTGGTTTGAAAGTTATGACCTTCCAAAGTTGGGTCAGTTTCTGACTTTTAAGAACAGTTTGTACACCTTGGTTTAAAAATATGTTTTGAGGTACCAATACTTGTCTAAAAATTATGAAACTGGCGGGTTGGAAAGCTAACACTTTAAACTTGATTTTAGACTCAGCAAACACTAAATTTCGTTAAGATTCGACTGAGTTATGCAACTCCAAAGTTGACCAATTTTTTTGTCGTTTTCAGTTTTGTTGTTTAAGATTTTGTTTTGGTTCTTTTTAGCAAAACTTTGTTATAACTCATACAAATACGACTTTTTAAGTTTACTTCTAGCAAGAGTGAACATCTAAACATATTCTAACTATTATATAAGCATTTTAATAAGAGATCTAAAGAGTTTATAGTGGAAACTTCCTTACAATGCACTAAAAGAGCAAATTTGAGCAAAGTGGATGTTGTGCTTGTTGTGAATGAGCTCCTAGCTTCCAATCCTTGGGTTTTTGAGTTGTTTTACTTAGAGAATGAAGTGGTATGAGTATGTGCACATTTTTTTATGGTTAAAAGAGCATAAAAAGAGAGGTTTAGTGATGGTAGTTCATGGTGGATCAAAGGAGGTTGAAGGGTGGATGTAGGGTGATTGTTTGATGAAGTTTGAACAAGATGAAGGAGGTGTTTGGGGCTGCTGTTGCTGCTGTTTTTCAGCAAGTGGAAATGAGTTGAGTGTTTTTCTTTCCTAGCTTCATATTTATCCACTCTTGCAATAATCACAAGGAAAATTGAGGCATGGTGAGTGTAATATTATATTGAGGAGATAATGTAGCTTGTGTGTGTATGTAACCAAGAAGGCAAGGAGGTGGTGGAGAATGGTGGAAAACATACGGCTGGAGTCAAGGAGGAGGTGGTAGCCTCCTTGACTTTTTGACATGCTTGTCTAAGTGGTTAAATTAGTTAGATATTTAGGTAGTTAGGATTAATTTAGGTTAATTAATTGTTAACTAGGAAATTAAGGTAATTTAGGTGATTCAAGATTAATAAATAAATTGTAATTTGTTTTGATAACATACACACGTTTCCGATATTTCGTTTAGTTAAATATGTGTTTGTATTAATCGTTGTGCTTACTTTAAATCGTGTTCGCATTTCCCTTCAATTATTTGATAACATACACTCGTAACCTAGCACAATAACATAGTATATAATTACAATTTAATTATCCGATAGTTTTTACGTTATTTATGAAAGACTTATCACCAACGTTTGTTTTTTATTTATTTATTGGAAATCGTCCGAATTAAATCGCGCAAATCTCAATAACTACGTAAATGTAATGTATCATGCATTAAGTAAAGTGCACCAAAATGTGCAACGTGGGCGTTTGCTAAACTTATCTCAGTTTAAATCAAATCGATTTCAATTACGAGGGAATTAGCGTAAGAATGCATGTTAATTGTGTGCTGAAGTATACCGGTTTTCGAGGATTGTCACAGTTTTCTTCTTTTAAAAAATTTAGCTGAGATGTAATCACATTGAATGATTCTATCAATTTTTCAGCTTGTTCCTGAAAAGTGGTACAAAGAACACACGCTTTAACAACTAAATCAAGATTGAGTAATACCTTTTGCTTATCGGCATCCAGATTTGCCATATAGGCGATGAAGTCTTGTGAGTTCATATCCTCGGTTGCCTTATTCTTGTTTCTGCAGCAGGTCCTTCAATCTCCATTCCTGTCATTGTGTTCTTTTCTGAATCAGATTTAGCGTTGCTTTCCTCCTTCTCTTCTTCGATGGAGGCCATGAACGCTTGAGGTTCATCATTCTTAGAGCTCCAATCATATGCTCTTTCCTGCGACTAAACCACTAGAGCTCTGGAAGTCTAATTACTTCCAGAGTTGTGGTTGTTTCCAGAGGGACGTTGGTTGAAGTGTCTTTGCCCATTCTGACTAGGGGTTTGCTCTCTTTTTAGTCGTTGACATACCCTAGCAAAATGCCCAAAACCGTCACAGTTATAGCATTTTACTTTGGTTTTATCAAACCCTAGCTTGCTACTCACAAACTTCCTCCCAGTCCGGCTCATAAATCGCTGAGCCCTTCTTGCAATCATGGTCATTTGCCATTGCAAGTCTATTTCTTCCAAGTCATCGGGGTCCAATTGATCATAATCCTCGTTTATCAATTCAGGATTCGTGATCTTGCCCCGAATGAAGTTCTCCTGTGAAGCAATGAAAGATGCAAACAAGGCAACTTCCTCTTCAACATATTTAATGCTCATTGGCATTGAGTTGAAACCACTAAATGTCCCAGTTTGAGGTTTCCTGTCTTTCCCCGAGTCTTCCGATGCAGCAATGTAATAGATATTGCTACCAGAATTTCTGATAGCCGAGTCTGTCTCAGCCTCACCGGTGTAGAATGCAGCAACTCCATTACTTGTCAAAGCAACAGAATTAGACCGTTTACCGTGGTAAACACTAGGATCCTGAACCTGATCAGATCCCGTCTCTTTCCATTGCATGTTCAAGTCATATACACGCAACTTACCGATTACTTCGTCAAGCGTAAGAGTTTTATAAATGTTACTCTCTTTTATCATCAAAGTGTAGATATCCCACTTTCAAGGCAACGCCTCTAGAAGTTTATTATTCTTCACTATGTCAGTATAGCTAAACCCAACGCTTTCCATCTCTGTGATCAGGTGATAATATCGGGTGATAATATCCTTTAATGACTCATATTTCAAATGCTTAAAAACGTAAAATTGTTTTGTAAGCAAGTCAGTTCGGCTTTCTTTGATCTGCTCATTACCTTCAAACCTCTTCTCCAAAGCTAACCATAGCTCTCTAGATAGGTTGAATTTTCTTGAAGGTATGTTTAATCTCTTGAGGTAAGCACATAGTGAGCGCAGATAAGGCTTTGTTTTCTGCCTCGTACATTTTTCTATCTTCCTCCTCCATTGTCTAATATATATAGGCTCTTTGTTTACCTTCAAATTCGTAACTAGGAGCCACATATCCGTCGCTGATGCACATCCACATTCTGACATCATTATACTTTGCAAATGATTCAATCCGATCTTTCCACCAAAAATAGTCTTCGCCCTTCAGAAGTTACGGGGGTAAGGCGGACTTTCCGACCTCATGATCCATTTCGATCATTTTACTGAGATTCGACATCTTTTCAAAAAGTCAAAAAAAGTCAAACAGGACAAGTTCGTACGAACTTAGATTAATTCGAACTTGAAATTAAGTTCGAATACTAACTAAGTTCGAATGGTCAAACAAACTGGTCAAACGAACTTGACTGCCAAAAAATTCAAACTGTTCGAACTTCGCAAGTTCGAAGGCTTCAAGTTCGTATCTACTTACAGCTGTAAATTCAAATGATATTTTGGGTAGGTTCGTATGATGCTTTCTGAGTTCGTATGAATTGGTTGTTGAAAAACTCAGATCTAGAAAATTTCAGATCTGGTTCGTTTCAACCGACAAATTCGAATCTCTCTTGCACAATATGAAACAATAACACCAATGGAAGCCAAAAGTACAACTTATAAATTCTAAAGTACTTGCACACTTGTTTTCATTGCGTTTTCTAATCCCGAACACAACAACTTACTTGTTCAGCTCTAATACCAATTATAAGTCCCTTTGAACGGATCCAAACGGGATTACAACGTGTATTATAGTGCGGAATGTTAGATATAAAATAAGATTTGCCCTTGTACATCTTAGAATCTGAGACATTAGCTGAGACACTAGCTGAGACACTAGTTGAAACGCTATCTGAGACACTAGTTGAAACGCTATCTGAGACACTATTTATAATGTCACAGATACTCAATGGGACACTATTATTAGTGTCGTAGAGCCTGTCAAAAAGACTATAAATACGCTACTGCTATCTCATTTGTAGGTGCTTGAAAGTTGTTGAATCAAAGAGATTGTATGTGCGTTTGTATATCTTCTATTCAGTGAGAGATTGAGAGCTTGTAACAGATTCATAATATCAATTCATCATCATTTGATTACTTGTTCATATACATACATATACATACGGATTTCACTCATATCATGTCTAAATCACAAAATTAGATCCAACACAGAATCATGTAATACACTAAACGACAACAAACCTAGGAAGTAACAAATGTGTTTTTAAGCTTTTAACAAAGTAACTTCGAATGTATTCGAACTAAACAGAATATTACAATGTACTCGAACTTAGTTTGCTGAAACTCGGTTCTTAAAAGGTACAAAAGAATAATTTTGAACTTATATTTATAGGCAGCTAAGTTCGTACGAACTTAGCAGCTCCTAAGTTCGTACGAACTTACCTATAAGTTCGTACCTACTCTAAGTTCGTACGAACCTACAAAATACCTAAACAAAATATTCATTTAAATTAAACAATATAAACAAATTACAAACTAACTATTACAAATATGAAGTTGTTGTCACATTTCATGTACCAACACGATGTATTAAGGTGTGACTTTTAAGGTACATTTTGTCTATTTGTAATTAAGTTTTAGAATTGTTTAGGGTGAAAAGAAATTTCGTAATCAATATTGTAATAGGGTCATTTTGATAGAATCGTCAACCCATATCCACAACCATGGAAGCTCGATCGCGATTAAATGTTGATACCATGGGTAAATCAGTAGATTAAACTTTATATCGAAGCATGATCAGCTCATTAATGTATTTAACTTCGAGCCGTCCAGATATCATGTATTCTACATGCGTCTGTGCTAGATATCAGGCAGCTCCAAAGGATTCACATCTTCAAGTAGTCAAATGAATTTTAAGATATCTTAAATATTCAATTGACTTTTGGTTGTGGTATCCTAAAGACACTGGTTTTGAACTAACAGCCTATTCAGATGCAGATCATGCAGGTTGTAAACTGGATCGAAAAAGCACATCTGGTGGTGTACTATTTCTGGGAGATAAGCTTGTAAGTTGGACTTCCAAGAAGCAAAACTGTGTTTCAACATCCATAGCTAAGGCAGAATATGTTGCAGCTGCTGTTTGTTGTTCACAAGTTTTGTGGATGAGGTCACAACTTATGGACTATGGTTTTAAATTTGAAAATATATCTATCTATTGTGATTCTCAGAGTGCGATTGCTATTTGCTGCAATCCGGTCCAATACTAAAAAACAAAACAAATAGATATTCGGTATCATTCTATAAAAGATCACATTGAAAAAGGGCATATCGAGTTATTTTTCATCAAAATAGATTATCAATTGACCGACTTATTCACCAAACCTTTAGATGAAAAACGATTTCACTTTTTGGTGTCTCAGTTAGGCATGTTTTCTCTTGAGCAATAATCTGTCAATTTCATCTTGAGATGCAAAATACTATCATATTTTGAGGGGGAGATTCATGAGTTGAAATATTTTGCATATTGATGCATGATGGTTTATACTCAAATTCAGAGTAAAACTCGATCTTCAAAAGAAAAAGAGATTTTGTTTTTATAACTCACCTTCATATGTAATATTTTATAAATCTTATTCATATGTTAAGGGGGAGTATTTTTCAAAATCTAAAACTTTCAAGTGTTCAAACCTATTTGCATATTGCACAACACTTTGAAATATTCTCAAAGACTTTTTGAGATTCCAATGGTTGATGGATAATCAAATCACCAGTTTCAATCAAAATTGTTTGGCAAAATGCTGATTTTTGTACTTAGTGTATTAGTTTATAATTTACTCCTATAATCCTCCAGAGCCGGTTGGATTTACCAAAGGAGTCACTTTCCAAAATTAGGATGAAAGAATAGGTCATAGTATGAGGGAGGGTGAATAATTCAAGTACAGAACAACATATTTTTAAAACAAATGCCAACTGAGGGTGGAGTAGGAAAATTGAGTAAGGTTGAGTGAGGAGTGTGTGAAAGGGTTAAAAGAAAAAGAAAACCCTCACTAAACAAGTAATCGCCGGGTAGCCACATCTACTATTGGAAATCATGTGTTGATTTCTGGTATTGAAGAAGACATCATGGACCTAGTGATGCAATGCACACATACCCTCCTAACCACTCAAGAATTTCTTAAACAAATTCTCATTTCATTATTTCACGGAGATTTTACACATAATCTATTGACAACTCTTTTGGAGTTTGTTGATATTGAAACAAGAGGACAATTTGCTCCAGTCCCCGACTTCATTTAATGCACAAATCGAGTCTAGAGCCAAATGAATAAAAATATTTTTAGGACACAAAGTGTACTTTTACACTCCATGTCTATGTGACATTATGCATGTCTATGTGACAATGCCGGAACATTCATAGTGATACCTAAAATGGTATTCCACAATGATTGAATGAAAATCCTACCAATGCTAACATCAAAGCCAACATTGAACGTAGGTCACTCGATTGATTTATTTAATATTTCAATTGATGTGTTAAACTGGTAATCTATGTGATCCACGAGTTATAGTATCTTCAGAAATGTGTTTTCTGATCATACGATCAACTTTTCTGAGATGACATCAAATGAATTGTTGCTTACCTTTGGTTACTAAACGAATGGGAAAAACACTCGTCCAAAATGTCATGTTCAAGATATTCATACTATATCACAATTATTATCAAAGAAGAGAGACTGAAGTTACAAGCTCAGATACTTAGAAAAGAAAAGAACTAGAGAAAATGTTCAGTTGAAGGTAAATGTTAAAAGCTCCAGAAGTTCAGATATTCATTTAAGGGGGAGCTAGAGCTAGAGTTGAGAGTCAAGAAATGAATTCAAAAGAAAGTTAAAAAAAAGAGAAGATTACTGACAATTTATCAATTTCAAAGAAGCTTCAAAGAAAAGAGAACACAAGAGAAGAAGTTCAACGTCAACATATCATATTCGAAGAAAAGATCTAAGGAAAGAGTATGTTAGAACTCAAAAGAAAGTTCTAAATCTCTATGTCAAAGACACTATAGATCAAAACTACAAGATAAAGGATAATCAAAGACAAGAGTAAAGTTTACAAGATCATCCAAAGAAAGGTCGTTAAAAACTACAAAGAAAGGTCATCAAAGACTACAAAAGACTATGATCATTCAAAGAAAATATTCAAGATACAAGATGCACTTGTACGTCTTAGAATCTGAGACACTAGCTGAGACACTATCTGAGACACTATTTATAGTGTTGCAGATACTCAATGGGACACTATTATTAGTGTCGCAGATAGTGTCGCAGAGCATGTCAAAATGACTATAAATACGCTACTGCTATCTCCTTTGTAGGTGCTTAAAAGTTGTTGAATCAGAGAGATTGTATGTGTGTTTGTATATCTTCTATTCAAAGAGAGATTGAGAGCTTGTAACAGATTCATAATATCAATTCTTCATCATTTGATTACTTGTTCATATACATACATATACATACGCATATATACATACAGATTTCACTCATATCACGTCCAAATCACAAAATTAGATCCAACACTAAAAGACAACAAAACGAGTGTAACAAATGTGTTTTTAAGCTTTTAACAAAGTAACTTCGAATGTATTCGAACTCAACAGAATATTACAATGTATTCGAACTTAGTTTGCTGAAACTTAGTTCTTAAAAGCGTACGAATGAATAATTTCGAGCTTATATTTATAGGCAGCTAAGTTCGTACACTTAGCAGCTCCTAAGTTTGTACGACATACAGGTTCGTACAAACCTACAAAATACCTAAACAAAATATTCATTTAAATTACAATATAAACAAATTACAAACTAACTATTACAAATATGAAGCTGCTGTCACATTTCATGTACCAACACGATGTAATAAGGTGTGACTTTTAAGGGTCATTTTGTTTATTTGTAATTGAGTTTTAGAATCGTTTAGGGTGAAAAGAAATTTCATAATCAATGTAGTAATAGGGTCATTTTGATAGGAGTTGTGGTTTACTTTTCTTGTAATTCACGCATCTTGCTAATTTTTATTAATATATATTGTTGTCTTAAACAAAATTAGGATTTGTAAACCCCAATACAACAGTTGGGTAAAACACTCCCTACTTATGATTATAAATACACATGCGATTTTGTTAGGATTTTTGACTTCAAAATAAACGGTACTATTCAATACCAACTACAGTATGACTTCTTCTAGTCAAAGGAGAAACTAGTACGCATTTCTTTTCTTGTGTTTTAATGGTCACTCTTGAAAATGATTTAATCAGTCAAGTATATTTGATACCTTTTAGGAATTGAGTCAGATTACCTAAACTTGGAGATAAAGTTTTCTAATTAGAGATTTGATTTGTAATCTAATTAGGAAGTTATTTTGTGTTACCTATATGAATAGGAATATAATGGTAGGGTTTTCGGTGCAGAGGTTGAGAGAAAAAGTGAGAGTTATGAGATTCATCTCCATCCGTACCGTGTAGTGAGTGTCCGGTGATTCAATAACGATGACGGTGAATTCTGTTATTGTAATCTACCATTGATAGCGGTGTGAGAATATGTGATGATATTCAAGAGTGTTGAGAGCGTCAATTCTTGTAACATTGTTCGTATTAAAATGGAATTTTGGTGGCCCCATGGTCATGTGGTTTTTACTCTTCGTTGAGAGGTTTTCACTTAAAATGTTTGTCTGTTATGCTTTTTTTTTGTTTGGTGTACGTTTAATTATTGGCTTATACATAGTCGTGTGATTTGTTTTGGTGGTGATCGATCCCAACAAATGGTATCTGAGCGGGATTGTTCACAACAACTGTCATCAGAGCCAGTTCATGGAGAAGAATCACATAACCGGGAGAAAGTCAATACGAAAAGAAAACAGAGTGCGGTTCGTCATATTTTGTGCAACGACGAGAGAATTGACGGTGTGAGATCGTTAACCGTTGGACCACAGTGAAATTTGAATTGTAGGTTCATAAGAGGTTGTTCTATGATCTGGCTGTTGGGATTGTTGATGTGAGGTTTCAATAGAGAGCTATGGGCTGTCGAAGTTTGCTGCAGAATTTTCGTAAGTTTGAGCACAGTTGTGGGAAAACAATTGTCGTGGGTTCATTAATCGTTGGATCATCGTGATTTTTGTAAAGAGGGTTCAAGACACGAGGATCAGGTTCATTCGTATTATAGTGAAATTTAAGTGGCTCCATCGTCCCGTACTTTTTACTTTTCCTTGAGAAGTTTTTCTACATAAAATGTTTGTGTGTTATGTTTTTTCTGTTTCGTGTACATTTAATTATTGGTTGATACATAGTTGTATGATTCATTGTGATAGTAATCAATTCTAACAAGTGGTATTTGAGCGGGATTGTTCCAACATTACCCATTGGATTCAATAAATATTTAATGGGTATGACAATTGGACAAAATTTACAGTAGCTGCTTATATTTTCATTCTTACACTTCCAATAATGTAAATTTATCATGTTTGTATATCGTAGCACCACAGAAGGATGCATGCTACTAGATGCTCCCATGATTTCACCTTATTAAAATACCACATTGTAGGTATGCTTGTCAATTTATAAGTTTAATTTGATAGATAACTACGAAAGTTTGTACAAGTTAAAAACATGAATCTATAAATAGATTTACAATTTTTATTATATGTGTTTGAATTATTAGTAATGAAAAAAATAAAGAAATAATCAATCTCATGTGTATTAAATGGATTGGTCAATTTTTAAAGCTATAATTAGTGTTACACACATTTTGATTCAATTATTGGTTTTCACATTTCACTCGTATAAAAAGATGAGAGTTGTAGTGTTGCCATTAACGGTTTTCAAATGACTAACGGATGGTAATATATTGTAGAAGAATTGATTATAATAAACATAATTAATTTTTGTTACAAGTATATATATGTAAGATGTTAACTTATATACATAGATGTGTTTACGTATATATATTTTGAAGTTATACCTAATCTTCACATGATTAAGAGTGCCTTTAGATTCTCTCAACCACCTTCTATATATTAACTATAGGTTTGGAATTATTCAAACTAGCTATATATTCATTTTTAAAATTTAAATGCTAAGGAAGCTGTTGGGGAGAGAGGTTATATGCTTTACTTCAATGATTGAGTAAATTACAAAATAATTTTGCAAAATACATTTCATAATCTTCTCAAACTGAATGATGTATCAACCATAGAAAATACTTTATCCGTCCAAAAAATGTCTCTCAACAATTTTTGTTTCATTTTAAATAGATAGGATAATGTGAGTTTTGCTTGTATATTTAAGATAAATTTGATTGAATTTATATAACAACTAAATGATTGAAAGTAAATGGGAGTAAAATGAGAATTTTAATAATTTTCAATATTTATTTTATATAAATGAATAATTATTTTAAAACAAACATAAATAGTAATGTGAATAATTATTTTAAAATGGAGAAAGTAAAGTAAAAAGTAATATAAACAATAGCAACCACATACCTTTTTTATTCTATGAATCAGGAAAAGAGGCAAAACATTTTTCTTTAGACAAAGTATTGTGATAACCTTATTTATTGATTAGATGATTTTCTTTCGAATCTTGTTAACAAAAGTCGATCACCAAAGTTTTGTAAACGTTTTGTAAATCATAAACGTCTTTGTACATGTTGAAATAATAATTTTTTTAAATTTTCAAATAGGTGGCATATGACATAGTTTATTCAAAGAGTAAATTACACTGATTAGGCCTCTGGTTTATAAGAACTTTCATCTTCTTTTTTAAAATTGTTCCCCGTATCATTTTTTAACATGTAATTTTGTACCGGTTCATTCTTACTTTGTTTACGGTCTCTTTTTTAATACAATTTTTTCTTATTTTTTTTTTATACTTTTTCTAGTAGCATTGATTATAATTAGAATAATAATAAAAAAGCAATAATATTTATTTTCATGATTATTTTATCTGAGGTTTTCCTTTTAATTTTAATTTAATGCATATACATATTTAATGAAAATAATATGATTCAAAATTATTACAATGGAGTTGAATGTAATGTAAACGAGGTTTTATTTAGAAAGATAACAAATCAATGAGGGAGTGATAAGTGTCTCACACGCTTTTGCTAATTTCCTTTTCCCCTTTCGCCCCTTTTTCCTTCACCTCCTCCCTTCCCACTCGGCCACCTCTTCCACCCTTCCCACCTGCTAGCTGACCACTAGCCATTGTTGGATTTCGAGTGTTGTCGTCGCTGTCAGGATTTCGACAGGCGGAATATACATTAATATGATGCACATGACTTTTAATTATGATATACATGAATTTTAACTATGATGTTGGGTGATCACCAGCCATCGCTCATCTGTCGGCGCCAAATTTTGGCTGTCGCCATCCTATCGGATTTCGGCGCCCGATAAATATATTATTTGGATTTTGGATGTCGCCGTCTTATCGGATTCGGCGGCCGATAAATATATTATTATGATGAATTGATTTTTAAATACGATGCACATGACTTTTAACTATGATACACCCAACTTTTAATTATGATGAGTTGTACTTTTAACTATGAAGTACTGTAATTATTACGATGATGCACTAGCCTTTTAACTAGGATGCATTTTACTTTCAAGTATACAATGTTATTTATTATTATGATGCACTTGATTTTGTAACGATGATATACTCTACTATGATGCACTTAACTTTTTAGCTTTTAACTTGCCTTTTAACTATGATATATTGTACTTTTAAACATGACGTAATGCGTTTAAGTTTTCGGTTTAGAAAGAATTTTAATATTATGCAGGATAAAAAATAAACAAATAAAGCTTTTAATAAAATATAAACTAAAGTTTGAAAAAGCGTAAATGAAGGAAAAAAGAAGATAGAGAGAGAAAAAACATAAAAAGGTTAAAATAAAAGTTTATGAAATATTAAACAAAATTAGATTTAAGAAAGTTAAATGAGGTTGAAAAGGAAAAAGAAATTTTTGTGAAAGTAAAAAAGAAAAAGGTTTGTCGGAATCTGGCGATAGCGGCTGGAATTCAACGGGTGGCAACCGTTGAAATCTGATGAGTGAAGTGGGAGAGGGTGGAAGAGGAGGACGAAAAAGAAAGCTAAATGGGAGAAGGAAGAAAAATGGGAGCGGGACACACTCTATTACTAACAAAATAATATAAACCTCCAGGACTAAAATTAAAATTCGAAAAGATATTTTTGACCTTTCAAATATTTAACGTATACCGGTTGAGTCTTACGACCTAAAACTGTCAATATGCAAAATTTTATCTTAAAGGATGATAATGAAATTTTTTGAAGAGAAATGACAAAAGGCGAAATTTCGTAATGGTGACGATCGATGTAATTTAATCTTGTTTAAAAGTTGTTTTAGATGATTTGTCTTTAATTTTCAAGATGACTTGGGAAGATGTTGGCTAATATCAACATATAATTATGAAAATGGACGTTCACAGCTTACAAAGTACAACTTATTAATCTGGCATCTTAGTTTAAAATCACGTTATAAGTTATGAGGACCCGAATTGGAATTCTGCAATTTTAAAATGAGAAGTCATATTTCTTTACAGTTAAATATTAACTTAGTAAGACGATTTAATTTTATCCTAAAAGAATAAATCCGGTATGTTGTAAGGTTTGTCTAAGAGTTCGTCAATCAAATAAATTAAGAATAAAAAATAATTCCAATGAGATTTCCACAACTAGGGTTAAATAACCCTCTTTTCAAAATTTTCCCTTTATTTGGGAGTTGGAAGGAGATAACATATTATTAAAATAACTAATATCATCAGAGTCATAGTCATTAAAGTTATATTATTTAAATAATATATTGTTTTTTAAGTATTAGGTAATTAACGGTTCGATTCAATTCAATTATTGTTAAAATTGAATCATAACTAAATATTTCAATTTGTCAATAATCATAACTGTTCGTTTTGATTTTTATAAGGTCCGGCTATTTGATTTTTTAGTTTCAGTTGGTTTCTTCGTGATTATATCGATTTATAACCGAATTTTATGCTATTAGTCGATTAAAATATTTGGGCTACAAAATTGACCAAAACCATTTTCATCTTAGAAAGATACACGATGTATCCTCGAGCAAGACTGCAATTAAAACAGGGGTCTGATTGGTCAAGTGCAAAAAGCAATTAAACTGATTAGATAATCCGGGGAGTTCAAGTTTTACATTTGTACAATATGAGTAATAACACAAGTAAAATGAACATAACAAATATAAGGTAAGAGAACCTATCGTTAATCATAATATAGTATAGTAAGTTAATCAAGATCGTCTCCGGAAAATCAAATCACATAGTTCATAAAACATATCAAGAATCTAAAATATTTAATTTAAGCTAAGAAATCAAATAACATAGATTAGCACAACTAATAAAACAAAGATACATCAAATAAATATCCATGAACACTACAATAAGGTTGTTCATGAGAGTTGTCTATGCTTATGCACCACATTCAACAAGTCGGAGATGATGTTGAAGATAGACTATCAAGACCCCATCGCATTTAAGACTTGAGCTTCTGAAGACAACTTGAAGAAAGAAGAGTGTTAGCGTATCTGTAGATTAAAGGTTTCTCAAAGGTTGACCTTATATTCGAAAGGTTTCTCAAAAGTTGTCCAAATTGTTCATCCATGAGAATGTATTTACTTTTATGATTAAGGTGGTTTCACTCACAATTGCAACTTATTATACTGGCATGTGGACTGGAATGGCAACAAGAAGTAATGTGAAGAATACCATGTCCACGGATGCAACTGGTAGTGCGCACATAACCCTCCAACGATTGAATATTAGTTAACTGAAGTGTTAAAGAATGTCCTAAAGATGCTATAAATACTCGACTCACTTCATTGGAATGTGTGTGAATTCCTAAGCCATTCAGTAGAACTAGACCTTAGCTATTTTTTATTTTTGTTAGTCAGCTTGGGAGTATTTTGGAGTGTATTCTCATTGTGAGCAAGAGTTGTTAAATATGTATTCAACCATCTTATTATTCTGCAAACAAGATTCTAATTCTTTGATTGAATATCGATTATTAAAGAATCCTATTGAAAAGTATTAGTCATTATATTTTTAATTAACTATTATATCAATCAATCAATATCAATATCAATAATCAATTATTATCAATTATTAATTACTAAGAAAGGAAAGATTATATTCACCCTCACTTTACAACTTATGTTGTTGATAAGACACCTTACGTAATAGGGAACAACACAAGCATATGCATTGCATAACCATGCTAAATATAAATTACTTGACGCTTGTAATTTTAAAACAAAAGATATAAGAACCCAGTGAATTAATTAAGAAAAGAATTTTACTTTACCATCAACTGTTAAATTCGAATTTGTACTTTAGATATATGGGAAAGACTCGTGCAACATATTTCAAATCTAATAAAGAACAGGAAAACGTGAATGAAGAATTGCATTTGAGAGGTATTTATTTATCGGACGAAGATAGATGGAAATGTTCACTGTTTTTTGGATTAATTTTCATATAATGCGGGAAAAATTTAATTTTTATTAATGAATAAAATATTGTAGTTAATTTGTGGCTCATTTTTTATATATATTACAGACCCGCGATAAGGCGTGACAGATTTAATTTTTGTAAATCAATAAAATATTTGGTCTATTTTTTTAATTTAAATAAATACATCAAATATTTAAGGGGCCAAATTATGGAAGGAGGGAAACAAATCTCAACCCTTGATTTCATCATAAATGAATTTTAAAAATCACAAATAATTTCAAAATTTAATATTCATCATAAATGAATGTTAAAAGTATTTATTTATAAAAAAATCAATTGCTAAGATTTGATTCCCTCATTCTCAAAGATTTAGAGCTTCCTTATGGATCATTTCCCTATATATATATGTATGTATATATATATATATATAGGGAAGGAGATTCTTGAGGAAGTGTGTGAAAAGAGGGAGAAGAGGGGAAACACAAACCCAACAACTAGAAAAATACGATGTTCAAGTGGGATTCATCAAATTTATGCATGAAACTTTCTGGAATCAATTGAAAAACACTAAAACATAACTCGTTGAACAAAATTGATGAGCAATTGTTAGATTCAATTGAAAAAAATTGTAGAAAATAGGTTTCATCAAGAAAAATGTAAAAACCCACATCTTGAAATATTATGATACACGAATAATAAACAAGGAATAAATCATTCCTAACTGTGTATTGTACGCGTTATTGCTAATACGATCTTTGCATCAGTGACTTCACAAAAAAGAATGTGCATTCCAATACGAATAATTTCGTATTTTACTGTTAGTTATTGTTTCATTTTATTTTTTTTTTTTTTTTTTTTTTCTTGGTCTATGCATGGAGATACAACAATGTTTCGTTACTAACAAAGGATAAATCATAAGCCTCAAGTATTATATAGGTGTCATGCTAGTTTATTATAGGTTCAAATAATAAAGTTTAAAAAGGGTTCGAGTTTTCAAGTTCGTACGAACCTGGAACTCAAGTTCGTAGAACCAAGTTTGTACGAACTTGGTCAGGCTGACTATAAATAGGGATTGACCAAGTCAAAACCCTCACACTTTTTCAAAAAGCTTACGAACTTATCAACCCTGCGAACCTACGAACCTACGTCACTGTGTCATCCAAACACTCTAAACCCTGCGGTTTAGATCTGTTTTCGTGTTTTCAATCCGTAATTCATCATCACATTGTTAGTAAGCATTTACGTGAGTATCTCATTCGCATTTTAATCCATTAATAAACTGAGATTCGGATTTTATTTAGGTTTTAAAGAAAACTAAAAAGAAATTCAAATAGTGATTGCGGTTATGGATTAAAAATGGAATTCCTTATTTACTTGCGTAAACCGCACCCTTGCGCATCTTTTCCAACATCCTGATTACGTTTTCGTTCAAACACGATTTTGAATTTTGGAAATCAAGATCCTCCTGCGAACTTCCAAGTTCGTACAAACCTAAGTAACTGTTACAAGTTCGTACGAATCTATGTAACTGTTACAAGTTCGTATGAACCTAGCTTGACTCTGTCAAGTTCGTACGAACCTATGAAGTTTGCTAAGTGACTATTTTTCAATAAACTTAGATATATCATGTTTCTTATAGTTTGATTCATATAATTGAATCTTAGAATGATTAACCTGATTATTTAACGTTTTATTGTCTATGTTTGGAATGTTTGCTTGTCTCTTTTGCAGGTATGGCTGATCAACAGTTCTTTAGCAAGCATAACTTGGCTATCTCTTTCGATCTTAAAGATCCGGCTACCGAGCATTATAGGGGCATCCTTACATTTCTGATGCACTCTAGAGTTCATTATGCTCTTTCCCATTCACCGACGTTGAGGATCTCATATCTCAGTCAGTTCTCGGCGAATGCGGAGTTTGATTGCGAGCCGAATCCACCAGTCATTCGTACTTGGGTGGCAGACCGTACTATCGAGTTCTCATTCTTATATCTTCGACACATTCTCCAATTGGGTACTGAAGCCCAGGAAGACGGTCCAACTTCATACTCGTTAGATCTCAGGGCTGAAGCTTTCCAGAGGATGGGATATGCTGGGGATGTCACACACAACCAGTATACAAAGAGTTATCTCTTCGGACAGTGGCGGTATCTCATGCATATACTGCTAGTTTCTTTTGGTTCGAAGAAGGCGGGATTCGACATAATGAATCATAAGATGCAGTCGGGAATGGTTTCACTTGTTTACAACAAACCCTACTGCTTTTCCCAGTACTTCTTTGATGAATTGGTTCAGCAGATCCGCGGGGCTGTTAAAGATCGGTTTCTTCTCTACCCTCGTTTTGTTATGATTATCATCAATGGGTTAGCACCGAATTTGCCCGAGATCAATCCCATTGTATATCTGTCAACGGTGGACAAGAAGATCTTTGTTCATTGTCTTAGCCACAGTAGTCACCGTCCCGCTGCTGAGTTTGCTCAGGCTACTCCGCTTTTCAGGGTTGTTTTAGATGCTGATTATGCTCCACCACTCAATGATGGATGGTTAGATGCGCCCCAGGCCGAGGAAGAAACTCGTATTCCTACCCCACCTCCAGATGCTGCTCCCATAGAGCATCAAATGGTTAATGACATTCTAACTCAGTTAGAGCAACCCCAGGAGGGTCACCATATTGATCGTGCTACTGCTGAAGCTGATGAGGCAACGACATCAGCTGTGTTAGATGATGTGGATGCGTTTGTTACTGGTCCACACAATGATATCGAGGCCGATATTGCACACATCGAGACTTATACTGCTGGGGCTGATGAGGCAACGACATCAGCTGTTAATTTGTCAAGGAATGTGGAATGTGACTCAGAGACTACTGAGAGTGATCTTGATAGTGATGAGCCGTCAGCTTTAGTTTTTCATGGATCACGTGCGGTTCTGGCTCCACATATTATTGCACAACAAAAGGGTAAACGCAAGCTGATTGAGGATGATGATTATATCCTTGAAGATGAAGCTGATGATGATTCTGACACCCCATTGGTTCGGGCATCCAAAAGAAGGCGTCCGACTGGGGTGGTCATTCGTGAAGTTGGTGACACTTCAGCTCCTACTTCTGTCCATTCTACACCACCTGTCCTCACTACCACTACCACACCTACACCACCACCACAACCTTCCGTTACTGAGGATGCAGCTACCACTACCCCTCCCGTCACTCCTACTCCTTCCGCTTCCACCAGCCTACCTGCAACTCATCCACCTGCCAATCTATCTGAGATTGAAAGATTCTATCTTCAAGGCTGGATCTCAAGCTTATCAGATATGGTTGCTAACTTGACGGCAATTGTTACGAGTCAAGAGATCAGGGTAAACAATGTGACTGCTATGAATGAAAAGCTCATTAAGCGCAATGAGATGTTGGAAGAGATAGTGCGTGACAATGAAATTCTTCTCTACCGTCTGAAGCGCAAGACAGCTCAGGGGGAGGAACCTAGCTGTAGGGGAGATGAACTTAGAAAGAAAAGGGATGAAGACAGAGACGATGATCTTAGTGGGCCAAAGGAAGGTGAGCTGCCTAGCTCTTCGACTAAAGCACTAGAAGCACAAGGCCAGGGGGAGTCTAGTCAACAAAAGGGAGTAACTGGTACTGAAGAAACTCCAGTGAATCTGACAGAGACAGACACTATCGAAGCACTTCTTAATCTAGATGTGTACGATAGTAGTGAGTCTGAGTTGGAGGAAGGAGAATTTTTGCCCAAAGAAGTTGCTGTTTGGAATTCTGCCGATGAAATCATACCAGATGTTGATGCTGATATAGATGAACATGTTGTGACTAAGCAACCGATAACTGAAGTGGTTAGGGATGATTCAGCTAGTGAAAGTGTGATAGCTCGTCAAAGAATAGAATCAGAAGATGATAGTATTCTTGATGATGATTCAGAAGCTAACAGAGAACCATCTAGAGCAGAGTTAAGAAATATGTAGTTTAAGCAGATTGAAAAGGAACCAGAATTGAATTTTAAAGAGACTATCAAAGTCAAAGGTTCGGGAGACTGAAGAGAGGCATCATAAGCTGGTTCTATGACAGCGAGCTGAAGCTGTTCATACTTAAGAGATATGATGGAATTCAATACTTGGAGAATAAATTGAAGATTTTCAGTTCCTTGCCGAAGATTGAACTCAAAGAACTGGCTTGGCTAGAGTTGATAAATCCGGGAGAAGACCCTTATGCTAGAACGATGGAACGCATTCTTAACCGTGAAGGAAGGTCAAACAATTTTGTTGAATTGAAGCCTAAGACCAGAAAGAGAGTTCCAGATTTGACAAGGATAGATCCGATTTCAAACAAACCGTGGATGAAAATGATTTATAAGCCGGTTAAGTGTTTGAAGAAAGTTCCTTTGAAGAAGATGCCACAAAATATCTTGACTAAGCTGAAATGGTGGTATGTAGACAACAAGACAGCTGAAGCTGTAATGGAAGATGTTGATGGGAATGAGCTGCTGAGAGTTTATGATAGTTTACATCTGGTAAACTTATCAAAAGATGATCTGATGACGCTACATGTAAACAAGATTCTCTACAGAGATAGTTGGAGATATGAGGGCAGAAGATATCAGAAAGTGGTTAGAGTTTGTATAGAAAAAAGGATTATGGGCAGGAAGTCAAGTGAGCTGAATGAAGAATCAAGATCAAGACTCAAGAAACTAGAGCTATTGTCAAGGGGGAGTCTGTTGGTACATATTAGTGACAACAACTTTCTAGTTTGTAATAGTTAGTTTAATAAGTCTTTTGTAATTAGTTTACTTGTTTTGTGTTGTAATGTAAGTTCGTACGAACTTAGGTAGATACGAAGTTAGGAGTCATACGAACTTAGGCTAAGTTCGTATGGGCCTGTGACCAGACAAGTTCATAGGGTCCAGATTGTACAAACTTGAGTCCTATATATAGATTACATGTTAGTTCGAATGTAGTCAAGTTGTTTTGAGTATTTCCAGGGCTTAGCTAAGACAAGTTCGTATACTTGTGATTGTGTAAGCTAAGGTTGAATGTAATTGTTATTTACGTTCAATGAAAGTGATCTTAATCATATTCATATTGTTTGGTTGATTAGTGTGACGTTTGTTTAAGGATTCCGCACTTAATAAACGTATTAACCTCTTAGATCCAGATCAGGGAACCTACACTTAACACTCTTACTCTTGTTGATGTCTGTTATTTAGTTAATAATTTGCAATCTCAGGTTAGTGTATTTGTAGAATCTCATAAAACCTTGACATCTGATCTTGAAATAGCTAAAAGTGATGTACGTAGGTTAAGTGAGGATAAACTAGCATTAAATGAACAGTGTGTTAAAATAGATGGCTTATATTTGAACTTAAAAGATTTAAATCAAAGTATTGCTAGTAAAGATAAGGAGTTATCTGAGTCAAAATTGAAGTTAGTTGAGCTAAATCGGAAGTTCGAAAGTTATAGGACATCTTCTTTAACTTTGGATAAAATAATTAGCTCACAACGTAGTGTAAAGGATGTGACTGGTTTAGGTTACAGTGATGTACCCCCACCTTTTAATTCAAATTACACTACTACTTCGGTTGACTTAGAAATGACTGATGTGAATACTAAACCTGAGGAATTAGTAACTAAAAAGTCTGAAATTTCTGAAACACAGAAGGACGTTGTTAAAGATCCATCATCTGACATTAGTAAGAACAAACCATTCTCTAAAGTACATGATGTCCCGAGTGAAATGATGATTGATACTAATGTAAATGATGAGTTTATTAAGTCACCTTCAGTGTTTTCGGCTCAGACTAAGAAAGAGGGTGAAAAAGTGGTTAAGTCAAGTAAGCAGATGTCTTACTTCAAGTGTCACCAAAAAGGACACGTAGCTTCTTGTTGTCCTAATAAGAAGTTGGAAGCACCACATAAGCTCGTGAATAACGATAAGACACCGAATATCTCTAGTTCGAGTATAGACAGCTTAGGTATCAAACTGGGATTAGGTAGTAAACCTGTAAATATTCTTAAAAGAGATGCTTCTCATAGTGTTTCTCCACCTAAACCTAAACGGCCTGATCATTCTATCAATAATTTTAGAGATCAAATACCGTCGAGGTTTAGGATTCCAAGTAGAAACTATAGTCAATTTGAGATTGGTTCTACTTCACGTACATCTGAGTTTAATTATGTATATAATAATAGAACTCATAGTTCAATGTCTAGGAGGTTCTCCTCTAATTCGCCTCTGACGACTGAGAATCATCAACAAGCTCAAACTTCTTCGAGAGTGACTAAAGCTCCTAATGGGAAGGATGGTTACTTTAAAGAGTTAAAGTTTGTAGATGATAAGGGACAAGCCAAGACCGTAATGGCTTGGGTCCCTCTTGAGAACTAATAGTGTACAAACTGTTTGTGCCGGAGCAGACTGTGAACGACGACAATTGGTGGTACGTAGACAGTGGATGTTCTAGGCACATGACAGGTACTCGAAGTCTACCGAAAGACTTCAAAGGAGGTTTGAAACAGCGAGTTCATTTTGCTGGTGATAAAGGAGGAGTAATAACTGGGAAATGAAAAGTCTCAAATGGCACTTTGACTCTAGAGGATGTGAATTATGTTGAAGAACTAACGCACAACCTAGTGAGTGTTTCCCAAGTCTGTGATAAAGGTCATCCTGTACATTTCAATGAGACAGAGGCCTTAGTCCTGAAGCCGGATTTCATTATTCCCGAAAAATGGATATTGATGAGGGCTCCAAGGAAGAAGGATATTTATGCCATCAACATGGGTGCTCCTATTATTTCAATGGAGTCAACATGTCTTATATCCAAGGCTTCTAAAGCAGACTCACTTTTATGGCATAAGAAAATGGCACACCTGAACTTTCGAAAAATGAACTATATAACCAAGAATGGGTTAGTTCTAGGTGTACCATTGAAAAGTTTTGAGTTTGAAGACAAGTGTGTTTCTTGTTTGAAAGGAAAACAGCATAAGAAACCACACAGGTCTAAAACTGAAAACTCGATCCTCTCGCCATTTAAATTGCTACATATGGATCTTTTTGGTCCGATAAGTAAAAGAAGCATAGGTGGCAAATAGTATTGTTTGGTTGTCATAGATGATTTCTCTAGATTCTCTTTGGTATTCTTTTTGGGATCTAAGGATGAAACTCCTGGTATTCTGATGGAGTTCTTAGATCTAATAGAGAATGTCTATAGAACAAGAGTTAAGAGAATTCGTAGTGACAATGGAACAGAGTTCAAGAACTCAACGTTTAATGTCTATTGCTTAAGCAAAGGGATACATCATCAATTCAGCGCACCTTTTGAACCTCAATAGAATGGTGTTGCTGAAAGGGAAAACAGAATGTTGATTGAAGGGGCTAGAACAATGCTTGCAGATTCAAGGCTTCCGGTTATCTTTTGGGCAGAAGCGGTGAATATTGCATGTCATGTTCTAAATAGAGTTCTTATGGTTAAAAAGCAGAACAAGACTTGTTATGAGCATTTAAACAATAAGAAACCTAACTTAAAAGGGTTTGAACCCTTTGGGGTTTCATGCACTTTATTGAAGACTAGCAATCAACCAAAATTTGGTGAGAAGGTTGACGAAGGATACTTCCTAGGTTATGTGCCTAACTCACCAAACAAACGTGTATTCAGTAAATCTACATGACGTGTGGAAATAGTTTATAACATTGAAGTTACGAGCTACACACATGACTTACATAAGGGATTAGATTGGCAATTTGATTATTTAGATCTTTTTAAGTCATTTAAAGTCCCTATCAGTGACTATGTCAGTAATTCAGAGATACCCGAGGATTAATTGTTTGGAGATGAAGATCTTAGTCTTTCTCCAACATCGAATGTTCAAACGTCTGGAATTAAGACTATTGTTGATTCTGATGATGCTTCAACAATTGAGTCACAACAACCTCCAGCTGATATACCTCAAGAGAACGAAGATCCTAAAATTGTTTCCCAAAGAATTGTGGATGATATTCTTACTCCTCTGAGACAATTAAGGACTGTCACACCCCAATAAAATCGTGTCTCGTTTAAGCAATGCGGAAGCACGGGGCATGACGTGGATCAATTCAACAAGTAAATCGAGAGCATATGATTATCGCAGACATATACTTAGAATGCCATAAATAGTTTAAATAACACGGTTACATGTTCATCGTGTTTACAAAACAATAGATGTTTAGCAAAACAATATGATTAACATTTTAATCACAAATCATAGTTTCAATATTTATCAAAAGGATGGCATCCTATTCATCGTGGTGAGCAAGGGTCCCAAAAGTATGCATGCATGATCTTACGTCGCTGCTAATTCCCTGAAAAACATAGTTAAAAGGATCAACAAAATTGTTGAGTGAAATTCACAGGTTTAATACATCGTCATTCAACCCAAAAGTTTAGTAACTGTTTCACAAGTCGTTTGTGCCATCCGTGGCAGGTAGTACGATGATATGCAGTTTAAAACAATAAATAGCTGACTGTGATCCCCTGAAGGTTAGCTAGACCTCACGAGTTAAAGTGACGACACCTAGGCCTATAACCAAACCACGACTTTTAATGTTTTTGCCTGGGACCAATAGAATATACGCTCCTCGTCTCAACATATAGTCGGCAGTTAGTATGACTAATAAAAGTGGGAGGGATGTCATCCCAATAGTACTATTCGCATATTCGGTGGCTAGCGTCATCTAGCTAATGGTTACAGTTTGTAGTCATGAGGACTTCTATGCACTACAACTAGTTTAACATAGGTTCGCACAAGGATTCATTGTCAGGTTTTCAATCATCGCATGAAAACAGTTTGTATGTAAACAGTACATATGTTTTTCACCCCAAATTTAGAAACCAGTAAAATAGGGGCTGTGAACTCACCTGGTAAGCTTATGTGAGTGCTAGCGATTTATATGGGTGTTTTTCTCAAGTAGCCTCCTAGCGCACTAAACGCATGAGGTCGTTTGTGTAAGTAGATAGCTAACCGCGTATCTAAGTTTGTAAGAGTAGATGGCTACCCGCACATCTAAGTTTGTATCGATAGCTACCCGCATATCTATGTTTGTTCAAGTAGATGGCTATCTGCACATCTAGGCTAGTTGTTCACTCGACTTGTAAGTCGAAAAAGTATTTCGTTTTCGAAAAGTGTACGACCCGTTGGTGATAGTTTTTATATGAACGTGGATGTTTCTTGATGGTATCATGAATTTGTTTTTATATCCTTATACTCCTTGTTGCACTCAAAGCGTACTTTTTAAATATTTCAAATCGTTTTCGTGTCCGTTTTTCCCTCCAAAAATTGTTCCGAAAATGGGTCGAGTAAAACTAAATTTTTCTCAAACTAAAGTTACTCGATGGAAAGCTTCAACTTAAATTTTGGTAATCAATAAATTTTCTCAAACTAAATATATATTTTTTTAAAGCAGATTTAAAGCTTACCAGTCCGGGTAAGGCTTCAACAGACCTGGTAGAATGTCACCCGTCTAGGTGACAAGTGGACAGAACTCAAGGTCTCTTAATTCACCCGTCCGGGTGAAGGCTCACCCATCCAGGTAAGGCCAAAATCAGACCTCACGCGTCCGGGTAAAGGCCCACCCGTCCGGGTAAGGCCAAAATCCGGCCTTTTCCCCTGTTTTTCACAAAATGACTTCAAGTCCAATTTTTGATATCCCAAACCAAGTTTTTAGCATTTTAACAACAAGCAACATGTTCCTAATCCAAAATGTGACATTTTCGGTTTTCGCTTCTCGTTTTAAACACTCGTTTCATTACACATTTTGAAAGCCATTTCTTGCTCTTTTGTCGACTTGATTGGCATTTGAACTTCTATGTGGTTTTAACACTTTTCAAATTCCCTTTGTGCATAGTTTCTCAAAATCAAATGTTTAACCAACCCATTTACCATTTTCATGTTAAGATATCTATAATCAATATCCTAGGATACAAGCATTATCAATCAAACATGTTGGTACTCATTTTAACACCATTTAGTTCTTGATCATTTGAACACATTTTAACTTGTTTTAACATACAATTAGTTGATTTAAACTCAAGAGTGAACCTCTAGCATCTAGACATTCATAATGTAGGAAATGACAAGATCAAAAGGGAAAGGATTTCCTTACTATGCTTTAGGATGAAAATGGCAAAGAAGAAGAGAATAGAACTTGAAATCTTAAACCCAATCTCCTATTAAATACCCAAATCTCCTAGCTTTCTCTTATTTGTTTGGTGTAGAGCTTAAATGATGGTGCAAAATGATGAATAAAAGTGGTGGTTCATGGTGGTTTGTGTGGTGGTGGTGTGGTGGTAATTCTTGAAGAAGGTGGTGAAAGAGGTGGTGAAATGATGAAGAAGGAGGTGAAAAGAGAGAGAGAATTTGAGAGAAAATGCAGAATATTTGAAGTGTGAAATGTGCATTTTAAATTAGGTGAATGTGTGGTTGAGAGTGAGTTGTGAAGTGAGATTACGTAGACAAGAAGAAAGGAAATCTGCATTTTAAATTAAGTGACATGTGTGGTAACTTGCTTGGATTTAATTAGAGCTAGGTGCTAGCTAGCTTGATAAAATTAGAGCTATGTGCTAGCTTGCTTGGAATTATTTTGACATGCTTGAGCTACTTAAACCCAAACTTGGTGTTTATGTGTTAGCAAGGTTTAGTAGGGAGATTAAAGGAGGTTGGAACATGATTAGTAAGTTCTAATTCATTCGTAAGAATTTGTGTTTCGTTTAGTGAATCTCGTGTTACCTTTCTTCGTTGATTTAACTTGAATCATATAGGCTTGATATAAGCCTTTTGAAAGGTTGAGTCCCAAATCCTACTACAATCGTATAGGTAAGTAACCATTCTTAGTTAGCCTCACGTTATTTAAGAAACGCTTATCACCAACGTTCGTGTTTTGTCGGAATATTCCGATTTTTATCGTGAAATTATCAATAATTATTTAGATGTAATGCATCAAGCATTAAAGTAGTGTGCACCAAAATGTGCAACGTGGGCGTGAGCTAGACTTATCTCAGTTTGAAACACGTTTGATTTCATTAAAGGGAATTAGCGTAAGAATGCATGATTTTAAGGTGCACGGGAAGTACCAATTTTCGAGGGTTGTCACAAGGACATCTACTACTAATGATGGTATACCACCATTGGAGGAAATAGGTACTAACTTACAAGATGATATATCAGTTGAACCGGTAACTACAACAAGATTGAATAGGAATCATCCGATTGAGAATATCATTGGTGATCCAAACACTGTTGTTCAAACTAGGAATCAATCTAAAGCTAGAACATCCAATCACACAAGCTTGTATGCTGAAATGAAAGAGACAGGAATTACAAATCTATGTCTATATTCATGCTTTATCTCACAAGTTGAGCCTAAAAATGTGCAAATGGTATTAACAGAAAGCTCGTGGGTCGAAGCAATGCAGGATGAACTTTGTCAGTTCTCCAAGTTACAAGTATGGGAATTGGTTGATTTACCTGCTGGTGAATATCCAATAGGAACTAGATGGGTATTTAAGTGCAAGAGAGACGATCGGGGAATTGTTACTCGTAATAATGCCCGTTTAGTTGTTCAAGGGTTCAATCAAGAAGAAGGGATTGATTACACGGAAGTGTTTGCACCAGTGGCTAGGCTTGAAGCAATTCGGTTATTCTTAGCATTTGCATCTTTTAAGGGAATGAAAGTTTTTCAATTAGATGTTAAGAGCGCCTTTTTGTATGGCAAAGTCAAAGAACTGGTGTATGTCTCACAACCACCAGGATTTACTAATCCTGAGTATCCAGATAGAGTATACCGTTTAGATAAGGCTCTATATGGGTTACATCAAGCACCAAGGGTGTGGTATGAGACATCATCAACGCATCTTCTTGAGAATGGCTTTACAAGAGGTGCAATTGATAGTACACTTTTTGTAAAATGGAAGAAGAAGGACTTTCTACTTGTTCAAGTATATGTCGATGACATTATCTTTGGGTCATCTGATGAAAAGATGTGTATAGACTTTGAACAAGTTATGAAAAGTAAGTTTGAGATGTCTGCTATGGGAGAGTTGAACTTTTTCTTAGGGTTACAAGTTGACCAAAAGAAAGATGGATTCTTTATTCATTAATTGAAATATTCACATGAGTTATTAGAACGTTTTAAGCTGGATGAATATCGTATCTATAAAACTCCTATTCCAGAAAATCATGGACTTGGTCCCAATACATCGAGTGATCAGGATGTGGATCCTACTCTATATAGGGCCATGATTGGATCACTAATGTATTTGACTACATCTAGACCTGATATTATGTTTGATATCAGGGTAATCCGAAAGAGTCACATATGCAAGCTGTAAAACGAATCTTTCGTTACCTCAAAGGGAAGAGAAAGTTGGGTCTATGGTATCCAATTGAAGGAGACTTTGATTTCGTTGCTTATACTGATTCGGATTATGGTGGATGCAATAAGAATAGAAAGTCTACTACCGGAGGATGTCAATTTTTAGGAGGTAGACTCGTATCTTGGCAATGCAAGAAGCAAAGCTCAGTAGCAATTTTTACATGTGAAGCTGAGTATGTTGCACCTGGCAGCTGTTGTTCTCAAGTGTTATGGATTCAGCAGCAACTACGGGATTATGGGTTGAACATAACAAATACTCCTATGATGATTGATAATGAATCAACAATCTCTATAACCAATAATCCGGTTAAGCACAGTAAAACCAAACACATTGATATTCGACATCACTTTATTAGAGACTGTGCTGAGAAGAAATTGATAAGGTTAGCTAAGGTTCCATTTGTGGATAACGTAGTAGTCCTATACACCAAGGCATTCGACAAAGCTCGATTTGAGACATTGGTTCAATTGAATGGAATGAGAAATCCAGAATGATTAGTCTTCCAAAGGGTATTAAGTAATAGTTAGTAGTAAGTTTATTTTTTATTTTATTTTTTTTTTAAAAAGGGAGTTGGCGTATGGCATTCATTTGCTTGTTACCTAAGGGGAATCGCCTCCGATAAAAGAACTACTGTAGTTTTCTTTTCGAAAAAGTTAAGTGTTTATCTGCTGGGAAATGATAGTACATTAGGGAAATACGCTTAACAATAATAAGTAACAGTCTTAAGTTAGATGTGTTAGTAGATTCCAATAAGTTACATTAACGTTACATCTTTACAACTAGGACCTTACTTATATTTATTTTATTATACACCTTTCTCCACATGTTATAATGTGCTTCGAATAAATTAAATCTAGGCAGCTTCATTATATGATGTACTGGTAGGCAAATTCTGCTATGATTTTTGAGCATCTAATAAGCAATAACTCTTATGTGTGTTATCTAGTGTGATCTACTATATGATGTATGACATAAGTCTTAATTGTTGAATGATAGTATAACCATACACTGTTATCTAGAATCTATGATATCTGTCTAGACAAATAGTTAGAAAAATGGCTATTAGGAAAACTACTAGTAACTTTGTTGTACCAACTACAGATCTGAAGCTTTTAATTTTGCCAATGGTCTCAAACTTGTTTTGCTTATACTAAGGGATCTTCTGTTATACTAAGTACAGATCTAAAACCACTAGTATCTTCAAAATAGGTTTGATGTTTGTCAAATTTTAAAATAACTCAAGGGTATGTTATATGTTTCGAAAAGAACATCATTTAGTAACCTCTACCTTGAATGTGAAAGATACAGTGTTATGTGTTCTACTTGATTTCTCAATATGGCGTATTTTGGTTCACACTAGTTAATATGCATACTAACAATAAAGGTTTGCTTGGAAATCAGTGTATTATTTGTTTATGTGGATCATAATATCGGTAATCATCTTGAACTGTCTATGATAATTGAACGTTCATTTTGATGAATCATTTGTTCTCAATTACTGTCAAAGTATGGTTAACGAAAGTGTTATATCCTGTGAAGATAAGTAACCAAGTTATACTTTCATAAATATAAGTTGATAAATGGTTAAGTTGTATGTTTTGTGTAACTTATTGTGAATTTCAGGAGGTATGTATACTAACAATCTTCTTCGACTTATTAATAAATAATAAGGTACAATGTATTCTCTCTAATCTGATCCCTAAGCAGATAAATTCTTAACGCCCAAAATATGTACTGTTTCTCTTATGTGTTGCTTTAATAAAATGTACTTGATACCACTGTTTATTTTCAATATTCATTTGTAGTACTTATGTTATGATTTTTATTGTTTTACCCTTTGGCATTAACTTATCTATGACCTTTTCTTTCGCGTTGACCTATGGTTACAAAACAAGTGAAAAATAATCTTATTTTAGACTTGTATGCATTACGTGGGATTAAAATTATACTAAGTGCAAAATTTCGTGTTTTTGGTCAAACTTGCGAGGTGACAAAAAGATTGCGAGTTGACCACAGCTTGCGAGTTGACTAATCTCTTCTGCAAGTCGAGTCAACCTGGTATAAAAGCATGTGAATTGACAGGTCAAACTCACTATTTCTTGCGAATCGAATCCAAACAACCTGCGAATTGAGTTTTTGCGAAACGAGCCAAATCTTGCTTTCACTTTATTTTCGTGATTCTTAGTACAAGAACGACGTTTTCACTCCATATATTTTGTACAACTTGTTGTTGTGAACATTTTGAGGTATAAATCAATAATTTTCACCGTATAATTAACTTGAAATCAACGGATTTATAATATGAGGGTTTCGTTTTAAATCTTGAACAAAATACTACGATATAGTGATCAAAATAACAAGAATCCTTAGGGTTTATGTTAATCGCTGTATATAGAACAAAATGACATAACTCGATTGTGTTCAAACTTGCTAAAAAATTATTTTTGATTTTACTTCACAAGAACAGTTCGCTCTGTGAATTGAGTTCAAACTCAGTTCGTAGATCACCTTTGCGAGTTGACACTTGTGTTGACTCGTTGACCCTGCAAATTGAAACCCAAAGTACCTTGCGAATTGAAATGTTGACTTTTTTGACTTGCGGATTGAGTTGGTCTGCGAGTTGACCTATGAGTCAGCTTGCGAATTGACTTGATATGCGAGTTGAATTGTTTTTGCGAGTTGACCTGCCAGTCAGCTTGGGAATTGACTTGATATGCGAGTTGAATTGTTTTTGCGAATTAACTTGCGAGTTGACTAGTGATTTTAACTTACGAACTCACGATTAATAACTTGCTTATGAGTTATAAGTTGATATTTTATATGGTTAGTCGTGTGGACTTCAATGTGAACATGTACAAACCATATGCTCTATATATATGACTTAGGACTTTTAGTAATGAGTAATATATTTAACTTGAGACTATTTGTAACAGGTTAAGAAAACAGTTAGACTTATTGGTTATATATATATAATTAACGACTATAATTGTTAATTAAGTTTCACAACTTAATCATTCAATTACGATTCGTAGATTATATAAGTTCATCAATATATGTTAAACTAATTGTCTGTCATTTGTGTGATTTATACATTACAGATATGGCTAGACAATTTGCAGCTCATCACAACGTGTTGGTTGACTTAGACATCACTGCACGAGGTGCTTCCCGTGTGGCTCAGATTCTTACATTCTTAGCCAGATCAAGAAATCAATATACTATCACCGAGTCACCTGCCTTATCACAGGGCATAGTATCCCAATTCTGGGATAATATCGAGTATGATACAGTTGTGAATCCTCCAGTTATACGGACAAGGATTAATGATCGCCCTGTAGTCTTCTCTTCCACAGATCTACGCAACATCTTACGGTTGGGCACGTCGATTAAGAAGCTGGACCCACAGTGTTTCCTTCGGACTTCATTGAGGGAGCACTAGCACGTATGGGCTACGTCGGACCCATGAGAGGACGCCAGTTCCTCAAAGCCCTGGTGTTTGGCTAGTGGAGGTTTATGTGGCATGTATTGGTCACGATTTTTGGTCCCAAGAAGGGAGGATATGATGAGCTGAGCCCTTCACTGCTTTCAGTAGTACTGTCCCTGGTTTACAATAAACCATACAGTTTTTCGAATTATCTGTCTGGCGAATTGGTTCGATAGATCACGGGGGCTGTTAGATCACAGTTTATGATCTATCCGAGATTCTGTATGCTGATTATTTGGGCTAGTATTCCTGATATGCCGGTCGTTCAACCAGATCTTCATGTGGATACTATTGGGCTTCGAGGGTATAATGTTATGTTTATGCATACCTCGCAACGTATTGAGATGCAGCCCCAGCAAACCGAGTTATTTGGATTTTTGATAAATCCTCATTATGTGGCACCTCCGAATAATGGCTGGCTAGATGTTGATATTGCTGAGGTTGTACCTGAGCCACAAGAGCTGATAGAGGATGTTTTGGATCGGGTAAACCAACCTGGGCTACAGGTGAATCCTGAAGTTGCTGCACAACTTGTGCAAGACGTGCTGGTGCAGCATGATGATGCCAATGATCCGATCTTGCGAGATATCGATCAATATTTTGCTGTAGACCCGAGTACTTCTGGACCGCCCCTAGTTGCTGGGACATCTGGTGGTGTTGGTCCGACTGGAAGTGATGGCCATACTGCCTCTGATTCTGAGGATGATGCGACTCGTCCATCCGGTTCCGGACTTCATTCTACTTGAAGAAAATGAAGATGAAGATGAAGATGATGCGCAGCTTGTGGCTCGTCATAGCAAGCATGCTAGGCCAACTGCTTCCAGCTCAGTTGCTCCAACTCAATCACTCTCAATGCCTTCTGAGGCTGAGATGATCGCTGCTATTGTTCGCCCGTCTTCACATCCGACAACAAAGTCAAGCAGGGTTGCAGCTCAACTGTTGACAGATGTAGCTACTGAGATAGCTAAGAAATTGCAACCACCTGCTACCATGCCTCCATCAATCACTACTAATGCTCCCTTATCCTCACCTATGACTGATTCTGCACGTATTATCAGCTTGGAGTCTAGGGTTCGAGAGTTGGAGGCTGTCACCACCACTTTGTCATCTCAAGTTCTGTCTATGTCTCAGACTTTGACTGAACAGACTATAGCTTACTCACTACTGCTCAAGACCAATACCACGTTGGTAGATGATGTAGCTGATAAGCAAAGGCAGATCGACAGACTTGATCGCTTGGTTACAAGCCTTCACCGCAGAGAGGATGAACTGGCGAAGAAGAGACGAGATGATACAAACGATGATCCCACCGCTCCGAAAGATAGTGAGCTGGCTGGTCCTTCAACGACTGGTCAGCAGGCTGTTGTTCATGGGGAGTCTGGTGCTGGTGATGGTACTGAGACTGGTGCTGGTGTTGGAACTGAGACAACGGGTGCTGATGAAGGTGAAGCTAGATGAAACAAGACTTTGTATTTATTAAGATTGTAATATAACTATTCAATTAAATTTTGGAACTTGAATGTTTGGTGATTATTCTTATTCACAATACATTAATGTTTAAATGTAATGATTGACAATATGTTTTTGATATTATAAGACTTTTGTAATCTTAGATTGATTATCATTTTATTTTATGATCAATGAAAGATTTATAAGTTTATATAATGTGCTTTACATACACAAAGAGATTAATAAGGAAATTCTTAGATTGATTCAGGGAAATCAATGAAAGGATTTATGATATTAATGTTTATTTGTGTATGTACTTCTATAGGTTTGGGAATGTTGAATCTATCTAATTCTGAAAGCGATATGCTTGATGAGATAGATGAAGATATCAATTTTGACTCAGAAGAAGGTGAATTTCTTCCACCTGATGACTGGACTTCTATTTCTGATGTTGGGTTAGACGAAGGTGTAGATCCCGATGCTAATATCGATGAACACATCGTGAGCCCATCAAAGACAAAAGTTATCATTCAGGATGAAGATGGAGAAAGAGTTATAGATTTAGATGAAAATCTAGATGAATCAACTGATTCTGAATCAGAAGATGATTTTCCTGATAAACTTAAAGACAATCCTATGTTTAGACCTTTGAAGAAAACGAAAAAGGAAAAGACTAGGATTAATGAAGTGGATATTATAGGAAAGCATATACCGTGAAGAGGTATCATTGGATGGTACTACGACGCTGACTTAAAGCTTTTTGCTATAGAAAGATTTGACGGAGTTCAATATTTTGAGAAGAAGCTTGCAGTCTTCAGTTCTTTGCCTAGGTTTGAAATTCGAGACTTGGCTAGATTAGAATTGAATAACCCCAGTAATGATCCCTTTGGAAGATATGTAGAAAAGATTATCAAGACTGAGGGTCGGTCAATGAAGTTTCAAAGAATTAAGCCAAGAGTTGGAAAGACTATCAAACTTGACAAAAGAAGCGAAAGAATAGGAAGGCGTTGAAGAAAGATAATATATCCAGCTGTGAAATGCATACAACAGATATCTTAGGTAAGTTGAAGAGATGGTCTGTGGATTCTGTGACTAGTGAAGCTCTTATGTTTGAACATGATGATGAAATTGAATATGAAGAGAAAGAAATATTGAAGATCTATGATCGTCGACATCTAATGAACTTATCAAAGGCTGACCTATTGATGTTACACAAGAATAGGATCACCGCAATTGAAGGATGGGAAGATGTTGCTCGAGATTATCAGTCTATGGTGAAGACATGCATAAAGCTGAAGATATATGCTGGCAGCAAAATTTACAAGTAAAAACCAAAGACAATATGAAGTTAAAGACGCTAGAGCTATTGTCAAGGGAGAGTCTGTTGAGACATGTTTTGTGACAACAGATCTAGCTTGTAATAGGACTAGTGTAATTCTTATCAAGTTTGTATAATGGTTTTGATTCGTAAATATATGATATTAGTTTGTTATTATTGTTGTTAAATACATTGACTATTTGTTGGTACATTAGTGTGTCTGTCACTTGGTCTAGGTTTTGAGTTGTAATTAATTAGTAATATTCTGTAAATGGCGACATTGACAATATCGCTTTAGCGATATCACCAATATCGCCTACATTACTGATTAGTTACCTATAAATACGTTTTTAGGGTTTCAGTTTAGTTGTGGTTAACCTACGAATTTGTGCAGCCTGTGATATCTCTCTGGTCATTCATTTGTAAATCACATTTGGTTCTTTGATTAATATAATATATTTGTGATTTATTGTTTTGTTTTGTGGTTAAACGTACAATTGATAGCTATTGAATTCCGCGCATTAGCTATTAGTTATTGATTCATTGTTAAAGATAAGTCTTTGTTGCGATCCTACAATTGGTATCAGAGCCATTTAATCATTGGATTAGTGGTTTATTGAATCAATATTCGTACGTTTAAAAGTCTTTTTAACTAGTTTTTATATAAATAAATCGTTTATTATTCTTAAAAGCTATTTAATCAGTACTTTTAGTGTTTTCTGGATTCGTGTTCTTTATTTGCTACCCTAAACCTTGATTAACTCGTTAATCTTTGTAATTTTAGGGTTTACAGCCGTTTTAGCGATATTAGAAGCGATATCACCATTAATATCGCCTCTAGGGTTTTAGCGATATTACCTGATTAGAACTCATTAATTTGAGCGATATCTCTAGCGATATTACTAGAGATATTACTTAGCAATATCGCCTAATTAATTTAAGCTATATTTGTATCAATATCGCCTGTGATATCGCCTAAATTATTCTGATTTTGTTTTGCGCTTTAACTAGCGATATTGATAGCGGTATCATCAATATCGCTCAATCATCATCCATTTAGCGATATCATCAATATCGCTATACTATTTTAAATCAAAATTTTAAATAAAACAAAACTTAATTTTATTTAATCCATATTAAAATGTCTACTTTACAAGCTGTTAATGCTATGTTGAAACACAATGCTGAGGTGGGTAGTGCAAACAAACCTCCATTCTTTGCTCCGGGAATGGAGTATTCTGAATGGCGTGGCAGATTCTTATCGTTCGTTGCGTTTACCGACCCTGAAATGGAGATACCTCTACTCGAACGATACGTTAGACCTGTTTCAAGTGGAGAGCATGTGGGTATTCCTCCAACAAAGCCGATTCGTTCAATGACTGTTGAAGAACGCAAGGCATGGGAATGTGAGAAAAAGGCTCACTCTGCTATAACCATGTCTCTTCCTGCTGATGCCATGAAGATGTTCAAACAACACGACATTGCTTATGATCTGTGGAATGGCATAGCTGAACGATGTGGAGGTACAACTGAGTACAAACAAAGTAAGCTGGAGCTAGTGAAGAAACAGTATGATCTGTTTGACATCCAGAAGAATGAAACGGTGAAGGATTTATTCTGTAGATATTCGCGTCTTGTGAATGAGTTGACTGAGGGTGGTTACAAATTCAGCTCTATTGAGGTCAACAAGAAGCTGCTTAATGCTCTACCTCCTCACTGGGAAATTAGAGTGTTGATGATGGAGAATGATCCAGACATATTAGCTATGTCTTTGGATCAACTTATTGGAAAGCTAGAAACATGTGCTTTGGATATTCAAAAGAAAAGCACGAGATCTAGTTCTTTACTTTTTGATAATAGTAATTTTGGATATGGAAGTACAACACTTCTATCTGGGCCGTCCACCTCTGCGTCTAAACCAAAGTATTCTCAAGGAAATCACTCTGTTGGAACATTCTCCTCTTTTCCAACTCAAACATCTTCCTCTGCTACTGCATCTCACAATGAGCATGCAGTAATATTCAATGCGTTTTTATCATCATATGATGATTTTCTCTCAAAGAGGATTAGCTCGGTAGATCTTACCGATGAAGATTTTGCACAAGTTGATCCTGATGAGCTAGAGAGAGTGGATCTTCGTTGGAACATGGCCATGCTTACCAGAAGGACTAAAACCTATTTAAAGAGAACTGGAAAGAGATCTCTTGAAGATGTCACTGATAAGATAAGCATGGGCTTTGACAAGTCCAAAATTAGATGCTACAAGTGTCAAAATCTGGGTCATTTTGCACGAGAATGTGAGAAGGGAAGACAACCATCTACGGGTTTTACAAGACCTTCTACTTTCAAGAAAGATAATGAAGTAGCCAAGGCAGCTATTCTGTTAGAAGAAGAAGAAGCCTATGATTTTTCGGCTATGGATGATCAAGAAAACGTAGCCCTTATGGCAGATGTTCAGAATGAGGTAGAATGTGACTCTTTTAATTGTGAAACATGTATCAAATTAACTAGTAAAATCAACAGGTTCGTAGTAGATAATGATCGCTTGAATACAGATCTAACCAATCTTATTGAAGCGAACAAAGTTTTAAAAGAAAATGAAAAGATCTTTATAATAAATCAGAAAACTATTATGGAAGAAAAGAAAGAGTTGAAAGCTATGATCTTCAGCAAACAAGATGAGATTGATAGCTATTTAAAACTAATTACTCATCTTAAAAAAGATCTTGCTAATACTCAAGCTGATAATGTTGATTTAAAACGAAGACTTGCAAACATTTCAACATCTACTATGGTCTTTTCGGACATCCTGCAAAGTCAAAGGACTGATACAAAGAGTAAGGCAGGAATTGGTTATCACAACTAACCTCCTCCCTCAAATTTGAATCAGCCCAGTCTTTCGCAGGATGAAATAAAAGATTATGTACCTTCTGTTCTCAAGAAGGATACAAACCCTATTATGGAACCAGTTATTGTTAAAGTTGAAGAGGTTAAACAGCCTAATCTTGTTAAGGCTGTTGATGTCAAGCGACCTGAGTTGCTTAAAGTTTTAAGTTCAAATCACGAGAAGGCTGATCCTATTAAGCCTAAATTTGAACCAATCATGTTTGCACCTTCAATGAATGTTGAAGAGGTGGTGGAAGTGGAGGATGTAACTCACGAGGTTACAAAGAAAGTTGAGAAAAATAACCATAATCCAGAAAATTTAATCCTTACTATCGAAGGTAGAGTACAAATTTTTTCTAAAAGGAAATCTATTACTAAGGATTTAAAAATGAAACAGGTAGAGAATATTCAAAATCATAAGGTTTCAATTAAAAATCCTTCATCTAAGATTTCCTCAACTATCAATACATTTACTCCATCATGTTCACATATGTGTTCATGTGTCGTAAATGTACCTGAAAACAAATCTCATAGGTCACCTCTTTCACCAAAACCACTGTCGAGTATTGATCAAACTTTCCGAGAGAGAAGATCATGTTTCTACTGTAAGAAGCAGGGTCATCTCATTAATCAATGTCCAATGCTTGCTAGAAAATGGGCATCACGAAATAATCCACATCATTCAAAAAATAGAAACTTTCAAAAGTCAAAACAATCTGGATTATCTCGAAATGTCCCAATTTCAAAAGTTAATAACATTACTCCTACTCAACCAATGGTTCGAAAGGTTGATGTTATTAATAAGCAATCAATTTTTCCTCAGAAAGTTTGGAAAAAGAAAAAAATACAGAATAATGTGTCATCTGAAGTTATCACATCAGTAAAAGAAAATGATTTATTGAAAAACAAGGTTTTAACTGATGTGGTAATAATCGATGAAGTCTCAGGAGTACCCAAGTCTGTCAAGGCTTGGGTCTCCATTTCAAACTAACCATTTGTCTCTTTGTGTTGTGACAGTAAAAAATGATGAATAGCAAGTGGTATGTTGATAGTGGCTGTTCACGACACATGACGGGAAATATCTCCCTTCTTTCTGATGTTAAACCATACAATGGGGGATATGTTGCTTTTGCTGGTGATAATGGTGGAAAGATTACTGGTCAAGGTACTCTGTCCAATGGTCAAGTGAGCTTCGAAAATGTTAACTATGTGGAGGAGCTAAATCACAATTTGATAAGCGTCTCTCAAGTTTGCGATAAGAAGTTCACTGCTGCTTTTACTGACCTAGAGTGTTTGATTCTTAAGCCGGGATTTGTGATTCCCGAAGAATGGATTCTGATTCGTGCTCCAAGAGTGAAAAACTCTTATATTTTGGATATGAGGACTGTGGAAACTGAGGAACATACCTGTCTTCTAACCAAAGCATCAACTAAGGATTCATTGCTGTGGCACAGAAAGATGGGTCATATTCATTTTCGGAAAATGAATTATCTAATAAAAGATGACTTGGTGGACGGGATTCCTAAGCAATCTTTTGCTTTGGAAGACAATTGTGTTTCGTGTTTGAAAGGAAAACAACACAAGAAGTTTCACAAGTCTAAACAAGTTAATTCCATTGAATCTCCATTGGAATTACTTCACATGGACTTGTTTGGACCTGTCAGCACGAAGAGCATTGGAGGTAAATCTTACTGTTTGGTAGTAACTGATGACTACTCCCGCTTCTCATGGGTTTATTTCTTGCGTACAAAGGATGAAACTCCAGATACACTGACTTATCTTTTCGATCGACTTGAGAATCTGTGCAACTTGAAGATTAAGAAGATACGTAGTGATAATGGTACGGAATTCAAGAACAAAATTCTTGAATTCTACTTTTTACGCAAAGGAATTGTTCATCAGTTTAGTGCAGCGAGAACTCCGCAACAGAATGGTGTAGCGGAGAGAAAGAATAGAACAAAATTTCACACTCTTTGGATGTGTTTTGATATGTTTTCCGATTTACGTCTCGTTAAAACGCATAATGTTGGGAACCAAAGTTCCAGTGCTCAAAATGACTTGAAAATTTTACACAAATCTAAATATGGTTAAAAACGGATCTGGTATAAATTCCAGAATTTTTCATGAATAATTACTATTTTTCCCATATTTATTCCACTTTTTAGACGTCAAATGATTATAAATAATCCATAAGTTTAAAAATCCCCAAATTTTCACAGAAAATTTGTGAACTATTTTTTCATGTTTCATACCAAGTTTGGTAGTTGTTAGATGTTGTATTCATATATTTCCATTATTTTGTTCATAACTCGAACAAATACCGACAATGTTGTTTAAACGGAAATTCAAACTATATCGGCACTTTGTAATTTAATTAGCTAGCTAAGCAATCCCAACAAACCGTATTAGTCGAGAAGCTAATTAGAACCCTCGTGTTCGTAGGACGCGGATAGGAGTCGTACTTGTCTAGCACGCGGAAGACATCCTTACTAAAACGCTCAAACCCGATTGTGAGTTTCATAGCCCCTAATTTTAAACGCTTTGATATGTTTTGGGGTGAGATTACATGCTTTTTGTTTATGGTTACAAGTACATATAAACTGTTACGTATTGCATAAGTTTCCACTATTCAAATTATATGGGCCTCTATCATGAATTGTTAGTTATAGACTTAAACGCGAATATTGTGAATAGATCTATTGGGTTGACACCCCCGTCTGGGTTGGTCGCGCCAACTCGAAAAACAGACGCATGATTATTTGACCCACTACGAGTGTTGTGAATAGAACACTTGCGAGGCAACTAAATTGTTAAAGTTTCAATTCATGAGCTTATGGCAATAGTAATACACTTTGTTATTGTGGTAAGGCAATATAACTTGAAACCTCGTAACCACGGGTCTATTTTACAAACTCTTACACCTATGAAGTCACCAACTTTATGTTGACGTATTTTAACATGTATTCTCAGGTAACCAAGGCGCTACTTAGTTGTGCCGTTGTGTTGCACTTTTGACATAGGAGTTACATCCACTTGGAAGGACTTAGCATAAACTTTGTCATTTTGAATTAAGCTTGTTATTCGATAAAGTTTGTAACCATATTGTTAAGACTTCAAACTTGGATGTCTTACTTTTGATGACTATGTAATTCAACAGTGTTTGTTCTATTAGAAGTCGTTCATTATAATCTTTGTTTATGATCCACGTACGTCGCGCCTCCACCTGAATGGGGGTGTGACATATTGCATGTGACACCCGACCCTTTAGGGTAATGATTACCTTAAACTAGAACTCAAATTTCTTGTATTTAGTTCTGTATTAGGCTAAGTACTTGTGATTATTTGCAACTATTTGTATATATGTGTATGTACACTTACGTAATTGTTTGAATTACACCTTCGTAATTTTTCGTAATTACGCGAAACAACCGGACGTGGTCCGACTATTTATACGACGTTGGTGAAAACTTTCCATAGATAACGTAATCATATTTATAGTTAAAATGGTGGTTATATACCTTATATTATTATTTCAAATACTAATACACGAAAAACTTTGACGTTTTGTTTAAAACGTATCAAACGCGAAAAAACGCGCAAACCAAGCCCGACACCCGATTGACACCAGAAATATACTTTTGTAACTCAATTTGATAATTTAAGAATACTTACTTATCCCGAATATTATTCACAAATTTAAAAGTATATACAAAAGCTCGACGTAAATTATCAACTTTTTAAACCGCAAATTAACGTTTAAACGAACGAGGAACGAAACACGAAGTCTAGAAAACGAGTCACGAGCCCGAAACACTTTTGGGCCAGGCCCAATTCGGCTTGGGCTGATCCAAGAAGCCCACCCCAAATAAGCCCAAGCCCACCCCACAAAACACCTCCCCTACACCTCATTTCACACACACAACCCACACCAATTCTCTCCTCCTTCTCTCTACACTCCCAACTCTCTCTCTCTCTCTCTAAAATCTGCCATCTTTCCACCACCATCAACCACCTCATCACCACCACCAACCACCACTCCACCACCACAAGCCGCCACCATAATTTCAAAGAAAAGTCAAGAAATCAAGCTCTTTCCTCACCTTCCTCCCCATTTCAATCCGTTTTCAATCTTGTAAGAACATATAACTCTTTTATAATGCTTGTAATTCACCTTTAAACATGTTAAAGTGCTCACTTAACTAATATATGTCCAAAAGAATACATAAAAATCGTTTTTCATAACTTTAAACATGCAAGAACTTTGCATGCAATCCGGCCAGAAAATTTGTCCAACTTTGGGAGGTGATATCTACCTTAAAACTTGACCAAAATCAACGATTCAAAAGGCTAAAATTAAGTTTAAGAAGTTATCTTTCATTTGCCACTAGTCTCATAATTTTTGGAGCTCGTTTGATACCCAAAATAATTTTTACAACAACATGTAGGCGGGCTGGGTAAAAAGGCAGAAATTTGTCCCTTATTGTTTTAGTCATAACTCGAGATTTACATGTCCAAACGACTTGAAACCAACGCCAAAACTTCAGAAATTGTGTTAAGAATAATAGTGGTAGAACTGACTTTGTCCCAAATGTGCACGCATTCTGCCCAGAAACTCAATCACCTTGCATGTCTCCTGATTGGCTACTTTTTGACCCTTGAGAGAATCCATAATTTTTATAAATACTTAAACTCGTCTAAAAATTCTATAAAAATTATTTTAAGTACCTAACATAATAAGAAACAACATATATTTTTCTTGGATTTTTTCTCGAAAATTTAGATTACGAAATAAAATTGGAAAAACTGATCTGTTTTGGTCCTTGTGTCGCTGAAGCCCAGTAGTCATTTTGCGACACAACCCTTGTGTCGCTATAACATTTGAACTGTCACCTATGCGACACTAAAATTGTGTCGCCAACACCACATTAGCGACACAAGCCTTGTGTCGCTGATGACCAAAAATCAAAACATTTTTGCTAAAAGAAATATAAGTTGAAATAAAAATTAACCCTCCAGCCAGGGGCCTTGCCCCTTGGACCCCACCAGGGGTTGCCACCCCTTGGACCCCGCCACCAGGGGCGCTGCCCTCGGACCCCCGTGGGCTTCACCCACTTCCCACACTAAGCAACATTATGTTTTCACAAACTTTCACCAACGGGTCGTACACGTTTTCAATAAAGTAAACAAGAACGGACATACTAGTTAAGTGAACTACTAACTTATAAGTGGACATTAACCCTCCACTTATACAATCACTATAGATGGTCTTTTGAGACATCTACTTACACAATCTTATACGTCTAGGGCGTTAGAAGATTACTATTGGGAACACGAATTGCTTGCTACTTGTTATTTGCTAAGTAACAGGCTAACCTCAGGTGAGTTTCATAGCCCCTTTTTCCACTATTTCCACTCAGGGGTGAGAATACATACGACTGCTTTTAACAACTGCTATTTTATGTGAATGCAAGTACAAAACACGATATATTGGTTGCATGAGTTATTTAACTAATCCTGAAAGTCCCCCACACATAGTTTGTTAGTATCGATATAGTGTGAATGTTAATGAATAGTACTATTTGGGATTGACTCCCCCCGTCCGGGTTAGTCGCACTAACTGGTCAAACGGACGCATTATCATTTGTTCTTACGAGTGTTGGATTAGGCACTCGCTGGGAGGCACCACGATCGTGGCACTTGATTGTGACCCGACACCACAGTTAAGCTCGAACTATGGGCTCATGGCAACAATATACACCTCTTTTACATTTTTGTAATACATTACTATCATTGTTGGATGATACAAACAGGAAATCTTGTGTTCCACACGTTCCATATAATATAATATCAATTGTTTTCAAACCTATGAGCTCACCAACTTTATGTTGACTCTTTTAGTATGTATTCTCAGGTGACCAGCTGCAGTAGGATGCTTTGGAAGCAATAGCTCGAGTCGCATATTTTGAAACAACCAAGGAATTAGATTGCATTTACTATATTTTGTAATAATAGTTATGTGATTCTACGAATCGGATGCGAACTCCTAGCTTTTATGTAAACACTTTTAAATTTGTGATGTAATGATTTTTGAAAACGTCTCATATAGAGGTCGTTTGTTGTAACTCTTGTGTTGTGATATTTGATTTGGTCGGCGCCCCCATGACACCCCATACCTTCCGCTGCCACGCGTCTTGGGGGTGCGACATTGCAACCCCCATAATCCAAGTCCGAGTAAGCAGTGAGCGCAAAGGTTTTCTCATTAGAATACCATAGACCAAGTGTTGGTCTATATTTGAGATAACCAAAGATTCGTGTAACGGCCTTCATGTGAGACACCTTCGGTTTAGCCTGATACCTGGAACAGAGAGAGAGACGGCAAAGACAATGTCCGGACGTGATGCAGTGAGATACATCAGAGAACCAATCATAGATCGGTATCTTTTTCCGGACAGTCCTCTTCATCCTCTGCTGGACCAAGGTGATGATTCAGCTCCAAATGCGTCCCATATGATTTACAATCAGTCAAGTTATACCGAGTCAACATATCGTTGACATACTTGGACTGATGAATGTAAATCCCTTTGGTAGACTGCTCAACTTGTATACCCAAGAAAAATTTCAACTCCCCCATAGCACTCATCTTAAATTCTGACTTAATGATCCTCTTGAAGTCACGACACATATCATTCTTGGTAGAACTAAAGATGATGTCATCCACATATACCTGCACTAATAAAAGATCATCCCCGTCATGCTTGATGAAGAGGGTACTGTCGATCGTTTCTCGTACGAAACCATTCTTCAGCAGATGAGTTGCAAGTCTCTCATACCAAGCTCGAGGAGCTTGATGAAGACCATACAACGCCTTGTCCAGCTTGCATACGTAGTTCGGATGGACAGAGTCTTCAAAACCAGGCAGCTGTTTGACGTAGACCTCTTCAACCACTTGGCCATATAAGAATGCACTCTTTACGTCAAGCTGATATACCCGAAAACCTTTGAAGGAAGCATACGCCAGGAAAATGCGTATCGATTCCAAACGAGCAACCGGGGCAAACACTTAATCATAGTCCAATCCTTCAATTTGAGTGAAACCCTAGACCACTAGACGTGCTTTGTTGCGAATAACAATGCCCCGATCGTCCTTCTTCACGCGATAGACCCAACGAGTACCAATGGGATGAACACCCTTGGGCAACGGTACCAAAGTCCACACTTGCAGCTTTTTAAACTGTTGAAGCTCTTCCTGCATCGCCTCAAACCAGTATGGATCCTTCAACGCATCAGCAGTCTTCTTTGGCTCAACTTGGGATAGATAACATTCTTCTATTTGCGAAGCAAGACAGACACGATCAGTGTCTGCAGCAGGTGAAGACGTCGAAGCAGATTCATCAGCAGCAAGTTGTCGTCTGGTCAGCACTCCTTTTTGTAAATCACCAAGTATGGCATCAACTGGATGTGACACATTGATGCGAGAACTCGGAATTGTAGCTGGAACGATGATAGAATCAAGGTTCGTAGAGTCAACTTCAAGTTCGAGTTCAAGTGCCGGTAAGTCATCGAGGTCAGATGTCGGTAACGGTTCAGGTTCAGATATGGGTGATTGATCGGAAGCCTCAAACATTGGTTCCTCATCATTTGCAGGATCAGGAACATCCTCAATAACGGGTGGAGGCGGAGAGTCACCAGTGACAGCGGGATCAGAGGCGGGTGTGACTGTAGGTGGTGGAGGAACAGAAATGGGTGAAGAATTAGAGATAAGGTCCAACCAATGAAGAAATGTCACCATTTCCTTTTCTTCATGTACCTCGGGAAGATTAAAGGAATCAAACAAGTATTCGGGTCCCTTTCCCTGAGGGTTGTTAGTGTAATGGAAGAAGGTGACCTCAAAGTGTTCTTCTACACGCTTGGTTACAAGGTTATACACACATTTGTTCGGTGAGTTGTTAGAGAATCCTAGGAAGACCCCTTCACAGGATTTCTCACCGAACTTAGCAATTCGTTCCTTGGTGTGCATAATCGTGCATAAGCAGCCGAACGGTTCAAGAAATTGGAGATTTGGCTTTCTGTTGTTGAACAATTCATAGGATGTCTTGTTCTTCTTCTTAACCGTTAACCCCCGATTCAAGACGTAGCAGGCCGTATTCACAGCTTCGGCCCAAAAGGTGATTGGAAGCTTAGAATCAGATAACATTGTACGTGCAACCTCAATCAAAGTCCCATTCTTACGTTCTGCAATCCCATTTTGTTGTGGAGTCCTTGCGGCACTGAATTGGTGTTCAATACCATTACTCAAACAGTACAGCTCCATAATCGAGTTCTTGAACTCTGTACCGTTATCACTCCTTATCTTCTTGATTCTCAACTCACAAAGATTTTGTAGTTTATCGAATAAATAGATGAGAATCTCAGGCACTTCATCCTTGGTCTTCAGAAAATATACCCAAGAAAACCGCGAATAATCATCCGTCACAACTAGGCAATACGAAGCTCCTCCCAAACTCTTCTTTCTGACTGGCCCGAATAAATCCATGTGGAACAGCTCCAATGGCTTCTCAGTTGAATTTGCTAGCTTTGGTCTGTGAGACTTCTTGTGTTGCTTTCCTTTCTGACAAGGAACGCAGTGATCATTCAGTCCAAAGGATTGCTTAGGGGTACCTCGCACTAGATCATTCTTGATCAAGAAATTCATCTTGCGAAAGTGCAAGTGTCCCATACGCCTGTGCCATAATAATGATTCCTTCTCGGGAGCTTTGGATAGAAGACATGTGAGCTGTGTAGTTTCCACAGTACTCATGTCAAGAATATACGTGTCTCGCTCCCGACGTGCCCTCAGTAGCACCCATTCTTCAGGGATTACAAATCCCGGCTTCAATATACAACACTCAGTGTCTGTGAAAGCAGTAGTGTACTTTTTAACGCACACTTGAGAGACACTGAGAAGATTGTGTTGTAATTGCTCCACAAAATTCACCTTTTCAAAACTTACCATTCCATTGGTAAGCGTACCCTGACCAGATTTGACTCCCCCCTTATCACTAGCGAAGGCCACATAACCTCCATTGTAAGCATGAACTTCAGATAACAGAGAAACATCACCGGTCATGTGCCGAAAACAACCGCTGTCAATATACCATTTACTATTCTTTACAGATTCAGGTTGCTGCGGCACCACAAACAAGGTAAATTAGTTAGAAATGGAGACCCAAGCCTTTATAGTCTTGGGTACTCCAGTGACTTCATCAACAACCACCACATTAGTCAAAATTTTATTTTCAAACATTTTAGAATGTTTGACTGATGAAGTATTGTCGGATGTAGAATCTTTGCAAGATTCTTTGATCTTCCAAACCTGCTTTGGTTTGGATGCTTGCGAATCAACAACTTTGTTGATTTTAACAGCTTGGATAGGAGTTTTTGAGCCTTTCATTGAAATATGCTTCTTTGAAAGATTCTTAAATTTTCAGATTCGCGAAACCTGTTTCCCAAACTGTTTCTTTGCAAGCACAGGACAATCATTTATCAAATGACCTTGCTTCTTGCAGTAGAAGAAAGATCGATGCTCAACACTAGATTGAGACTTAGGAATAAACCGATGAGCTCGACCAAAAGAAGCATGTGTTGAACAATCACATTTACGTGAGCATTCAATAGCAAATGCTTTAGAAGAATTTTTAGAAGATTTCTTTGATATAATCGTTTTAGAAACAATCTTCTTTTGAGGTTCAGCTATAGCTTTACCTTTTCTTTTTGTTGTAGCCTGTTCATTTCTTTCGATAGTAATAATATGATTTTCAGGCTTGACGTTTTTCTTAACTGGTCGAAACTCTTGATCAGTTATATCCTCAATCTCAATTTCCTCTTCAATGATACGAGGAAGCACAGAAAGAGCCTTTCCTAACTTAGGCTCAACAACATGATCAGACTTAATAAGCTCAGTCTGATGAATCTTAGCCTTAACAGGCTTAACTTTCTCAACCTTTTGAGTCTTACTTGAGTCAGACTCACTAGCATTAGCCCTAACTGGCTCGGGCCTACTAGTTTCAGGTTGGTTTGATGCAGTGATGACAGTTTCAGCCTTAACTAGCTCAGGCTTACTTATTTTCATGTTAACCGCAGATTTGACAGGTTTGACATCTATCTTTGTAAAGATAGGCATCAAGTCATTGACATTATCCCTAACAGGCATAGGAAGATAATCCTTAAGAGGTGGGACTTGATGAAAACCAAGTCCTGCCTTACTTTTGGTATCGGTCCTCTGTGCCTGCAGGATTTCATCAAAGACTAGAGAGGATGTCGAAAAGTTGGAAAGCTTTTTCTTTAAATTTAAAACCTCAGTTTGAGATTCAACAAGTTCTTTCTTACCAGATGATAGCATATCAACATAGCTACCAATTTCATCTTGTTGTTCAAAAATTTTAGCTTTCAATTCCTTTTTCTCTTCCAAAATAACTTTTAACTTTTGATCACTTTCCTTATCACTGTCTCTTAACATTGTATTTGTTTCATTTAAATTTTCAATCATAGTGTTAAGGCGTTTGGTGTCCTCTCTATACCTGTTTAACTGGTTAGTTAATTTTATACACGAGATACAGGATAAAAGTTCATCATCTACCTCATGCACTTCAGCCATCAGTGCCCGTTCTGTATCATCTTCATCTGGGTCAGACCATTGCCAAGCATTGTTGGAAAGTAGTAATGCAGCGGAAACCATTGCCTTTTCATCAGATCTGGTCTTATCAGATGAATTGTGCTGAGAGGGTTTAGATAACCCGGAAGGAGGGTTTTCTTTCGGTCACATTCACGAGCAAAGTGTCCATAGTTTTGACACTAGTAGCATTTCACCTTGCTCTTATTAAATCCCAGACCCTTCTCTTCTGGATCAGTGATATTCTTCCTCCTAGTCTTCTTCAAGAAATTCTTGACACGTCTTGTGAGCATAGCCATGCTCCACTTCAGGTCCATTCGTTCAAGCTCTTCTTGATCAATTTGACTAAAATCTTCTTCAGTCAGATTCACGGTGCTGTTCTTGTTGGATAGGAAATCATCATACGCCGACAAGAAAGCAGTAAAGACAGCTACATGTTCCTCAGCAACTGCAGGAGAGGCTCTTTTGAAGTTGGAGTAAGTACCACCCCCACTAGAAGAATTTGTGGTGGTATATCCAAAACCAAGAGATGTACTTGGAGCACCAGAGCCACCAGAAAAGAATGCAGCCCCAGCAGCTTGAGTTGCTGCAGCAGGAGCATCCACACCATATAACTTAGGGTTCTGAATATGTGCAGTAGCCTTAGTCTCCTTCTTCTGCATTTCTAGGAGATCAGTAGCAATCTATCCAATCAAATCATCGAGCTCCATATCCATGATATCTTCATCTTTCTCCATCAGCAGTACTTGTCTATTCCACTTTTTGGGTAAGGAACCCAAAAGCTTCTTATTCACATAAGTTTTGTCGAGATTTACTCCTCCCTCGACTAATTCACTCACAAGTTGTGAGTATCTACTGCACATATCTTCAAGAGACTCAGTAGGCAGCATGTCAAACCTCAAACTGTTTCTTGACGAGATCCAGTTTGTTCCGTTTATATTGGTCACTACCACCACATTTCTTTTCGAACCCCTTCCATAGATCATATGCAGTCTTGTGATGTCGGAGTTGTCTTAATAACTGTTGAGGTAAGGTCATGGTAATTGCAGAACAGGTTTTACGTTCAGTATCAAAGGCCTTACATTCCTCAGGAGTCATAGATTTAATGGACTTTTCAGGTATAGGTCCATTATGGATACCTGTTCTCAAAGGGCGTTCATACCTTTCCTCTAAATAGATAAGCATTTCAACATCGTTGAACGATACAAACGCTTCAAAACGCTGACGCCAGTCCAAATAGTTCATACTAGTTGTATACATAGGTGGTTTATTCGTAGAACCCACCTCACTATTGTGTTTTAACATTACCCCATGTCACACCCCCAAATTTGACATTTATAATAATCATGCGGAAGCTTTCGGGGCGTGACGAAGATAATTGGTGGTACGTTGACAGTGGCTGTTCTAGGCACATGACAGGAACTCGAAGTCTACTGAAAGACTTCAAAGGAGGTTTGAAACAGGGAGTACATTTCGTTGGTGATAAAGGAGGAGTGATTACTATGAAAGGAAAAGTCTCGAATGGAACTTTAACTCTAGAGGATGTGAATTATGTGGAAGAACTAACGCACAACCTAGTGAGTGTTTCCCAAGTCTGTGATAAAGGTCACCCTGTACATTTCAATGAGACAGAGGCCTTAGTCCTGAAGCCGGGTTTTATTATTCCCGAAAAATGGATATTGATGAGAGCTCCAAGGAAGAAGGACATTTATGCTATCAACATGAGTGCTCCTATTACTTCAATGGAGTCTACATGTCTTTTATCCAAGGCTTCATAATCAGACTCTCTCTTATGGCATAGGAAAATGGCACATCTAAACTTTTGAAAAATGAACTATATAACCAAAAATGGGTTAGTTCTGGGTGTACCACATAAGAGTTTTGTATTTGAAGACAAGTGTTTACCTTGCATGAAACGAAAGCAGCATAAAAAACCGCACAAATCTAAAGCTGTAAATTCTATTTCCTCGCCTTTTGAGTTGCTACATATGGATCTCTTTGGCCCAATAAGCAAGAGAAGCATAGGTGGCAAATGGTACTGTTTGGTTGTCACAGATGACTTTTCTAGATTCTCTTGGGTGTTCTTTTTGGGATATAAGGATGAAACACCTGATATTCTTATGGAGTTCTTAGATCTAATTGAGAATATCTATAGAACAAGAGTTAAGAAAATTCGTAGTGACAATGGAACAGAGTTCAATAATTCAACATTCAATATCTATTGCTTAAGAAAAGGGATACAACATCAATTCAGTGCACCTTATGAACCTCAACAGAATGGTGTTGCTGAAAGGAAAAACGGAACGTTGATTGAAGGAGCTAGAACAATGCTTGCAGATTCAAAGCTTCCGGTCATCTTTTGGGCAAAAGCAGTGAATACTACATGTCATGTACTCAATAGAGTTCTTACGGTTAAAAAGCTGAACAAGACTTGTTATGAGCTTTTAAACAATAAGAAACCAAACTTAAAAGGGTTTGAACCCTTTGGAGTTTCACGCACTTTGTTAAAGACTGGCCATCAACCTAAATTTGGTGAGAAGGATGACGAAGGATATTTCCTAGGTTATGTGTCTAACTCACCAAACAAACGTGTCTTCAATAAATCTACGGGACGTGTGGAAATAGTTTATAACATTGAAGTTACGAGCTACACACATGACTTACATAAGGGATTAGATTGGCAATTTGATTATTCAGATCTCTTCAAGTCTTTTAAAGTCCCTATCAGTAACTATGTCAGTAATTCAGAGATTCCCGAGCATTTATTGTCTGGAGATGAAGATCTTACTTCTTCTCCAACATTGAATGTTCAACTGTCTGGAGTTAGGACTATTGTTGATTCTGCTGAAGTTTCAACTATTGAGTCACAACTACCTCCAGTTGATACACCTCAAAAGAATAAAGATCCTGAAATTGTTTCTCAAAGGATTGTGGATGATATTCTTATTCCTCTGAGACAATTAAGGACATCTACTACTGATGATGACCTACTTCCAATGGAGGAAATCGGTACTAACTTACAAAATTATATACCAGTTGAACCTGTATCTGCAACGAGATTGAATAGGAATCATCCGATTGAGAATATCATCGGTGATCCACACTTTCCTTTTCAAACTCGGAATCAATCGAAAGCTAGTACATCCACTCACTCAAGCTTGTATGCTGAAATGAAAGAGATAGGGATTACGAATCTATGTCTATCTTCATGCTTTATCTCACAAATTGAGCCTAAAAATGTGCAAATGGCACTAAAAGAAAGCTCGTGGGTCGAAGCAATGCAGGATGAACTATCTCAGTTCTCCAAGCTACAAGTATGGGAATTGGTTGATTTACCTGCTGGTGAATATCCAATAGAAACTAGATAGGTATTTAAGTGCAAGAGAGACGATTGGGGAATCATTACTCGCAATAAAGCCCGTTTAGTGGTTCAAGGATTTATTCAAGAAGAAGGGATTGATTACACGAAAGTGTTTGCACCAGTGGTTAGGCTTGAAGCAATTCGGTTATTCTTAGCATTTGCATCCTTTAAGGGATTGAAAGTGTTTCAATTAGATGTTAAGAGTGCCTTTTTATATGGCAAAGTCAAAGAACTGGTGTATGTCTCACAACCACCAGGATTTACTAATCCTGAGTATCCAGATAAAGTATATCATTTAGATAAGGCCTTATATGGGTTACATCAAGCTCCAAGGGCGTGTTATGAAACATTATCAACGCCTCTTCTTGAGAATGGTTTTACAAGAGGTGCAATTGATAGTACACTGTTCGTAAAATGGAAGAAAAAGGACTTTCTACTTGTTCAAGTATATGTTGATGACATTATCTTTGGGTCATCTGACGAAAAGATGTGTCGAGACTTTGAACAAGTTATGAAAAGCAAGTTTCAGATGTCTGCTATGGGAGAGTTGAATTTTTTCTTAGGGTTACAAGTTGACCAAAAGAAAGACGGATTCTTTATTCATCAATCAAAATATACACATGAGCTGCTCGAACGTTTTAAGATGGATGAATCTCGTGTCTACAATACTCCTATTGCAGAAAATCATGGACTTGGTCCCGATACATTGAGTGATCAGGATGTGGATCCTACTCTATATAGGGCCATGATTGGATCACTAATGTATTTGACTGCATCTAGACCTGATATTATGTTTGTTGTGTATTTGCGCAAGATATCAGGGTAATCCGAAAGAGTCACATATGCAAGATGTTAAACAAATCTTTCGTTAACTCAAAGGGAAGCCAAAATTAGGTCTTTGGTATCCAATTGAAGGAGACTTTGATTTCGTTGCTTATACTTATTCGGATTATGGTGGATGCAATCAGAATAGAAAGTCTACCACTGGAGGATGTCAATTTTTAGGCAGTAGACTTGTGTCTTGGCAATGCAAGAAGCAAAGCTCAGTAGCCATTTCTACATGTGAAGCTGAGTATGTTGCAGCTGGCAGCTGTTGTTCTCAAGTATTGTGGATTCAACAGCAACTACGAGATTATGGGTTGAGTATAACAAATACTCCTATGATGATTGATAATGAATCAACGATCTCTATAACTAATAATCCGGTCAAGCACAGTAAAACTAAGCACATTGATATTCGACATCACTTTATTAGAGACTGTGCTGAGAAGAACCTGATAAAGTTAGCTAAAGTTCCATCCGTGGATAACTTAGCAGACTTATACACTAAGGCATTCGACAGAGCTCGATTTGAGAAATTGGTGCAATTGAATGGAATGAGAAATCCAGAGTAATTAGTCTTCCAAAGGGTTCTTATGTAATAGTTAGTAGTTTCTTTTATTTAAAAAAAAAAAAAAAAAGGTAGGCGTATGGCATTCATTTGCTTGTTACCTGAGGGGAATCGCCTCTGATAAAAATGTTAAGTTTTTATCTGCTGGGAAATGATAGTACATTAGAAGAATAAGCTTAATAATAATCAGCAAAAGTCTTAAGTTAGATATGTTAGTAGGTTCCAGTTAGTTACAATAACTCTACATCTTTACAACCTTTCTCCACATGTTACTATTTGCTTTGAGAGAATAAATCTAGACAGCTTCATTACATGATGTGCTGGTAGGAAAATTTTGCTATGATTTCTGAGCATCTAAAAAGTAATAATTCTCCTGTGTGTTATCTCGTGGGATCTGCTATATGATGTATGACATAAGTCTTAATTGTTGAATGATAGTCTAACCATACACTGTTATCAAGGATCTATGAATATATGTCAAGACATATAGTAAGAATTATGGCTATTAGTAAAATTATTGGTGACTTTGTTGTACTCAGTACAGACCTGACTCCTTTAGTTTTGCCAATGGTCTCAAACTTGTTTTGTTTATATTAAGGGATCTTCTGTTGTACTAAGTACAGATCTAGAACCACTAGTATCTTCAAAACAGGTTTGATGTTTGTCAATTTTAAAATAACTCAAGGGTATGTTATATGTTTCAAAAAGAACATCATTTAGTAACCTCTACCTTAAATGTGAAAGATAGAGTGTTATGTGTTCTACTTGATTTCTCAGTATGGCATATTTTGGATCACATCAAGTAATATGCATACCAACAATAAAGGTTTGTTTGGAAATCAGTGTAGACTTTGTTTATGTGGATCATAATACCGGTAATCATCTTGAACTGTCTATGAAAATTGAACGTTTCATTTTGATGAAACATGTTATATTTTTGTGCAGCAAGGTAACCAAGTTATACTTTTATAAATATAAGTTGATAAATGGTTAAGTTGTACTTTTGTGTAACTTATTATGAATTTCATGAGGTATGTATACTAACTATCTTCTTAGATTTATTAAAAAATGCTAAGGTACAGCGTATTCTCTCTAATCTGATCCCTAGGCAAATAAACTTTTAACGCCTCAAATATGTATTATCTATCTTATTTCATTAATAATATGGTACTTGATACTACTGGTTAGTCTGATTCTTTGTTTGTGGTATTTACGTTATAGTTTTCTCTAGTTTTCATTTTTATAACTCTGACTCTTTGGAATTTGGTTAAATTACAATTTCTCGTTCCATGTTGAATAACTGTGACCAAAACGCAATGGAAAGTTTAATATTTTGACTTGTCAAAATGTCTCTAAGTTTAGCGAACCGACCTTTGTGTTGACTATTATTGCTGAAGCGAAGTGACTCAACTCGCAGTCACTTTTTGTGAAGCGAGTTGAGATGTTTGATTTCGGTTGACCTTAGCGAACTTAAATAGTTATCTATTGTTCGACTTGTTTTCGATTTTGTGTACTTTATGTTTACAAATAAATTACAAGTTGGGACTTGTTAACTATTGTTTTACGTTTAGACTTAAGAACTTACGTTTATAAGTTAAATACGTATAAACTATAATATACGAATTCTATTTCTTCATATCGAAAGACTTCCGACTCATATGTAGTCTTGCGGCGTGTTCCGATTTTCTATCGGCGGTATGATTTTCCAGATTATCTCCTATGACTTACGAACTATATATAATTTAGAGAATATAATTGAAAAGTAAGTCGCGTATACTTAATCGTTCAATTAAGTTCAGTAAATTAAGTTATTAGTGTTAGGAATATAAATAGGATTTGCATGTGTATTATTTGTATTAAGAGTGAGTTCTATGAGATTAGTATAAATAGGTGGTTAACCTTTGTCATTTGGAACACTTAACCTTGTAAAATCATTTGTGCTTAATAGAAAAATCATTCCACCAAATTCTCTCTCAACATTCATCATAATCTTGCTTGAATATGTTTAACAATTGGTATCAGAGCTAGAGGATTAAAAGATTTGAATATTATCAAACAAGAATTCATCAAGACAAAAAGTCAACAGAAAAGTCACCATAGTCAAATTCGTGATTTCTAGATCAAATTCAGAGATTTGTTTGTGTTTTGGTGAAAGTAATCCGATAGAATTGAAGCTTATTGATCAAGGAACGAGTATCAAGCATCAATTTCATAGAATTCAGTTCATATTTCGTCAATTTGAAGAAATTGAACAAAATGGGTATTTGATATTCATACTACTGTGATTGTACAAATTTCATCAATTTAGAAGTTTCTTTGAAATTGATTCATCACGAAGCTTCTAATAGTGATCTACAACAGAAAGAAACAAGAATTCACGGTTAAATCACACAATTTCTCAAATTTGATTCGAAGTTAAAAATGTCGGTTATTTGACGATTTGAAGTGTTCAAGCTCGAATTTTATTAATTCGACCGATCAAAGTGCTTCATTAGTGTTAAGGAACATACATAACTCAAATTCAGAAGCTAATTCCAAAGTTTAATCAGATTTCCAGATTTTGTTCTTGGCTGTTCGTGGATCAGGAAGAAGCTGTTACAGTACCTTCTGCGACTTTATTTGTGCGAACTTATCAGTAAGGTCGCATATCAGCTTCAGCGACTTTATCTGTGCGAACTTATCAGTAAGGTCGCATATCAGATTCAGTGACCTTATTTCTTCGAACTTACCTCTGCGAACTTGCCTCTACGACCTTATCTATGCGAACTTATCATTAAAGTCGAATACAGGTTCAAAGTTATTTTTGGAGGGAAAATTTGTCGATTTCCAAAATTTGGATTTAAGCTTACCATTGAGTAATTTTGGTTTGAGAAAGTTTTTATTTTACACGAGCAAAATTCGACAAATTTTGGAGGGAAAGTTCGGTCGGACAAATTTGAAATTTTCAATCAACACTTCAAAATCTTTAATCTTTAAAAGATCCATTCAAGCAAACAATTTTATGATGTTGATTGATAATGCAAGGCATAAATACTGCAACATCTTTTATGAGTATCCGCAACCAGATAAAATGACAGAATACAAATTAATAGCATTTATTAAAATGTTGGAAGAGGAACTTCAAGGATGTTATTCGAACATAATAAGTGTTCAAAAATTGAGTACTGAGAAGTCAGCTGAAGTTAAGAAGCTTCAAGACCAAATTGAAATACTTCAGGCTCAAAATAAGAGACTTAAATCAGGATTGGGAAGTAAAGGGTTAGAAAGTGTGAATCAGAATTGGGAAGTGAAGTATTCGGAAGAACATGCTCAAGTAGTCAAGCTGTTAGCTGAAAAGTCAAATGTTTTGCATCAAGTCAAGCTTCTTGAAACTCAAATGGAAACATACTTTGGGGTACACTCTAAAAGTCTAACTGAGTGTCAAAACAAATTAAACTCAGAAATTGAAAAGGTTGATAACTTGAAAAAGGAGCTTGCAAATAATCTTGTTATATTAAAAAAGGTGACTCGGGAAAGGGATGTTTTTAAGTTTCACAGGGATGAATATATAATTACTAACGAGAAACTTGAAAAAGAAAATAAGTCCTTAATAAAGGAAATTCTTGAATGTTCATCACAATGTAAAGCATCAAAAGACGTTGAAAATCGTGTTAAACAAAGGTATGATCATGCAATTGCTGAAAAATTGAAATTAGAAAGCAAGATCAAAGAACTTCAAGATAAATTGTTTAAACGTGGTCAAATAGATCAAACTATTTTTCTCAATAAACCTAAGGATATCAATTCTATAATCCAAGAGAAGGATTGGGTTTTGAAAATCCATGCTATTTACAAAAAGCTATTTCTAAAGTACCTACCTTGTATAACTACGGTGACATGGGAAGTATTTTAAAAATGTTCTTTATAAAAACAACTAATGAAGAAGAAGTTATTGAGAATTTCAATAGGGCAAAAATTGAGAAGGCACAATTTTCATTTAATTATGAGAAATTAAATGAAAGTTATGGCACAAGGAAAATACCACTTTCTGAGGATTATTTTCCAAGTTGTTCAACACCTGTTATTGATCAAGATGAGGTTATGGAACAAGTGGTTAAAACAAAACTTTATATTCCAAATTTAATTTTCAAAAATAAAATTTTTGATCTTGAAAAACAAATTACCACTCTACAACTAACTTTTGATCAAGAACGAACAACTCTTTTGCAAACTATTGAACACATTAAAAGTAATTCCTCTTCATCTAGTTCAGCATCATTATCAAAATTTAGCCATGAACTTGAATTTGAGAAGAACTTAGGAAAAGAGTTTGACAAAAAGAAAGCCTCAAATGTCAAACACATTTTGAAACCACAAGTGAATGTTCCAGAGAAGACTTATACGTATAAATCTTCCAAACCAATTTCAAAAAGGATTTCTCAGTTTACCAATTATTCTTGGCAAAAGAATAAGGGTTATTCTAAGAAATCACATTCACCTGGAACATTTACTCAAATGAATTTTCATCGTTCATATTCTTATGCTTTCAACACTTCACGTAAATCGGTTTCTCAATTTCCAAAGAAAACCAACGTTTGGAAATCGAAACAAAGCTTTCCTGAACAATCTTCCCAACCAAACTCATTCAACTATTCAAGATCGAAGATGTTTGCTCTTGCACCACAAAACGTTTCTTATTCGGTGCAAAGAATGAATGATTTTGTATCCTTTATTCCCAAAAGAATTCACTCACCGTTGATTCCACAAAACTTATTTCGAAATGAAACACCAAGTTTCAATTCCAAATGGAATTCAACGTCTTTAAACCCAACAGACACAACTTATAAATGGTTTTCTAAATTTTCAAAACCCATTGGTAGTGTTCTTAAATGGGTTCCCAAAGTTGTTGTCTAGTTTTTGAATTGACTTATGAACAAATCGGTTCATAACTCGTTCTTCAAACGAAAAATGGTTTCTGAACATTTCAGTTCAAACCCGTTATAATTGAAAGAGCTCAAAAAGATTTGAGATCGAGCTCCCGTCCTACTTACTTTTTGATAAATGTTTGATATATTTGAGGGGGAACTCGCACAATATCAAAAGACAACTCACCTTCATACGTTGCATATGTTAAGGGGGAGTGTGTTTAAAGATCAAAACTTTCAAGTGTTAACATCTTTATCATTATCAAACACTTTGAAAGATTTTCAAATGATTTTGGTTCTTATACTCTTGGAGGGACATCATACCGAAGACATCTAAATCGATGTAATCCCAAAATCACAAAATCATGATGTGATGATCAATTAATGATCAACTTGTTGGCAAATGCTGCAATATGCACTGAGTGTTATAGAATAAATTTACTCCTACGATCCACCAGAGCCGGATGGATCTACCACAGGAGCCACCTTCCAAAATTTTAGGATGCGAGGGTATATGAGGTCTAAGTGAGAGTGTTGGTGGAGATTAAAGTGCAGATCATCATACATTCAATAATGCCAAATGCAAAAGAGGGAGGAGTTGAAAAATGTGAGAGGTTGAGTGAGGAGTGTGTGAAAGGGTTAAAAGAAAAAGAAAACCCTCACTAAACAAGAAATCGCCGGGTTGCCACATCTACTATCGGATTTCATTCGTTGATTTCTAGTATTGAAGAAGACATCATGGACCTAGTGATGCAATGCACATTACCCTCCTAGCCACTCAAGTACTTCTTAAAAAGTCCTTGTTTCAATTTCTCATGGAGACTTAGCACATAATCTATTGACATCTCGTTTGGAGATTGTTAATATTGAAACAAGAGGACAATCTGCTCCAGTCCCTGACTTCATGTCATGCACTTATTGAGTCTGGAGCCTAATGATATAAAAATATTTAGGACACAAAGTGTATTTTTACACACCATGCTAAGTGACATTATGCATATCTATGTGATATTGTCGGAACATTCATAGTGATACCTAAAATGGTATTCCACAATGATTGAATGGAAATCCTACCAATGCTAACATCAATGCCAACATTGAACGTAGGTCACTCGATTGAATTATGTAAATGTTTCAATTGATGTGTAAACTGGTAATCTATGTGATCCAGTAGTTATAGTGTTTTCAGAAATGTGTTTCCTGGAAATATAAACAACTTTTCTTTGATTTAATCAAGTGAATTGTTGTATTACCCTAAGGTTACAAAATGGTGCTTATTGAGTATTCAACATTCAAAGGAATGTCCGTAAGAGTTTGTGCATACTACTATTCGTCAAACACGTTGTGCTACACCATATTCATGATGTTCACGATGTATCATAATCATCATGAAGGGGGAGAAAATAGATTAGTGTTTGAAGATAGTAAAGAAAAGAGTTGGTGTTTGAAGATAAGTGAAGAAAATGGTTTATATGTTGAAGATTACATGTTTAGTGAAAGATAAAGTTTCAATGAAGAAATTAAATATCATCTTTCTACAAATTTGGGGAAAAGATAATTTGTTTAAGGGGGAGCAGCTTCAATGAAGAAATTAATATCATCTTTCTACAAGTTTGGGGAAAAGATAATTTGCTTAATGGGGAGCAAGTCAGAATTTGAAAAAGGTTTGAATTAGAAGTTGAAAAGGGTTCAGAAAAGGGAGCAAGTAGATTATTGATTTGAGGGGGAGCAACATAGGACTCGAAAATGGTTCAATTAGAAAGTGAGAGCTCCAAAAGATCAATAGTCAATTGAGGGGGAGCAATAGAAGAGAAGCTTCGAAAGTATTAACGAAAGATCAAAGTTTAAAAAGATCAAATCATATATCTTTCATATATCAAAGGCAACCAGTAAAGGAAGGTTAAAGAAGATCAAAATCAAAGAAGAATCAAAGAAGGATCAAAGGAAAGAGAATTCTAAAACTCAAAAGAAAGTTCTAGATCTCAATACCAAAGAATTCAAAGAAGATATATTAAGATCTCAAGCAAAGAAAGCAAAGAAAGCTCAAAGAGTTAAAGCAAAGAAAATTCAAGAGTTTAAAGCAGAAGAAACAAAGAGAATTAAAGGATATATCAAAGAGCTAAACTACGAAGAAAAAAAGAGTCTGCTTGATAAGGAAAACCTGTTCAAAATACAAGATGCTAAATCCTAGGGGGAGATTGTTAGGAATATAAATAGGATTTGCATGTGTATTATTTGTATTAAGAGTGAGTTCTATGAGATTAGTATAAATAGGTGGTTAACCTTTGTCATTTGGAACACTTAACCTTGTAAAATCGTTTGTGCTTAATAGAAAAATCATTCCACCGAATTCTCTCTCAACATTTGTCACACCCCGCCAAAATCAAATCATGATCAAGTGCGGAAGAACGGGGCGTGAGCGCGATTAGTTATCTAACTAATCAAGAGCATATGATTATCAACGGAACATTATATTAGAATGCCAATAATAGTTTGTTACAAAACGTAGCGACTATTCAAGTCACAAAAGTAGTAATGTTATCAAATTACAATAATTAGTAGATTTCACCAATATAACTAAAATAGTTTATAGTAATACAAATGAAATCACGTGAGTTTTCCAAAAATGGCATCCTAACTGATAAGGTAGGCGCGGGTCCCAACATGTATGCAAATCTTACTTCGCTGCTAATTCCCTGAAAAACATAGTTAAAAGGTCAACAAAATTGTTGAGTGAAATTCACAAGTTTAAGACTCAATTGTTTAAACCTTATGAGTTAAAGTGATGACACCTAGGCCTATAACCAAACCACGACTTTTGTTGTTTTTTCCTGGGACCATTAAAATATACGCTCCTCGTCTCGACTTATAGTCGGCAGTTAGCATGACTAACAAAAGTGGGAGGGATGTCATCTCAATAGTATTATTTGCATATTCGGTGGCTAGCGTCATCTAGCTAATGATTACAGTTTCTAGTCATGAGGACTTCTATGCACTACAACTAGTTTAACATAGGTTCGCACAAGGATTCGTTGTCAGGTTTTCAATCATCGCATGAAAATAGTTTGTATGTAAACAGTACATATGTTTTTCACCCCAAATTTAGAAAGCAGTAAAAAGCAGTAAAATAGGGGCTGTGAACTCACCTGGTGAGCGGTGCGAGTGCTAGCGTTCAATTAAGTAAGTTTGCCCAAAAGTCTCCTAGCGTCCTATACGCATTAGTTCGTTTGTATAAGTAGATAGCTAACCGCATATCTAGGTTCATAATAGTAGATGGCTACCCGCACATCTATGTTTGTCTATGTAGATAGCTACCCGCGTATCTACGTTCGTTTTCGAAAACCGTACGACCTGTTGGTGACAGTTTTGTATGTATACGTGTACGTTCCTTGAAAGCTTAGTTATTTTGTTTTTCTAAAGCTTTTCAAAACTGTAATTATAATGTTTATCACCCTCACACGTTATTTTTAAATAATTCAAGTCGTTTTCATTACCGGTTTTAATCGTACAAGTCGCGGTTCGCGAGTTTTGGGCTCAGCGAACTGGCTCATGAACTGACTTTGGGAATTGACTTGCGAACTGAGTTTGGGAGTTGACTTGCAAACTGAGTTTGTAGTTGACTTGTGAACTGACTTTGGGAGTTAACTTGCGAACTGAGTTTGACTTGCGAACTGACTTTGGCTTGCGAACTGAGTTTGACTTGCGAACTGACTTTGACTTGCGAACTGAGTTTGACTTGCGAACTGAGATTGACTTGCGAACTGACTTTGACTTGCGAACTGACTTTGACTTGCGAACTGAGTCAGTTTGCAAAGCTGCTGCACTTTCACAGCTCCTTTTCCAGATTGGTGCCTACCTTTGGCTACGTTTTTGACTAACCAAATGAGCTTGGATTTTTATGAAATTTTAACCACATGTTCCCCTATATCTTAGCTTTTCAAAAATGTAAGTTTTATAATTTTTGGTTATGTTTAAGGGGTTCAAACTTAACTAATACTACACAAAGGTCCAGCAGGTACCTCTTGGTTTAAAAATACGTTTTGAGGTACCAACACTTGTCCAAAATTCATGAAACCGATTGGGTTGGAAAGCTAACTCTTTGAACTTAATTTTAGACTCAAGAAACACTAGATTTGATTAAGGTTTGACTAAGTTATTACCCTTCAAAGTCAACCAAAGTTTCTGTCCAAATTTTATAACTTTTGTTTTGGTTCTTTTTAGCACATTCTTGATATAATTCATACTAATACGTGTTTTTAAGTTTATATCTAGCAAGAGTGAACATCTAAACATATTCTAACTATTATATGAGCATTTTAATAAGTAATATAAAGAGTTCATGGTGAGATTTCCTTACAATGCACTAAAAGAGAAAGTTAGAGGTTGTGCTTGTTATGGATGAACTTCTACCTTCCAATCCTTGTGTTCTTGAGTAGTTTTAGTTAGAAATGAAATGAGGGATGATGAATGCACGTTTTTGATGGTTGAAAGTGTTTAAAAAGTGGGGTTTAGCATTGGTGGTTCATGGTGGTGGAGGGTGGTGCAATGGTGGTTGAAGGGTGGTGTTATGGTGGTGGAAAGGTGGCTAAAATGGGCTGCTGTTGCTGATTTCGTGGAAGGGGGCAGAAAATGGGGAGAGTTTGATGGTTTTTCTTTGCTTGAAGTGTTACAAATGAAAGGGAATTGAAGGTGTAGGAAAGGGGGAGGCATGGGAGGCATGGTGGGTGTCTTCCATGTTTCAAGGGAGTGGTCATGGGGTGGCAAGTAAGATCTTGGGCAGATTTTGGTTAGGGGGAGGGAAGGCTTACTCCTCAATTAAGTCTAGATATTTTGGTCCTTAGTTGCAAGTCTTGATTACTTAGGTTTTAATTGGGTGATTAAGGTTAATTAAGGTAGATTAACGTTAAGTAGAGTAGTTTAAGGTTAATTAATAAATTGTAATTTGTATTGATAACATACACACGTTTCCGATATTTCGTTTAGTTAAATACATGTTTGTATTAATCGTTGTGCTTACTTTAAATCGTGTTCGCGTTTCCCTTCAATTATTCGAAAAGGTTACGCTCATAACCTAGCACAATAACATAGTATATAATTACAATTTAATAATCCGATAGTTTTTACGTTATTTATGAAAGTCTTATCACCAGTGTTCGCATTTGTTGGAAATCATCTGATTTAAATCGCGTAATTATCAATAACTACATAAATGTAATGCATAATGCATTAAGGTAAAGCGCACTAAAATGTGCAACGTGGGCGTATGCTAGACTTATCTCATGTTTAAATCAAGTTTGATTTTAATTAAGAGGGAATTAACGTAAGAATGCATGTTAATTGTGTACGGAATTATACCGGTTTTCTAGGGTTGTCACAACATTCATCATAATCTTGCTTGAATATGTTTAAAAATTAGTTAATAGTAAACTTGGATGTTTGGTGATCATTTTTGTTCACAATACATAAAAGTTTAAAATTAACTAATGTTCGATAAGTTTAAAATCGTCTTGGTTACCAGCTTTCTCAAGGCCAAGCCATCTCAGGGGGAGATATTAATCTATACAGAGTCCTGCCGAGAAGATGAGCTAGCAAAGAAGCGAAGAGATGACACAGACGATGATCCCACCGCTCCAAAAGAAAGTGAGTTGGCTGGTCCTTCAAAGATATTAGACTTGAGATTTATAATTACAAGTTAAATACCATTTAAATAAGTTTTAAGTTATATCCAATTGAGGTTATGTAAAGTAGTGATCGAAAGTCTTCCGACTTATAGATAGTCGTGTGGCGTGTCCCGATTTAATATCGGCGGTCAAACTTTTACTATAATCTCTGGATTTTAGACTTTAGAATCGTAAGATTGACAAGTTAATTATGCAATGGAATTTATGATATTAATTATTTGTAAGCTTGAATGTTTGGTGATCATTATGGTTTACAATACATTAATGTTTAAATTTAATTAATGTTCTAATATTATAAGACTTTTGGAATCTTAGATTGACTGTAAATCTATTTATGATCAATGAAAGATTTATAAGTTCATATAATATGCTTTAAATACGCAAAGAAATTAATAAGGAAATTCTTAGATTGATTCACGGAAATCAATGAAAGAATTTATGATATTAATTGTTATAGATTAATAAGGAAATCCTTAGATTGATTCAGGGAAATCGATGAAAGGATTTATGATATTAATGATTATTTGTGTATGTACTTCTATAGGTCTGGGAATGCTAGATCTATCTGATTCTGAAAGCGATATGCTTGACGAGATAGATGAAGCTATTGACTTTGACCTTGAAGAAGGTGAATTTCTTCCACCTGACGACTGGACTTCTATTTCTGATTTTGGGTTAGATGAAGGTGTAGATCTAGATGCTGATATTGATGAACACCTCGTAAGCCCATCAAAAACAAAAGCTATTATTCAGGATGAAGATGGAGAAAGAGTTATAGATCTAGATGAAAATCTAGATGAATTAACTGATTCTGAATCTGAAGATGATCTTCCTGATAGACTTAAAAATAATCCTATGTTTAGGCCTTGAAGAAAAAGAAGAAGGAAAATACTAGGATTAGTGAAGTTGAATATATTTGCGAGCAACAAAATTTAGAAGTAAAAATCAAAGACAATATGAAGATAAAGACGCTAGAGCTATTGTCAAGGGGAAGTCTGTTGAGACATGTTTTATGACAACAGATCTAGCTTGTAATAGGACTGGTGTAATTAGTATCATGTTTGTACATTGGTTTAGATTTGTAAATATAAGATATTGGTTTGTTATTATTATTTGTTAAATATAATAATATTAGTTAAGTAACGAATACAAACTAAGGTCTGAGTTGCAAATTGAGAACTGTAGATCCCAATGTAGATCTTTTAACCAAATCGTTCAATAACCCACGTGCGGAAATCGTAGGATGGTAACTAACACAAATATAAAGCTTAAACAATGAAGAACAATTCAAGAATCACTTTATATTTCCTTTGCAAATACTCTCTAATCATATTACAGCAGCTAAAATTGCAGAGAATAAGTGTGTGAAAAGTCTTTCAAAAAAGTCTCACCTGATTACAAAGTAATTAGAAGTATTTATACTAATCTGGCCGACTTATGCGACATAAGCCTTATGTCGCAAAGATCACTAATGCGACATAAGCACTATGTCGCAATTACAACTAATGCGACACAAGGCTTGTGTCGCATAACACAGAAAATGTAATTCAAACTAACTCAATTACATTAACAAACACAATATAGACTTGACCAACTGACAGACACACTAAGATGCATCAATAAGAACTCAAGTCGCAAGTCATAAGACTTGCGAGATGAGATCTCAATTTGCAGCCCAACTCAAGTCGCAGGCTTAGACCTGCTAGATGAAATCTGGATTCGCAGGATTTCTATATTGTGATATGAGATTCTGGGCTCGCAATCCTTGTGGACTCGCAAGGCCCATGGCCTGCGAGTTGAATCAGATATAAATAAAATGATTAGGTCATTTTCTAGGGATCCGTGCATTCCATCATTATCATAGAATATTCATTGTTTTCTGTGCCAGAGGGTATTAAACACATTAAAGGCTAGGTTTTGATGATTTAACATTAGTTAATATCAAAACAAAGCCTTTTAGTTAATAGAAAAGTTATATAAGCTTTAATCAAATGTATTGAGGGATTCTGCACCTTAATACTTTAGATAACATTGTTATCGAACCAAGATCTAGTGACTTACATTGATCGACTTGATCGCTTGTTTACACATCTTCTCAGGGACAAGCCACCTTAGGGGGAGATATTAATATATCAGGAGTCCTGCAGAGAGGATGAACTGGCGAAGAAGTGAAGAGATGATACAGATGATGATCCCACTGCTCAGAAAGATAGTGAGCTGGCTGGTCCTTCAACGACTGGTCAGCAGGCTGTTATTCAGGGGGAGTCTGCGGGTGCAAGTGGAAGTGGTGCTGGTGCTGGTGCTGATGAAGGTGAAGCTTGTATTAAATTAGATTGATTGTAATATCTAACAATTGTAACTTAGAAGTGTTTTGTAATATATTCGACTTGAGATTTAGAATTACAAGTTAAATATGTTTTAAATAAGTTTTAAGTGATATACAATTAAGGTTATGTAAATTTTTGATCGAAAGTCTACCGACTTATAAACAGTCGTGTGGCGTGTCCCGATTTAATATCGGCGGTCAAACATTTACTATAATCTTTGCATTTTAGACTTGAGAATGTTAAGATTGACAAGTTAATTATGCAAAAGGAATTATAATATTAATTAATTGTAAGCTTGAATGTTTGGTGATCATTATTGTTCACAATAAATTAATGTTTAAATTTATTTAATGTTCTGATATTGTAAGACTTTTGGAATCTTAGATTGATTATAATTTTACCTTATGATCAATGAAAGATTTATAAGTTCATATAATATGCTTTAAATACACAATGAAATTAATAAGGAAATTCTTAGATTGATTCACGGAAATCAATGAAAGAATTTATTATATTAATTGTTATTGATTAATAAGGAAATCCTTAGATTGATTCAGGGAAATCGATGAAAGGATTTATGATATTAATGATTATTTGGGTATGTACTTCTATAGGTCTGGGAATGCTAGATCTATCTGATTCTGAAAGCGATATGCTTGACGAGATAGATGAAGCTATTGACTTTGACCTTGAAGAAGGTGAATTTCTTCCACCTAATGACTGGACTTCTATTTCTGATATTGGGTTAGACGGGGGTGTAGATCTCGATGCTGATATTGATGAACACCTCGTAAGCCCATAAAAAACAAAAGTTATCATTCAGGATGAAGATGGAGAAAGAGTTATAGATCTAGATGAAAATCTATATGAATTAACTGATTCTGAATCTGAAGATGAACTTCCTGATTGTCACACCCCAATAAATCGTGTCACGTTTAACAAATGCGGAAGCACGGGGCGTGACGGTGATCAATTCGACAAGTAAATCGAGAGCATATGATTATCGCAAACATATACTTAGAATGCCATAAGTAGTTTAAATCTCACGGTTACATGTTCATCGTGTTTACAAGACGATAGATGTTTAGCAAAACAACATGATTAACATTTTAATCATAAATCACAGTTTCAATATTTATCAAAAGAAGGGCATCCTATTCATCGTGGTGAGCAAGGGTCCCAATATATGCATGCATGATTTTATGTCGCTGCTAATTCCCTGAAAAACATAATTAAAAGGATCAACAAAATTGTTGAGTGAAATTCACAGGTTTAAGAAATCATCATTTAAACCAAGCGTTTAGTAAACGTTTCACAAATCATTTCGTGCCATCCATGGCGAGTAGTACGATGATATATAGTTTGAAACAATAAGTAGCTGACTGTGATCCCCCGGAGGTTAGCTAGACCTCATGAGTTAAAGTGACGACACCTAGGCCTATAACCAAACCATGACTTTTAATGTTTTTGCCTGGGACCAGTAGAATATACGCTCCTCGTCTCAACATATAGTCGGCAGTTAGCATGACTAACAAAAGTTGGAGGGATGTCATCCCAATAGTACTATTCGCATATTCGGTGGCTAGCGTCATCTAGCTAATGGTTACAGTTTGTAGTCATGAGGACTTCTATGCACTATAACTAGTTTAACATAGGTTCGCACAATGATTCGTTGTCAGGTTTTCAATCATCGCATAAAAACAGTTTGTATGTAAACAGTGCATATGTTTTTCACCCCAAATTTAGAAAGCAGTAAAAAGCCGTAAAATGGGGGCTGTGAACTCACCTGGTGAGTTGCGCAAGTGCTAGCGTTTAAAGTGAATAAGTTTGCCCAAAAATAGTCTCCTAGCGCCCTATACGCATGAGGTTCTTTGTATAAGTAGATAGCTAACCGCTTATCTATGTTTGTATAAGTAGATGGCTACCCGCACATCTATGTTCGTAAAAGTAGGTGGCTACCCGCACACCTAGAGTTGTATATGTAGATGGCTACCCGCTCATCTATGCTAGTTGTTCACTCAACTAGTAGGTTGAAAATGTATTTCGTTTTGAAAAGTGTACGACCCGTTGGTGATAGTTTTGTGTGTATACTTGTATGTTTCTCGAAAACATATTTACTTTGCTATTAAAGTGTACGTTATAGGTTTATACTTTCAAAACGTATATTGAGCATGAAAACGCACCTTTCAATTCATTCAATAGTTTTCGTTAACGTTTGTTCAAAACGTGAAGTTGAATAAGTCCCTATATTCGATTAAGATAGAAAACCATTACTCAAATATTTTCGTGTTTAGTCCCTCATAGTATCTCTCATTTTATCTGTAATCATGATTAGTTATTGTGACAATAGATCTAGCTTGTAATAGGACTAGTGTATTTATTATCAAACTTGTATAAATTGGTTTAGACTTGTAAATATATGATATTAACTTGTTATTATTATTTGTTAAATGTTATTAGACAAATATCGATTTTAAGTTAAAGTCTGAATTGCGAATTGAGAAGTCAACTCGCAGGTCAACAGACTTGCGAGTTGAGATCTCAACTCGCAGTCCAATCTGGACTCGCAGCAACTCAACTGCGAGTTGAGTTTTGGGCTCGCAGCTATCTCGGTTCGCAGGACCTACCTGCGAGCTGAGTTGTGGGCTCGCAGTCCATCTGGACTCGCAGGCCCATGGCCTGCGAGTTGAGTCAACTCGCAAGGCCCATGGCCTGCGAGTTGAACCAGATATAAATATTTTAATGCTGCTCATTATTAAAGTGAGACCTAGAAATCCGTGCTCCATACACACACACCAAATATTTAATTTCTCTCATCGTTTTTCGTGCAGATATATTTATTATAGTATTAAAGGCTCGGTTTTGAGTGATTAACTTAGTTAATAATCAAAACGAAGTCCTTTAATTGATAGTAAAGTTATATAAGCTTAAACCTAACGTATTGAGGGATTCCGCACCTCAATACTTAAAGATAATCCGTTATCGAACCAAGATCAAGCGACCTTACAATTGGTATCAGAGCTTTCGGGCTTAGAAACGTTGTGGTTACAAGGTTTTTGGTTATATAACATCTTTAGGGTCATTTTACGAACGAAATCTACAGATTTATTCGTAAAAATACCAAAAAGTTCAGTTCCCAGATTTCGAGGCGCCGTTTTGCGAGTTGAGATTAGGGTTACTGTTATCTGCGAGTTGAGATTAGGGTTTCTGCGAGTTGAGATTCCTGCGAACCGAGTTCCATTGCGAACTGAGTTCCTGCGAGCTGAGATTCTCTGCGAGTTGAGATTGACTTGCGAACTGAGATTCTCTGCGAACCGAATCTTACTTGCGAACTGAGATTTTTGCGAGCTGAGACTTCTGCGAACTGACATTTCCTGCAAACTGAGTTTAGTTGCGAGTTGAGATTATTGAATTCGCAATATAACTTAATTTTTCACTTTAAAATGTCTGATTTAAGCCGAATGATCGAGATGGAACACGAGGTTGGAAAATCTAATGTTCCACCGAAGCTACTTAGACTTGAGGACTATTATGGGTGGAAAGACAGATTTGAAAGTTACTGTAGATTCCACGACATCACTATTTGGTTGTGTATTAAAAACGGATATGTTGCACCTACAGCTGAAGTAGGGAACGCAACAGTGATTGTGACTTATGATCGAATGAATGACAATCAGAAGAAAGAATTCACCATCGATAATAAAGCACATTCTTCAATTAAGATGAGCCTTCCTAAGGAGATCAACCATCAGTTGAAGTCCTATCACACAGCTAAAGAGCTGTGGGACGCTCTAGAAAAGAGATGTGAGGGGAGCCCTCAGGTGAAAGCTGGTAAATGTAATCTTTTAAAAAAACAGTTTATGGTATTTAAGGCTTTTAGAGAAGAAGATCTTGAGCCTTACACCACCCGTTTCTATCATCTATTAAGTGAGTTTGACGACCATGCTATCTTCTATAATGACAAGGAGAAAACCGACAAGTTTATTGAGGGTTTACCTTGTAAATGGGAGATGTACGGTATCATGCTGAAAGATAATGATGAAAGATATGCAACCATGACCCTTGAGAAAGCGATTGATAAACTAAGGGGTTATGATTTCTCTAAGAGAACGAGAGATACGGATTCTGATCATCTACAGAATCCTGGTCTGTACCATGGAAAGACCAGTATCTCTAATTCCTCATCCAATTCGACCACGGCTTTGTTTGCGGGTGAAATTGATGAGATTGGAGAAAAATTGACTGAGGATCTCTGTTTCATTGCTTCGGATAGCGGTGAAAAACGAAACAGGAACACCACCTCAGATAAATCCACTCAAGGGCATCATAAGATGCCGATGAGTGTGAAATCAGCCGAACAACAACTTTCTGTGTTGGCATCGTTCGTTGCTTCCTATGAAAACTATATTCAAGGGAAGATAAACGATCCGGCACAATTTGATGAAGATTATGATCAGGTTGACCCTGATGACTTAGAGGAAATGGACCTCCAGTGGCAACTGGCTATGGTGTCAAGGAGAGTAAAGAATTTCCTAAAGCGTACGGGTAAGAGAGTGGTTGGAAATCGACCAGGTTTTGACAAGTCCAAGGTCAAGTGTTATAATTGTCAAGGTTACGGACACTTTGCCAGGGAATGCCAAAGACCAAAGGTTGATGCTGGAACTTCAAAACAAGATTCGGGAAGTAATCTAACTTCCAAAGTCTTAGTGGTTCAGCAAATAGACGGATCTTATGATTGGTCTACACCATCAGAGCAAGCTCTCATGGCTGAGATTGACGATCAAGAGAAACAAATTGAATCCACTTCCTACATGCCGACTACTGAAGAACTTCAAGCTAATGTGCCACACACAGAAGTTAAGGGGATTGAGGAAGATGTTCTCTACATCAACTCGACAGAAGAAATGAGTCCCAATGATTTTGTGGCATATATGGCTGATATTCAATCCGAAAAGAAAAAGGTATGTCTAGATCTCCTTACTCTCGCTGATGTGTGCTATTTAGTTACTGATCTTCAAACACAGGTTAGTGTCTTTGCAAAATCTAACAAAACCTTGACCTCAGAATTAGATTTAGCTAAGTCTGATGTTCGTAGGTTAGGTGAAGATAAATTAGCACTGAACGAGAAGATTAAGAGTGATGCTCTAGATAAAACCAGTCTGACTGACATTATAAATGAACAATGTATTAAAATAGACGGGTTATATCTAAACCTTAATGAGCTTAATAGAAATATAGCTATTAGGGATAAGGAGTTATCAGAGTCAAATATGAAACTGGTAGAGCTGAATAGAAAATTTGAAGGTTATAGAATTTCTTCTTTGACCTTAGATAGAATCATTGGCTCTCAACGTAGTGTAAAGGATGTTACTGGCCTAGGATACTCAGATGTTCCTCCGCCCTTTAATGCCAATTACACTGCTTCCACTTCTGTTGACTTAGAAATGACAGATGTTAATCCTGAGACTGAGGATTTGGAAAATCAACAGTCTATTGCATCTGAGATCCAAAAAGAGACTGTCAATAATTCATCATTAACCAAGAGTACAGTCAAATCTCTCACTAAAGTACAATTCGTATCAAGTGGGATGATCGGAAGTACTGATGGAAATAATGAAGTCATTAAGAAACATAAGGAGTTACCTTTAGTGTCTTTTGATCAGATAAAGAAGGAGTCTGCTAAGACTGCTAAGTCACGAAAGTAGATGTCATGCTTCAAATGTCATCAACGAGGACATGTCTCTTCTTGTTGTCCCAATAAGAAGAATGAAGCTGCTCCTAAGCGCGAGGCCAGTGATAAGTCTAAAAATATCTCTAGCACAGACAGGTTAGGTACCAGACCTGGTATTGGTATTAAACCTGTGACTGCTCTGAAAAGAGATGCGTCTCACAGTATCTCGCCACCAAAACCTAAACGGCATGAAAACTTTGCTAAGGATCAAGTGCCGTCGAGATTTATGACTCCGAGAAGGAACCAAAGTCATTTTGAGATTGGTTCTACATCTCGCACACAAGGAGTTTACCAAGGGTCCTATGATAATCGTAGCCAAGGGCAAAAATCCCAGGGTTATATTTCGGGGAGGGTTGGAAATCAATCAACTTATAGACCCAGGACCACTAATCATCAGCAAGCTGATGCGTCTTCAAAAGTGACCAAAGCTCCCAATGGGAAAAATGGTTATTTTAAAGAGCTACAGTTTGTCGATGATAAGGGACAAACCAAGACCGTAATGGCTTGGGTCCCTCTTGATAACTAATTGTGTACAAATTACATGTGCAGGAGCAGACTGGGAACTACGACAACTGGTGGTATGTTGACAGTAGATGCTCTAGGCACATGACGGGAACCAGAAGTCTACTGACAGACTTCAGAGCTGGACTGAGACAAGGAGTGCACTTCGCTGGTGATAAAGGAGGAGTAATTACTGGGAAAGGAACAGTTTCAAATGGAACTTTGACTCTAGAGGATGTGAATTATGTTGAAGAACTAACGCACAACCTAGTGAGTGTTTCCCAAGTCTGTGATAAAGGTCATCCTGTTCTCTTCACTGAGAAAGAGGCCTTGATCCTGAAGCCGGGTTTTATCATCCCTGAAAAATGGATACTGATGAAAGCTCCAAGGAAGAAGGACATTTATGCTATCAACATGAATGCTCCTATTACTTCAATGGTGTCTACTTGTCTGTTATCCAAGGCTTCAGAATCAGACTCTCTCATATGGCATAGGAAAATGGCACACTTAAACTTTCGAAAAATGAACTATATAACCAAACATGGGTTAGTTCTGGGTGTACCACCGAAGAGTTTTGCATTTGAAGACAAGTGTATATCCTGCTTGAAAGGAAAACAGCATAAGAAACCACACAAGTCTAAAAATGTGAACTCTATTTCCTCGCCTTTTGAGTTGCTACATATGGATCTCTTTGGCCCAATAAGCAAGAGAAGCATTAGTGGCAAATGGTACTGTCTGGTTGTCACAGACGATTTTTCTAAATTCTCTTGGGTATTCTTTTTGGGATCTAAGGATGAAACTCCGAGCTTTCTTATGGAGTTTCTAGATCTAATAGAGAACATCTATAGAAAAAGAGTTAAGAGAATTCGTAGTGACAATGGGACCGAGTTCAAGAATTCTACATTGAATGTATATTGCTTAAGCAAAGGCATTCAACATCAATTCAGTGCACCATATGAACCTCAACAAAATGGTGTTGCTGAAAGGAAGAATAGAACTCTAATTGAAGCAGCGAGAACAATGCTTGCAGATTCAAGGCTTCCAGTCATATTTTGGGCAGAAGCAGTGAATACAGCATGTTATGTTCTCAATCGGGTTCTTACGGTTAAGAAGCAGAACAAGACATGTTATGAGCTTTTGAACAAAAAGAAACCGAACTTAAAAGGGTTTGAACCCTTTGGAGTTTCATGTACGTTGTTGAAAACAAGTCATCAACCTAAATTTGGTGAGAAGGCTGACGAAGGATACTTCCTAGGTTACATGCCTAACTCACCAAATAAACGGGCCTTCAATAAAACTTCGGGACGTGTTGAAATAGTTTATAACATTGAGGTTACGAGCTATACACATGACTCACATAAGGGATGGATTGGCAGTTTGACTATTCAGATCTTTTCAAGTCATTTAAAGTCCCTATCAGTGACTATGTCAGTAACTCAGACATTCCTAAGCATTTATTGTCGGGAGATGAGGATCCCACTCCTTCTCCAACAACGAGTGCTCAAACGTCTGATGCTAGGAATATTGTCGATACTGATGTGGTACCCCCTATCGAGTCACAACAACCTCAAGATGATATACCTCAAGAGAGTGAAGATCCTGAAATTGCTTCTCAAAGGATTATGGATGATGTTCTTACTCCTCTGAGACAATTAAGGATATCAACTACTAATGAAGGTATACCACCCTTGGAGGAAATTGGTGCCAACTTACAGGATGATATTCCAGTTGAACCTGTTACTTCAACAAGAATTAATAGGATTCATCCAATTGATAATATCATCGGTGATCCAAATTCTCCTGTTCTAACTCGGAATCAATCTAAAGCTAGTACATCCACTCATTCAAGCTTGTATGCTGAAATGAACGAGACAGGGATTTCTAATCTATGTCTATATTCATGATTTATCTCACAAATTGAACCTAAAAATGTTCAGATAGCTTTGAAGGAAAATTCGTGGGTCGAGGCAATGCAGGAAGAACTGTCTCAGTTCACAAAATTGCAAGTTTGGGAATTGGTTGACCTACCTGTTGGAGAATATCCAATTGGAACTAGATGGGTATTTAAGTGCAAGAAAGACGATCGAGGAATCGTAATTCGCAATAAAGCTCGTCTAGTTGTCCAAGGTTTCAATCAACAAGAGGGGATTGATTACAATGAAGTGTTTGCGCCTGTGGCTAGGCTTGAAGCAATTAGATTATTCTTAGCATTTGTAGCCTCAAAGAAAATATAAGTATTTCAGCTGGATGTTAAAAGTGCCTTCTTGTATGGCAAAGTCAAAGAAACGGTGTATGTTTCTCAACCACCGGGATTTACTGATCCAAAGTATCCAGATAGAGTATATCGTCTCGATAAGGCTCTATATGGATTACATCAAGCTCCGAGAGCGTGGTATGAGACACTGTCCACTTATCTTCTTGAGAATGGATTCACAAGAGGAAGAATTGACAGTACACTCTTTGTGAAATGGAAAAGAAGAGACTTTCTACTTGTTCAAGTATATGTTGACGATATCATCTTTGGGTCATCTGACGAAAGGATGTGTAGTGAATTTGAAAAAGTTATGAAGAACAAGTTTGAGATGTCAGCAATGGGTGAATTGACATTTTTCTTAGGATTGCAAGTCGATCAAAAGAAAGATGGATATTTCATTCATCAGACTAAGTATACTAATGAGCTTCTAAACGATTCAAGATGGAAGAATCAAGAAATTTTCATACTCCTATTCCGAAAGCCCATGGTATTGGTCCAGATACATCGAGTGATAGAGACGTGGATCCTACTCTTTACAGGGCCATGATTGGATCACTAATGTATCTTACAGCATCAAGGCCTGATATAATGTTTGCAGTATGTGTCTGCGCAAGATATCAAGCTACTCCTAAAGAATCTCACATGCAAGCTGTAAAACGAATTCTTCGTTACCTCAAAGGGAAACCGAAGCTGGGACTTTGGTATCCGACTGATGGAGACTTAGATTTTGTGGCTTACACTGATTCTGATTACGGAGGATGCAATCAGAATAGAAAGTCTACAACCGGTGGATGTCAATTCCTAGGAGGTAGACTGGTCTCTTGGCAATGCAAGAAGCAAACCTCAGTAGCCATTTCTACATGTGAAGCTGAGTATGTTGCAGCTGGCAGCTGTTGTTCCCAAGTTCTGTGGATACAACAACAATTGCTTGAATATGGGTTGAGTATAACAAATACTCCTATGATGATTGATAATGAATCAACGATCTCAATAACCAATAATCCGGTCAAGCACAGTAAAACTAAACATATTGATATTCGACATCACTTTATTAGAGACTGTGCTGAGAAGAACCTGATAAAGTTAGCTAAGGTTCCATCTGTGGATAATTTAGCAGACTTATACACCAAAGCGTTCGACAGAGCTCGATTCGAGAAATTGGTGCAACTAAATGGAATGAGAAATCCAGAGGATTAGTCTTCCATAGAGTTGGTTTGTAATAATTAGTCGTTTATATTTATTAGTTTATGCCTATTTTGTTTTAAAAAATAAAAAAATAAAAAAAAAAATAAAATAAAAAAGGGAAAAGGGGGTTAGGCGTATGGCATTCATTTGCTTGTTACCGTTGGGGAATCGCCTCCGATAAAGGTTAAGTCTTTATCAACTGGGAAATGATAGTAAATTAGAGGAATTGGCTTAATAAATGTAGGTAAAAGTCTTAAGTTAGATGTGTTAGTAGATTCAAATTTGTTACATGAACTTTACATCTTTAAAACCAGGCCTTCACTTATCTTTATTTTAGTATACTCCTCTCTCCACACGATATAATCTGCTTGAAAAACTTTAGATCTAGACAACTTCAGTATATGATGTACTGGTAGGCAATTTCTGCTTTGATTTCTGAGCATATAATAAGCTATAAATCTTCTGTGTGGTATCTCGTGTGATTTACTATATGACGTATGACATAAGTCTTAATTGATGAAAGATAGTCTGACCATACACTGTTATCAAGAATCTATGAAAATATGTCAAGACAAATAATAAGAATTATGGCTGTTAGTGAAATTACTGGTGTCTTTATTGTACTAAGTACAGACCTGACTCCTTTAGTTATGCCAATAGTTTCAAGCTTGGTTTGTCTATACTAAGGGATCTTCTGTTGTACTAAGTACAGAACTAGAACCACTAGTATCTACAAAACAAGTTCGATATTTGTCACATTTTAAATTTACTCTAGAGTATGTCATATGCTTCGCAAAGAACATTATTTAGTGACCTCTACCTTGAAAGAGAAAGATACGGTGTTATGTGTTATCCTTGATTTCTCAGTATGTCATTTTTGAATCACATCAGGTAATACACATACAAACAATAAAAGGTTTGCTTGGAAATCAGTGTAGACTTTGCTTATATGGATTATAATACCGGTAATCATCTTGAACTGTCTATGATATTTAAATCACTTTATTTTGATGTGAATATTATATTTTGTGGAAATAGGTAACCAAGTTATACTCTTATAAATGTAAGTTGATAAATGGTTAAGTTGTGAGTTCTTATGTAACTTATTGTGAATTTCATAAGGTTTGCATACTAACAATCTTCTTAGACTTTTTACTCATCATTTGGTTCAGCTGTTTCCTTCTGATATGATCCCACTGTCGATAAATTTCTTAATGCCCTCGATTAGGATTTAATTTACTTTATTTTATTGTATTTTATTTTTCGTCAAAGTGTTTCATTAATACAAGGGTACTTGATACCAATGTTTATCATGAATCACTGTCGTTTATTTTATTTTCATTTTTTATGCATTTGTTCGCATTTTTCTTATTTTAGTAAATCTTCTTTAATTTTATTTTATTTATTTATATTTATCGTTCATGTTATCGCATGATCGCAACACAAGTGAAAGATCCTCAGATTTTAGACTTGTGCGCTTTTTCCACGCAAGATAAGTGAAAAATATTTTATTTTAGACTTGTTCGCTATTCCATGAGAAAAACAAGTGAAAGATACGTGTATTTTAGACTTGTTTATGTTTGGAAACTTAAAAAAAAAAAAAAAAAAAAAAAAATTAATTACGTTTTATAATTAAAATGTATTTTATAGACATTTTCTGCGAACCGAGAACAGGGCTGCGAGTTGAACTCAACTCTGCGAGTTGAGTTCTGCGAGCCGAGTTCAAATATGTCAAAAGGGGGGCTCCGGGTTCAAATTCCACACACTTGCGAATCCAAACACACCTGCGAACCCAGACACACTGCGAGCCGAAACTCCTTTCGATTTTATTTTCGAAAATTCAGCTTGTACAACGAACCTTTGACAATATACATTATATCCTACTTTGCATTCCTAATCTATTGAGGTATAATTCATACAAATCCACCGCATATTTTAATCATAATCGGCATTTTTATTAAAAAATAAGGGTTTTTGATTTTTAATTACCAAAATCTTTAATGTAATGCTCAAATCAACACGAAACCTTAGGGTTTATGTTAATAGGAGTACATTGGACCTGAGAACATAGACTGATCATGCTAAAACTTCCAAAATTTGAAAATTTTGGATGATGTCATTTCTGCAGTTCATGCTGTGAGTTGAGATCCAGACTCAACTCGCAGCCAGCTCTTGCGAGTCCAACTTGCGAGTTGACTTGCGAGTCCAACCTGCGAGTTGACTTGCAAGTCTGACTCTGCGAGTTGAACTTGCGAGTTGACTTGTTGACTGCGAGTTGAACTCTGCGAGTTGAACTTGTGAGTTGACTTGTTGACTGCGAGTTGAACTTGCGAGTTGACTTGTTGACTGCGAGTTGAACTCTACGAGTTGAACTCTGCGACTTGAACTTGTGAGTTGACTTGTTGACTGCGAGTTGAACTTGCGAGTTGACTTGTTGACTGCGAGTTGAACTTGCGAGTTGATTTTTTGAAACTTTTGATTTCTAATTTTAATTTACGATCTCTCGGTTAGTTAACTAATTAAGCGTTTATAAGTTAAAATAGTCTACGGTTAGACGTGTCGACTTAAATGTAAACACGTAAATCCGTATACTCTATATATAAGACTTATGACTTTCCGTAATAAGTAATATATTTGTGTAGCAGGTTAATATGAAAGTTAGACTTATTGATTTAGTATATGTTGAACCACTATAATTGATAATTAAGTTTGACGACTTAATAGTTCAATTATGAGTTGTAGATCATATACGTTTATCAATATTGGTTAAACTCATTGTCTAACATTTGTGTGATTTGTGATATTACAGATATGGCTCGACTATTTGTTGCTCATCACAACGTGCTCGTTGATTTGGATGTCAATGCACGAGGTGCATCCAGGGTCGCTCGGATTCTTACTTTTCTAAGTCGATCAAGGATACAGTACGCTATTACAGAGTCACCTGCTCTTTCACATGATATACTTACCCAGTTCTGGGCTAATATAGTATATGACACATCTGTGAATCCTCCGGTCATCCAGACGAGGATTAAAGACCACCCGGTTATCTTCTCTGCCTCAGCTCTGCGAAACATATTACAGTTAGGCACTGTAGAGCAGGAAGATGGACCGACCGAGTTTTCTTCGGATTTTCTTGAAGGTGCTCTAGGACGGATGGGGTATGTTGGACCCAAGAGAGGGCGTCAGTTCTTGAAGGCGCTCGTTTTCGGTGAGTGGAGGTTCTTATGGCATGTCCTTGTAACTATCTTTGGACCGAAGAAGGGAGGATACGATGAGTTGAGCTCTTCTCTCCTATCTGCTTTACTGTCACTGGTTTATAACAAACCCTACAGCTTTTCAGATTACATCTTTGGGGAGATTGTACGCCAAATTTTAGGGGGAGTTAGATCGCAGTTTATGATCTATCCTTGATTTTGCATGCTGATTATTAGGGCCTCTATCCCTGATCTGCCGGTTTTTCAAGCGGATCTGAAGGTTGATACCATTGGGTTACGAGCATATAATGCGATGTTTATGCAAACCTGTCGCAGATTCGAGATGCAACCACAGCTGACAGAGTTGTTTGGATTTTTGGTTAATCCCGAGTATATTTCGCCACCAAACAATGGTTGGATTGATGTTGATGTGGCTGCAGCTGTGCCTGCACCACAAGAGCTGATAGAGGAGGTTCTAAATCAGGCAAATCAGCAAGAGCCACAAGTTAATGCTGAAGTTGCTGCTGAAGTAGTGCAACAAGTTTTGGCTGAAAACGATGATGCAAATGATCCTATCTTGCAGGATGTGGATCAATATATTGCTGAGCCACCACGAGTTGAAGAGGATACTGATCAGGTCTTTAAAGATATAGATCAATTTTTGGCTGCAGGTCCGAGTACCTCTGGTACACCTCTACCTACTGAGGCATCTGATGCTGTTGGGCCATCGGGCAGAGATGGAGAAGCTGCTTCGGCTTCTGAATCTGAGTCTGATGATGATGATGAGACTGGACCACCAGGGTTTGTCTCCGGTATCCCTGAAGGGATGATTCGTCAAGGATCAAAATTGATTATGGATCCGGCATTGAAGTTAAAGAGGAAAGCCGTTGATCAGGATCCTGATTTTGTTCTTGTCGAAGAAGATGAGGATGAAGAAGAAGAGGAGGAGGTGCTTATTACTCGACCTCGCAAGCTGCTCAGACAAACAGCTTCAACCTCTACAGCTCATCTACAATCAAGTTCTACGCCCTCAGAGGCTGAAATGATTGCTGCTTTGGTTCGCCCGTCTTCGCACCCAACCACCAAATCTAGCAGGGTTGCGGCGCGTCTATTAACCGATGTTGCTACCGAGATAGCGAAGAAAATGCAACCGCCTGCTCCCACACCACCAACAACAACTTCTGATGCTCCATCCACCTCACCTATGACTGATGCTGAACGCATTACACAATTGGAGTCTAGGGTTAGAGAATTGCAAGTAGTGGCTAACACTTTTGCTAATCAGCTTCTACAACTGTCCGACAATGTCACTACACAGAACAATGCTTACTCATTGCTACTCAAGACCAACAGCACTCTGGTAGATGACGTGACTGAAAAGCAACGACAACTCGATCGTCTCTCTCGTCGTATTACATACTTAGAACAGAACCAGCCATCTCGAGGGGAGAAAGCTGCAGTTGAGAAGGCTGCATTTGAAGAAGTTTGTAAAGAGGATGAGCTGGCTAAGAAGAGCCGAGATGATGAAGACGATGATCCCGCAGCTGGAAAAGAAAGTGAGCTGGCTGGTCCTTCAACGACTGGTCAGCAGACTACATTTCAGGGGGAGTCTGCTGAAGCAAGTGGTAGTGGAGCTGGTGCTGGTGCTGCGAAGGGTGGAGCTGAAGAAAGTGACACTTGTATTAATATAGACTGATTGTAATTATTAATACATTGTAACTTTGAATTATTTTGTAATATAATTCTGTAATTAAGATGTTTAAACTTGAATGTTTAAAATGTTATAATTATGAATGTTCGTATATTATAAGCCTTTTGTAATTCTAGATTGACTATGATCGATAAAAGAGTTATAGGATCATATAATATATGATGTTCGCATATTATAAGACTTATTCAAATTTTAGATCGATTATCATAATCGATGAAAGATTTGAATAAGTATATATATATAATATATTTTAAATACACAAAGGGATTAATAAGAAAAATCTTAGATTGATTCAGGGAAATCAATGAAAGAACTTATGATATTAATCTATTTGTGTATGTATTTCTATAGGTCATGAAATGTTGAACTTATCAGATTCTAAAGGCGACATGCCAGATGAATTAGATGAGGACAAAGACTTTGACCTTGAAGAAGGAGAGTTTGTACCTCCTGAAGATTGGACTTTCATTGTTAATGATGGGGCAGACGAATGTGTAGATCTTGACGCTGATGTTGTTGAACACATTGTAAGCCCATCTACAACTAGAGTGGTCATCCAGGAAGAAGATGGAGAAAGGGTTGTTGAGTTAGATGAAAGTCTAGATGACTCAACCAGTTCTGAATCAGAAGATGACCTTCCAGAAAAACTCAGAAATAATCCCATGTTTAGACCTCTGAAAAGGAGAAAGCAAAAGGTTGGGATGTCTGAAGTAGATATAACTGGAAAGAAAGCTCCAAGGAAGGGGATCATCGCCTGGTATTTTGATTCTGACTTGAAACTTTTCGCTATCAAAAGACTTGACGGAGTTCAATATTTCGATAAGAAGCTTAAAGTATTCAGTTCGCTTCCTCGATTTGAAATTCGAGACTTGGCACGCTTAGAACTGATAAATCCCAGTAATGATCCCTACGCAACGTATGTTGAGAGAATCATTCGGACTGAGGGTAGATCAATGAAGTTTGAGAAGATTAAGCCAAGAGTCGGAAAGACGATCAAATTAAAGGAACGAAGTCAGAGAACTGGCCGAAGATTAAGGAAGAAAACTTATCCAGCTGTCAAGTGCATACAGCAGATACCACTGAAGACAATGCCACAGAATATTCTGGGAAATCTTCTGAACTGGCACGTGGACTCAGAGACTGGTGAAGCTGTCATGGTTGAAGCTGATGATGAAGTCGAAGGAGGAGAAAGAGTAATTCTAACAGTCTATGACCATCGACACTTGATGAATCTGTCGAGAAAGGACCTGTTGAAGTTAAACGAAAACAGGATCTTAACGACTGAAGCATGGGGTGATCTTGCAAGAGATTATCAATTAATGGTGAAGACTTGTATTAGAATGAAGATTCATATGGGCAGTAGTATTTACAAGTAAAGACCAAAGACAAAGTTGAAGATAACGACACTAGAGCTATTGTCAAGGGGGAGTCTGTTGGGACATGTTATTGTGACAATAGATCTAGCTTGTAATAGGACTAGTGTATTTATTATCAAACTTGTATAAATTGGTTTAGACTTGTAAATATATGATATTAACTTGTTATTATTATTTGTTAAATGTTATTAGACAAATATCGATTTTAAGTTAAAGTCTGAATCGCGAATTGAGAAGTCAACTCGCAGGTCAACAGACTTGCGAGTTGAGATCTCAACTCGCAGTCCAATCTGGACTCGCAGCAACTCAACTGCGAGTTGAGTTTTGGGCTCGCAGCTATCTCGGTTCGCAGGACCTACCTGCGAGCTGAGTTGTGGGCTCGCAGTCCATCTGGACTCGCAGGCCCATGGGCTGCGAGTTGAGTCAACTCGCAAGGCCCATGGCCTGCGAGTTGAACCAGATATAAATATTTTAATGCTGCTCATTATTAAAGTGAGACCTAGAAATCCGTGCTCCATACACACACACCAAATATTTAATTTCTCTCCTCGTTTTTCGTGCAGATATATTTATTATAGTATTAAAGGCTCGGTTTTGAGTGATTAACTTAGTTAATAATCAAAACGAAGTCCTTTAATTGATAGTAAAGTTATATAAGCTTAAACCTAACGTATTGAGGGATTCCGCACCTCAATACTTAAAGATAATCCGTTATCGAACCAAGATCAAGCGACCTTACAAAAAGCCGTTTCCCGCTCTTTTATTAACTTGTTTACCATTTGAACTAGAAACTTGTGTTAATACTTTCAAATCATCCCATGTTTTATATGTCATTAACCTCAAGTGTTTAACTACTCTTTCACCATTTTTACTTTCATTTCACTTAGAGATTTCTAAAACATCTTATAGCATACATACAGTACCAAGTTACACTTGTTGGTACTCATTTTAAACAATCTTGTTCTTGATCATTTTAAACACATTTCAATTTGTTTTAGCATACATCTAGTTGATTTAAACTCAAGAGTGAACCTCTAGCATCTAGACATTCATAATGTAGGAAATAACAAGATCAAAAGGAAAGGATTTCCTTACAATGCTTTAGGATGAAAATGGCAAAGAAAAAGAGAAAAGAACTTGAAATCTTCAACCCAAAACTCCTTTTTATACCCAAATCTACTAGCTTACCTTTATGTGTTTGAACTAGAGCTTAAATGATGGTGAAAAATGGTGTATTAAAGTGGCGGTACATGGTGGTTTTATGGTGGTTTGATGGTAGTTGTGTGGTGGTTTGTGATGGTTATTTTTGAAGAAGATGGAGAAGATGAAAGAGATGGTTGAAAGTTGAGAGAGAAAAGGGGAAATGCAGATTTGAAAATGTGAAGTACAGATTGTACGTGTGGGTGTATTCTTGCAAGTATCTAGACACAAAAGTGCAAAGGCAAGTGGGGGTGGGGTGATGGGAGATGCTTAGTCCCATCAAGCAAGTTGCTAAGGAGGAGACAAGCAAGCAAATAGGTGAATGTGTGGTTGAGAATTAAGCTTGGGAAAGGATACGTAGACAAGAAGAAAGGAGGCAAGGAAAAATATGCATTCTTGACTCATTGACATGTGTGGTAACTTGCTTAGATTTAATTAGAGCTATGTGCTAGCTTGCTTGGTTTAATTAGAGCTAGGTGCTAACTTGCTTGGTTTAATTTCCTTTTTTTTAAGCTAGTTAGTAAGTAGGTGGTTAATTTTAGCAAAGCAAGCAAGGAGGTGGACATGGAATGCAACGTAGACAAGGAGGAGAAGAATAACATCTTGGCTTTTGGTGACATGCTAGCTTGGAATTATTTTGACATGCTTGAGCTACTTAGATCCAAAACTTGGTGTTTAGGTGCTAGCAAGGTTTATTATGGAGATCAAAGTAGGTTACAACATGGTTAGTAAATTCCAATTTGTTGGTGCACGTTTGGTGACAACAGCTCTTATTTTGTAATAGTTAGTTTTGTTATTAGTTTTATAGTTAATAATGTAAAGTGTTTATTAACTTAGCCTTTTTAGTTTTTAGTTTGTAAGTTCGTACGAACCTATATGTTCGTACGAACCTAGGTAGTTCGTACGAACATGTAAGTTCGTACGAACCTAGGACCAGTAAGTTCGTACGAACTTACTGGGTATAAAAACTAAGTTGTAATATTTCATTAAGGGGCTTTTTGAATCAGTTATATTCGAACATACAGTGCTATCTTCGAATACCTACGAATTTATACACTTAACACTTGCATTTACTTGTTTTGTTGTTGATTATTGTGTATTATACCATTCCGCAATCTAATACACATTGTAATCCCGTTTGGATCCGTGCAAAGGGACTTTCAATTGGTATCAGAGCTTAAACAAGTCATTGTTGGGTTCGGGATTGCTTTAATCACAAAGAAAACAAGATTTTGAGTGTTTAAGTTGATAAAAGTTGTACTTTTGGATTCCTTAAGCTCTTGTGGTTCTTATCTATCAATTTTCATTCGAATTCATCGGTTGAATCTCTGTAGATCTAAGTTTTTGTTCGATTTTGGGTGTTGAACAGCAAGTTCGTACAAGTCAGAAAGTTACGTACGAACTTACCCAAAATATCATACGAACCTATAAGTTCGTACGAACCTATAAGTTCGAACGTTTGAATTTTCTGTCAAGTTTGACCAGAAGGTTGACCATTCGAACCTAGATAGTTTTCGAACCTATAAGTTCGAAGTAATCTAAGTTCGTACGAACCTAGGGCTGTTGACTTCTGTTGACTTTTCTGTTTTTACACTTTTGACTTGGTTTGACTGTTTCTAGTGATGACAAATCTCAATAAACTGTTAGAAATGGATCACGAGGTTGGTAAGTCAGCCTCACCACCTAAGCTCCTCAAAGGAGAGGACTACTTTTGGTGGAGAGATCGATTTGAATCATTTGCGAGATTTCACGATATCCGCATGTGGATATGCATTAAAGATGGGTATGACTTACCCACTTACGAATTTGAGGGAAAGACTAAGTTCTGTACATATTCTGTCATGAAAGATGAAGACAAAAAGATGTACGAGGCTGAGAATAAAGCTTTGTCAGCAATTACTATGTGTCTCCCTCAGGAGATCAAGCATACTTTTAAACGATACCAATTCTCAAAAGAGCTTTGGGAAGCGTTAGAAAAGCGGTTTGATGGAAACGATAAGATCAAAGAGAGTAGAGCTGATTTACTGACCAAACAGTTCTATGTCTTCAAACATATGAAGGGAGAGTCATTAGAAGAAATTATCACCAGATACTATCATCTTATGACTGAACTAGACAACAATGGTCTATCCTTCACCGACACTGTCAAGAGCAATAAGCTCCTTGAATCACTCCCACTAAAATGGGACATTTATACTCTGATGATCAAGGAGAGTACAGGGTATGACGCTCTGACTCTCGATGATGTGATTGGAAAGCTGCGTGTGTATGACTTAAACATGCGGAGGAAAGAGACGGGATCTGATCAGGTTCAAGATCCCAACGTTTACCATGGTAAACGAACTGATTCCACTGCATATACAAGTAGTGGTGTTGCAGCTTTTTATACTGTCGAGGATGAAACAGACTCGGTTATCAGAAGTTCTGATAGCAATGTCTGTCATATTACTTCGTCAGATGATCAAGGGGTCGATAGAAAACCGAAATCTGGAACCACAAGCGGTTTTAAATCAATGCCCATGAGCATGAAGTCTGCAGAAGAGGAAATAGCCATGCTTGCCTCTTTCATTGCATCCCGTGAGAACTTCATTAAGGGAAAAATCACTGATCCTGAACTAATCAACGAAGATTATGACCAATTGGATCAAGATGACCTAGAAGAAATGGACTTGCAGTGGCAAATGGCCATGATTGCAAGAAGAGCCCAACGATTTATGAACAGAACCGGGAGAAAATTCATGAGTAGCAAAGTGGGATTCGACAAGTCTAAAGTGAAGTGCTATAACTGTGATGGTTTTGGGCACTTTGCTAGAGAATGTCAGAGACCGAAGAGAGATCAAAATTTAGGTCAGAACGGATCAAGATACCACAGTCAAGGTTCCTCTGAGAACAATCAGACCTCAGGAAGTATTCATACTTCTAGAGCTCTGGTGGTTCAAACTCAAGATGGAGCATATGATTGGAGTTCAAAGTCTGAGGAATCACAAGCATTCATGGCCTCCATCACTGAAGAAAAGGAGGAAAGCAATGCTGAATCTGATACAGAAAAGGAAGTAGCTACAGAGATGGAGATAGATGCACCTGCTCAAGAGACCAGAGAGGTAAAATTGAAGTCCACTGAAAACATGAGCTTAGAAGACTTTATCGCCTACATGGCCAATCTGGATGCTGAAAAGCAAAAGGTATTTCTTAATTTAGACTTAGTTGTTAAAGCCTGTGTATTATGTACTAATTTTCAGGTACAAGCTGAGGAATTAATCGAGTCATCCAACTCGACATCAGCTCAGCTAAACTCTGTAAAAGAGGAAAATGCTATTCTAAAACAAAGAAATGCTGAGCTTTTGAATAAGGTCAAGGCTGACAAAGAGGACTTAAGGGTGTTGAAAGAAAGGGAAATGAGCAAAGTCAGATTATTGACTTGGCTCATGAACATGTTCTTGATATAACAAAACAGTCATCTGAAAAGGAAAAGGAGCTTGCTGATGCAAAAGTTAGGATTGCGAAATTAAATAAAAAACTTGAATTAAGAAAATTATCAATCGAAACTTTGGATAATATGTTAAGCTCACAAAAACAGCTAAGAGACCTTCGAGGAATGGGGTATACTGAGTCCCCTCCTCCTTTTAATCATAACTATACTTCTTCACCTGATGAATCTGAGCAGTTACCTGCTAGTGATTCTGTAGTTTACTCAACCATTCCTGGTTTCATTCAATTTGTGAGATCTGAGGAAGCTGAGGTTACTACCGTGACTGAATCAACATCTTCCGACACTTTAATGTCATCCATCTCTGAACTAAAATTAAATACTATACCAGTGGATGAATGTGAAAAGGAGAGTGTCACAGAGAAGGTACAGACCACAACTGAATCTGTTTTACCCAGATCTGAAAAAGAAAAGGGTAAACAGGTGGAAACTATCATACTTCCAAGTTTGCCAAAATTAGATAAATCAACAGTTCAGAAGGCCCCAAAAAAGGCCTTAGTGAAGCGTTCTTGTTTCGTGTGCCATGAAAAGGGACACGTTGCAAGTATTTGTCCAACAAAGGGCAAAAGTAGAAAGACTCAGGTGAAACAGGACCAATCACCTGAAAAATCTGTTTCGTCTCCGGAGAAGAAAACTCTTGTTCCTGATACGACTTGTGTAAGTGATAGAGTGGCTAGCTGGTTCTCTAAAACAATGAATACACATGAAGCTAGCTCCTCTGGAAGAATTGGTTTGGGTTATAAGAGAACATTAAGCACTCAGAAAACTCGACCTGTTCAGAAATCTGTTAAGTTCACGACAAATGATGTGTCTAGGAACAATACTCCTTCAAGAGAAGGGTTCCATGGACAGTCATCCAGGTCTAGAACTCCACAGAGATTTAATACTCCATATAATCATTTTTCTAACACAAATAGTAATAATAGGAATTATCACAATTCAAATTATAACTACTCCAACGTGTTTAGATCTACGTCCAACCCTAGACCAGTAAATCCGAGACTTTTTCAGAAGTCTCCGGAAAGAAAGTCTAGTAGTAGTTCCTCCCATACTCAAACGAATGCGACTCTCAAAGCATCCACCTCTAAGCCAATGAGTAATGGATACTTAAAGGAATTTACATTCGTGGATGAGAATGGCAGACCCAAGACCGTCACGGCTTGGGTCCCCCTTGATGACTAATCTTTTATATTATGTGTGCAGGAGTTAATCAGACGTGCTGCCAACTGGTGGTATGTGGATAGCGGTTGCTCAAGGCACATGACGGGGGAAAGGCAGCTTCTTGTGGATTTCATACACAAGAAGGGAGGATATGTGAACTTCGCTGGTGAAAAAGGTGGACAAATCACAGGATTTGGTACAATAACAAATGGAAAATTTAAGCTAGAGCAAGTCAAATATGTTGAAGAGCTGAAGCACAACCTGATGAGTGTATCTCAGATCTGTGACAAAGGACATCCTGTCCATTTTACGGATAGAGATGCACTCATTTTAAAACCTGGTTTTGTCATTCCAGATGAATGGATAATCATGAGGGCTCCCAGAAGGAATGATACTTATGTGTTGGACATGAGTGTTACTGATTCCTTCCCGGAGTCGACATGTCTTATATCCACTGCATCTGAGTTCGATTCACAGTTGTGGCACCGGAAAATGGCACACTTACACTTTAGAAAGATGAACTATATAGTCAAGAATGGACTAGTGCTAGGTGTTCCAGTACAGAGTTTTGGTCTAGAGGATAAATGTGTGCCTTGTCAAAAAGGCAAACAACACAAGAAGCCTCATCAGTCAAAATCTCAAAATTCCATTGCCTCAACCTTTGATCTTCTTCATATGGATCTATTTGGTCCTGTGAACGCAAGGAGTATAGGTGGTAAACATTACTGTCTAGTTATCACTGATGACTTTTCTCGTTTTTCATGGGTATTCTTTCTGGCATCAAAGGATGAGACAGCAGAAATGCTGAGGACATTCTTTACCCATATTGGACATCAATTTGGTCGAGGAGTCAAGAAGATACGAAGCGACAATGGCTTAGAGTTCAAGAACTCGGTATTGAATGTCTTTTGCTTAAGTAAAGGAATTAAACACCAGTTTAGTGCACCTTATGAGCCACAACAAAATGGTGTCGCTGAAAGGAAAAACCGTACCTTGATTGAAGCAGCAAGAACAATGCTGGCTGATTCAAAACTACCTGTCATTTTTTGGAGAGAAGCAGTGAATACAGCTTGTCATGTGCTCAATAGAGTTTTAACCGTCAAGAAGCATAACAAAACCTGACTGGTCTTGAACCCTTCGGTGTTCAATGTACCTTATTAAAAACCAAACATCAATCAAAATTTGGTGAGAAAGCTGACGAAGGATTATTCCTAGGTTATGAAGCTGGATCTCCAAACAAAAGGGTCTATAATAAGGCAACTGGCAGAGTTGAGATTGTATATAATATACAAGTCACATCCTATACTCCAGCTGTATAAACTGGACCAGAATGGTTATTTGACTATAATGTTGTCTTCAAATCATTCAATCTTCCGTTCTTAAGTGAAGCTGACACCTTGGGGCTAGAACATGTTGTGCTAGATGATGGTGAAATCAATGCGTTTGCACCAAGATCTAGCATTCTAAGTTCGGAAGATGCAAATGATAAAAGGAAATAAACTACTGTCGATCCTATTGCGGATAGTGATTCAAATCTGAATGACATTCCATCTTCCTCAAAGGTTACAGATCCTATGCATGAAATTGCAGAGGATGAAGTATCACCTCAAAGGGAGATTGGATCAAATCTAGGATCTGACTTACCGGTTGACTCTATAGTCTCAACTCGTGTGAACAAGTATCATCCGATTGATAATATCATTGGTGATCCGAGTTCTAGAGTAAAGACTCGCAAAGAAATATCAGAAAGCAACAGTCTATATGCATCAATTCAAGATACTGGAATCATGCATAAGTGCCTGTTTAGTTGTTTCATTTCTCAAATTGAGCCCAAAAATGTACAAATGGCTCTTAAGGATAGTTCTTGGGTAGAGGCTATGCAAGAGGAGCTTGATCAATTCAAGAAGCTCAAGGTATGGGAGCTAGTTGATCTACCAAAAGGGGAATATGCAATAGGCACCAAATGGGTGTTTAAGTGCAAACGTGATGACAAGGGTGTTGTAACTCGCAACAAAGCCAGATTGGTAGTTCAAGGATTTAATCAGCAGGAAGGGATCCGACTATACAGAGGTGTTTGCACCTGTAGCAAGGCTGGAAGCAATTCGATTGTTTCTAGCATATGCTGCACATAAAAGAATCAGAGTCTATCAACTTGATGTAAAGAGTGCCTTCCTACATGGTAAAGTTCAGGAACTTGTGTTTGTTCAACAAGCTCCGGGGTTCAGTGATCCAGACCATCCAGACCGAGTCTATAAATTAGACAAGGCTCTGTATGGGCTGCATCAAGCACCTAGAGCATGGTATGAGACACTATCTACTTATCTCTTGGAAAATGGTTTCAAGAGAGGGCAGATAGATTGTACATTGTTCATCAAATGGCAAAAGGAAGATTTCCTACTTGTTCAAGTGTATGTCGATGATATCATTTTTGGATCATCCGATGAGAAAATGTGCAGAGACTTTGAACAAGTCATGAAGCGAAGATTTGAAATGAGTGCGATGGGGGAATTGAATTTCTTCTTAGGATTACAAGTTGATCAAAAGAAGGATGGATTCTTCATCCATCAGACGAAGTATGTTCATGAAATGCTCACGCGTTTCAAGATGACTGAAAGCTCGTCATATGGTACTCCGATTCAATTGAATCACAATCTTGGACCAGATTCTGAAAGTACTGAAGATGTGGATCCGACTCTATATCGGGCCATTATTGGTTCTCTCATGTATCTGACAGCTTCTAGACCAGATATAACATTTGCAGTCTGTTTGTGTGCGCGCTTTCAATCTACCCCTAAGGAATCGCACATGAAAGCAGCAAAGAGAATTTTGCGTTACCTTAAGGGAAAACCTAAGTTAGGTCTTTGGTATCCCTCGGGAGGCAATTTTGACTTTGTTGCTTATACTGACTCAGATTATGGAGGTTGTAACCTGAATAGGAAATCTACCACGGGAGGTGTTCAGTTATTAGGGGGTCGCATTGTTTCATGGCAATGTAAGAAACAAACCTCGGTTGCAATCTCAACCTGTGAGGCTGAATATGTGGCAGCCGGTAGTTGTTGTTCACAAGTATTGTGGATAAAACAACAGCTGCGTGACTATGGTTTGAATTTCACTAACACTCCTATTATGATTGACAATCAGTCAACCATGTCTATAACTAATAATCCTGTAAAGCATAGTAAGACGAAACACATTGAAATAAGACATCATTTCATTCGTGACTGTGCAGAAAAACATTTGATTAAATTAGTTAAGGTCATTTCTGATGACAATCTGGCTGACCTTTATACAAAGGCATTTGATCGGTCTCGGTTTGAGCTTTTACTTCAACTTAATGGGATGAGAAATCCTGAGTAAATATTTCCACAAAGAACTTAGTATGTTTTTATTTCTATTTCTTAGTTTATTTTACCTTTTATTTTTGCAAATCCAATAAAAATTTTGAGGGTCAATGTACTAATTGCAAAGAAATGATGAATCCTTTACCCATGCCTAGAACATTTTATATGTGTGGCTGTAAGATGCAGAACATTCACAGTAAATGTACCTAAAAATGCAAACGTATTTGATAGCTTCACTTTACGATGTATTGGTAGGCATAAAACATAACGGTTCTCAAGTACCTAATCTATACTTAATAATACGATTCTTTTTTTGTGCTATCTTTATTTTGATGTACGACCTAAGTCTTAATTCTTAGGAGATGGACCGTTCATGAATGCTTGTTACCGGATATAAAACATCATTAAATCATCTGGGGGGTTAACTGACTGGTTCTTCTGCTTCATCTAGAAATATGTTGACCTAGACTCAGCCAGTGTATCCTAAAATCTAGAACAAACTCGACCGCGAAACAAGAATACCGCTTTGAAGGTCTCTAGTCAAACTATGTCGCTCTGTTGTACGAAAGTACAGACCTGTCACCTCTGGTTTGATTTTAGATTTGTTTGTTTCTAACCTTAGTCTTGTCATAAAATTGAATCATGTACCTATGTACATTGCTGACAAAGCAAATAGACTTGACTTTAAAGATGAAATAAAAATGAAAATAAAAAATATCTGTTGCATGCTATTCATGACTGTCTAGATCTTAAGGGTATATCAAATGTAAGACTCACAAGAGATCGTGTACAATAATCTTATATGTACTTGAGAACTCTGAATGTCGAATGCTTAAGTGGACAACTATACCACTAATCGTTGTGTTCTATTAATTACAACAATAATAACCAAAGGAATAAGTGAAAGTTCCTATCTGTGTATTGCTCTCATCATGGCTAATTCGATCTTTGTATCAATGACTCTCTCAAAAATATTGTAATTTTCAAAATATGAACAATTTCATATTTGCAATTTTCAGTTTATGTTATTTTTAAGTGTTTTAAATAAATAAATGAATAAAAGTTCTTTGTCTTTGGGAATTGTTTACATTTTGTTTGTCTAATTGTTCAAACCTTGCTCCATTGAATGCCTAAGTATTTAGATCATTGCTTTTCGTTTTAAAATAGAAAAAGTTAAACTTTTTAATTTTAAAATTCTAAGTTCGTACGAACTTAGAAGGTATGTTCGAAGGATATGTTCGTACGAACATATAGGTTCGTACGAACCTACTGGTGGTATAAAAGGGGGTCAATGTTAGTCAAACTCACATTTTCAAAAACCCTAAGTTCGTACGAACATACTGTGACCCTTCGAACCTACATACGAACATACCCGCTGTTGTCATTTTTTGAATTAAATTCAATTTTTGGACGTTGTTTTGCAATTCCAAACCGGTAATCTTCACCATTAACATAAACCGCATCTTTGTAAGTCATTTATTCATGATTTGAACAAATAAACACCTATACATTCGGATTTAAGTTAGGTTTTAGCAAAACAAACTTAAAAATCAAAATTTTAGTTGTATAAATGGTTTTATGTGTTGTGGTTGTGTTGGAATATGTTATACACATATAGGCGCACCTTTTCCAAGTGCTTGATTGCACTTTACTTAACAAAATTTTTGAACTTTGGTTTTCTGTTCATATGTTCGAACTTACATGTTCGTACGAACCTATAGGTTCGTACGAACCTAGCCAATGTAAGTTCGTACGAACTTAAGTTTTACTTGGTCAAACAGTAAGTTCGTACGAACCTACAAGGGCAGTAAGTTCGTACGAACCTACTATGGTTTGAACTTTGAAATTTTTTTTTAAGACTTGTTTTAATCGTAGAATCTTGTTTGCAGGGTTCGAAGTTAATTATGTCTTATGACTAACATTATTATTCTTTATTTTTGGCGTGTTTGTGTTTGTTTTGCAGAAATGGCTGATCTTGTGCGTGAGTTTCACAACAAGCACAATGTGGCAGTTTCTTTTGATCTTGCCAACCCGGCGACCGCACCGTTTCGAGGCATGCTGGAGTTTCTCATGCGCTCACGGGTGTTTTATGCTCTTACTCACTCGCCAACGCTATATTTTCCATATCTTAGCCAATTTTGGGCTACGGCAATTCATGATTGTGAGCCTCAGCCTCCGGTCATAAGGGCTACTGTCAATGGGGTCGATATCGAGTTTTCTGCCGACCTTCTGAGGTAGGTTCTGCATCTGGGAACTGAAGAACAGGAAAATGGCCCAACTTCTTTCTCTCTTGATATGCGTGCTGGCGCGTTTCAACGCATGGGCTATGTGGGAGATGTTGTCCACTCCCAATATACCAAGAGTCTGGTATATGGCCAGTGGCGCTATCTTATGCACATCCTGTTGGTGTCATTCGGGCCAAAGAAGGCGGGCTTTGATACCATGAACCATAAGCTGCAGTCTGGGATGATTTCCCTTGTCTACAACAAACCCTACAGCTTCTCGCAGTATTTTTTCGATGAAATGGTTCAGCAGATTAAGGGGAGTGTGAAGGAGCACTTTATTCTATACCCCCAGTTTGTCATGATGGTGATAAACGCACTTCTTCCGAATCTTCCAGCTATCGACCCGGTGGTTCATTTGATGCCGGTCGACAAGAAGATCTTTGGGCACTGTCTCAGCCACAACAAGAGACGTGCAGTTGCTGATAGGCCACAAGATGTGCCTTTGTTTGGGGCAATTATTGATGCAAACTATCAGGCTCTACCAGATAATGGCTGGTTGGATGTGCCTGTGCCCCAAGCAGCTGCTGAGGTTCAAGCTCAAGAACCAGATCCGGCACCGACCCATGCTGAGGTGGCTGCTGATGAGCCACAGCAGGAGGTAGTTGAAGAACTCCTGCACCAGATAGAGCATCCTGCTGAGGGAGAGCGTGTTAACGCTGATGTTACTGCTGAGTTGGTTAGGGAAGTTCTTCAGGGCGAAGCAGGGCCCAGTTCTGAGCCCACCTTTGATGATCTCTTCAAGGATATTGATGACTATTCTGTAGCCCGAGACACATGGTCTCCACCTGCTGCTGAAGCTGATAAGGATGCAGCTCTTGATTCTGAGGCTACAGAATCTGATGCAGATGATGATGATGATGGTGATGATGATGAGGATGGTAATGATGATGATGATGACGAGGACCGCCCTATGATTGGGTTTCATGGGTCCAAGGGGGTGTTGATTGACCCTAAGGCCGCCCGGGAGAAGGAAAAGGGCAAGCGAAAGGTTCAGGTTGATGATGAATATGTTCCCGAGGACTCCGATGATGAATCTGAACCGGAACAGTTCCGGTTGCAGGCACGCAAGCGCCAGCGTCCAACTGGTGTGGTTATTGGAGCGGGTGGTTCTGCTCCTACGATTATCACACCTACACCACCACTTGTTGCTCCATCAACAGTACAACAACCACCAGTTGCATCTACAACCACCCGATCTGTTCCCAACCCGGCTGCTCTTCTCTCAGATCCGGACAAGTTTACCTATCTTGAGGGCCGGATCACTAGCTTGATGGATATGGTGACTGCCTTGACTGCTGTGGTTACAAGCCAGGAAGTTCGAGTCACAAATCTGACGGCTATTAATGAGCGCTTAGAAAAGCAACTTGAAAAGGTCGAAGATCAAGTGCGGCTAAATGAGGTCACTGTCTTTCAAATGAAGCGCCAGTCGCTCAGGGGGGATAAGACACCAGGATGCAAGGAAGATGAGCTGAGACTCAAAGTTGATAATGACCGAGACGATGATCCAAGTGCACCCAAAGGAGGTGAGCTGCCTGGCTCTTCATCTAGAGTGCAAGGTGCAGTTATAGCTCAGGGGGAGTCTGGTCAAGGTTCTGGTGTGAGCGGATCTGGACAAGGTGCTTCAAAGCCTCAAGAAGAGACTGAACCATCTGGAGGGTGGAACAAAGAGTCCAGTGAGGCACAAGCAGCAGGGTCAGACTGGAGCAAGAAAATCGAAGAAAAAACGGATCAGAAAGGTGGTTGGGGAACAGAATCAGGGTCTGGTGTTGGTGCAGCGGCAGATGGTGATGGTAGCCAGAAATCAGGGTGGGGTGCAAAGAAGAATGAAAACGAAGCAGATAAGGAGGGCAACCCTATAGATCTTATAGAGTCTGATACCATCGAAGCACTGCTTGGCTTAGATGAATTTGATAGTGATGGGTCAGAACTAGAAGAAGGAGAAATCCTCAGTACAGGTGTTGCAGACTGGAAATCAGATGAGGAGACTGTTCAAGATACAGATGTTGATATAGATGAACATGTCGTGCCCAAGCAACCTGTCACTGAAGTGATTATCGAGTTTAAAGATGGTAAGAAAGTGTTAGATCGCAAGGACATAGAGTCTGATGGTGATGAGGTCCTTGGCGATGAGACATCTGAAGAACCAGAACTGTCCAGAGCCGAGCTGAAAGCCTTATGGTTTAAGAAGGCAGAAAAGGAACCTGAGATAAAGTATAAAGGTGATATAAGGGTTAGAGGGGCAGGAAAGTTGAGCAAAGGCATCATAAGTTGGTTCTATGACAGTGAACTAAAACTGTTCATAATTAAAAGATATGATGGAATTCAGTACTTAAGAAGAAAACTGAAAACTTTCAGCTCGCTACCAAAGATCGAACTGAAGGAACTGGCCTGGATTGACTTGGTAAATGTCAATAATGATCCTTACGCCGGAACTCTAGAGAGAATAATTAAGCGTGAAGGTAGAACGAATAATTTCGTTGATTTAAAACCAAGATCAGGTAAAAGAGTTCCCGATTTAACCCGGATTGATCCTATTACAAACAAGCCGTGGATGAAAATGGTTTATAAACCAGTCAAGTGCTTGAAGAGGGTTCCTTTGAAGAAAATGCCACAGGATATTTTGAGAAATCTCAAGTGGTGATATGTGGACAGTAAGACAGCTGAAGCAGTCATGGAGGACGCTGATGAGAAGGAGCTGTTGAGAGTATATGACAGTTTACATCTGGTAAACTTGTCAAAGGATGACCTGTTGAAGCTTCATGAGAACAAGATCTTATACAGAGATAGTTGGAGGCATGAAGGGCGAAAGTATCAGAGGGTCGTCAAAGTATGTGTTGGAAAAGGCTTATGGGCTGAGAGTCGACAGAGTTGATCAAGAATCAAGATTCGACAGAGCCAGAAGACTGAAGACTAACCGAGCTATTGTCAAGGGGGAGTCTGTTGGTGCACGTTTGGTGACAACAGCTCTTATTTTGTAATAGTTAGTTTTGTTATTAGTTTTATAGTTAATAATGTAAAGTGTTTATTAACTTAGCCTTTTTAGTTTTTAGTTTGTAAGTTCGTACGAACCTATATGTTCGTACGAACCTAGGTAGTTCGTACGAACACGTAAGTTCGTACTAACCTAGGACCAGTAAGTTCGAACTTACTGGGTATAAAAACTAAGTTGTAATATTTCATTAAGGGGCTTTTTGAATCAGTTATATTCGAACATACAGTGCTATCTTCGAATACCTACGAATTTATACACTTAACACTTGCATTTACTTGTTTTGTTGTTGGTTATTGTGTATTATACCATTCCGCAATCTAATACACATTGTAATCCCGTTTGGATCCGTGCAAAGGGACTTTCACAATTCATTCGTAAGTAATTGGCATTTCGTTTAGTGAATCTCGTATTATCTTTCTTCGTTGTGTTGAATTTGAATTGCATAAGTTAGGTATAACCTTTTGAAAGGTTGATTCTTAAGTTCTATCACAATAGTATAGGTAAGTAGCCAATATTAATTAGCTTCACATTATTTAGGAAACGTTTATCACCAACGTTCGTGTTTGTCATAATCATCCGATTTATATTGTGTAATTCTCAATAATTACTTAAACGCAATGCACTATGCATTAAAATGGTGTGCACCAAAATGTGCAACGTGGGTGTGTGCTAGACTTATCTCAGTTTAAATCACGTTTGATTTCATTAAAGGGAATTAGTGTAAGAATGCATGATTTTAAGGTGCATGGGAAGTACCGATTTTTCGAGGGTTGTCACATTGATAGACTCAAAAATAATCCGATGTTTAAGCCTTTAAAGAAAAAGAAGAAGAAAAAGACTACGATTAGTGAAGTTGACGTTACAGGAAAGCGTGTACCGCGAAGAGGTATTATCGGATGATACTATGATGCTGACCTGAAGCTTTTCGCTATAAAAAGATTTGATGGAATACAGTATTTTGAGAAAAAGCTTGCCATCTTCAGTTCTTTGCCTCGGTTTGAAATCCGCGACTTGGCTAGATTAGAATTGAATAACCCTAGTAGTGATCCATAAGCTAGATATGTTGAGAGAATAATCAAGACTGAAGGTCGTTCATTGAAGTTTGAAAAGATTAAGCCAAGAGTCGGGAAAACTATTAGGTTGAAAGAACGAAGTCAGAGAACTGGAAGAAGACTAAGGAAAAAGACCTATCCAGCTGTCAAATGTGTACAACAAATTCCATTGAAGACAATGCCACAAGATATTTTGGAAAATCTTAAGAATTGGCACGTTGATTCAGAGACTGGAGAAGCTATGATGGTTAAAGCTGATGATGAGATAGAAGGTGGAGAAAAAGAAATTATGAGAGTCTATGACCATCGACACCTGATGAATATGTCAAAGAAAGATCTGCTGAAGTTAAATCATAATAGGATCTTGACAACTGAAGCATGGGGTGATCTTGCACGAGATTATCAAATGATGGTAAAGACTTGCATAAAATTGAATGTTTTTGCGGGTAGCAAAATATACAAGTAAAAGCCAAAGACAATATGAAGATTAAGATGCTAGAGCTATTGTCAAGGGGGAGTCTGTTGAGACATGTTTTGTGACAACAGATCTAGCTTGTAATAGGACTAGTGTAATTCTTATCAAGTTTGTACATTGGTATTGATTTGTAAATAATATGATATTAGTTTGTTATTATTGTTGTTATATATATTGGCTAAAGTATTAGACAATAATGAATACGAACTAAAGTTTGAAGTTCGGGTTGAGAACTCAAGTCGCAAGTCATGAGACTTGCGAGATGAGATTTGAACTCGCAAGTTGACTCAAGTCGCAAGTCATAGACTTGCGAGATGAGTACTAGATTCCCAAGACTTTAATATGGCGAGCTGAGACAAAGTCACTGGGCTGATTTGTCTTACGAGTTGAGCCAACTCGCAAGGCCCACGGGCTGCGAGTTGAAACGGGGTATTTAGCAAATATCTTGTTTGATTATTTACGATCGATTGATTTAGACGAATTAACTGAGTTTTGAGTTTCCAGAGAGAATTAAATAGACTAACGGCTAGGTTTTGTCTGATTAACATTCGTTAATATCAAAACAAACCATATTAGTTAATAGAATCGCGTTATAATCTTGAATTAATCGTATTGAGGGATTCTGCACCTTAATAATATAGATAACAGAGTTATCGAACCAAGATCAGTGAACTTACAATGCTTATACGAGCAATATGTGCCTTCAATCATGGCGGCGTAACACCCATGCTCGGGCCCTTATTGAAGTATCGTCGGAAAAGGCTCTTGTTAATTCATTAGTTGTGGCTATTCCTTTTCAAAATGGGTCAGGACACACCATGGAAACTATTAATATTGAATATGAGTGGCAACCTCCTCGATGTGAAACATGTAAATTTTTTTTATCATAAGTATGAGTAGTGTCCTAAGCTGGCTAAGGTTGCAGATACAAATCAGGTATCAAATGATGGGTTTGTGGAAGTTACTCGTAAGCATAGGACTAGGAAACAGCCTGCTAAGCCTCGACACATTGAAGGTGTTCAGTTAACTAAACCTAAACCAAACTTTCACTACCGGCCTGTTAGTAAATTGACTACCGTGAATTGTGAGGCGACTACGTCGTAGAATCGAAGGCAATAGGAAGTTTTGGGTTCTCAAACAATTAATGAGGGTAAGGGTGGTTTTAATACGCAAGATCTTAAAGTTATTTCTGTGCATAATTCGTTTGATGCTCTCGTAGAGAATGACTCTATTCTTGCTGAGAATAATAACACAGGGACGAACAATCATGATGTTGGCAATTCTAGTGATAGTGAGGAAGTTGAAGAAGTTTATGTGGAAAAGGAGATCCGGTTGGGAGTTACATCTAACATTAATGTAAACAAGGGGGCAAGCACTCCCTCTGCTGAGGTTTCTAATGTCTAGTGTGGCTTCTTGGAATATAAGGGGTCTGAATATTGCCCCTAAATAAAATGAGGTTCGTCAAATTATCAATGAGAACAATCTTTCTGTTTGTGCTATTTTGGAATCTCATGTGGCTAGCTCTTGCTTGGATAGGGTTTGTTCTAGCATTTTTAGACAATGTGACAAGGGCTCCCATATTATTTTGAGATGGAATTTGGACATTGTGGATCTTATTGTCATTGCTCAAGATGCTCAAGTTATGCACACGGGTATGTTTTTCAAAGCTGATAAAAAAGAGTTATTTTGCTCATTTGTTTATGCCCATAATCGATATATTCATAGGCGTGCTGTGTGGAGTACTCTCATTACTCATTGATGTTATGTGAGAGGGCAGACTATGGTGTCTTTTAGGTGACTTTAATGCGTCTCTGCATTTGGATGACAAGTCGGTTGGATATTCTACAAGTGACATTGCTATGCCTGAGTTTCAGGATTGTGTCGAAGCTATTGAGGTTTCAGATGTTAATAGTTCGGGTCTCAAATTCACGTGGAATAAGAAGTCAAGAGGTGAGGGTGGTGTTCTTAAGAAGATTGATAGGATTATGGCCAATATGGATTTCTATGAGTCGTTTGTGGGAGCAATTTCTTTATTTCAACCGTACCATGTCTCAGATCATACCCCGGCTATTCTTAGAGTCCCTATGATTAATTGCCTTAAACCTAAACCCTTCAAGTTTTCCAATATTCTGGTTCATAATACTCAATTTAAAGAGGTGGTTACTGATGGTTGGAATATAAGTGTGTGGTTTTTGGATGTTTAAAGTGGTGAAAAAGCTTAAATTCCTTAAGAAACCACTACGTAAATTTCTATATGATCAAGGAAATATTCATGCGAATGTTAAGAAGCTGAGGCACGAGCTTGGTAAGGCCCAACGTGCGCTTGATGCTGATCCATCTAATCTTTTTATCCGTGAGGATGAAGCTAATCTGTTTTATTTACAAGCCTTCAATGATGCATTTCTTATTGAAGAACGATTTCTCAAACAAAAAGAAAAAATTGAGTGGCTCAGATTGGGAGATTCTAATACGGCTTATTTTCTCAAGGTGGTGAAGAGTCGAGCTACAAGGAACCGGATTAGTAGTGTGACAACTAGTAGTGGTAATTGTGTGGATGGTGAGCAAGTTCCATTGGCTTTCATTGATCACTACACGTCGTTTCTAGGGCAACGGGGAGTTACCTACCCTTTTAACTCTAATGATTTGTTTTGTAATAAACTTCATAATGATGTGGCTAACTATATGATTCGTACAGTGACTGCTCAAGAAGTGTGGGATACAATTTTTTCTATGGGGGATGATAAATCTCCAAGTCCGGATGGATACACGGCTGTGTTTTTTAAGGAGGCTTGGGACATTATTGCGGATGATATGACTAAAGCGATCCAGGAATTCTTTGTTAATGGTACTCTCTTAAAGAATTGAACCATATGATTATTGCTTTAATTAAGAAGGTTTCTACTCCTCTTAGAATCAATGATTATAGACCTATATCTTGTTGCAATGTTATATTTAAGTGCATAAGTAAGATTCTTTCCAAGCGGATGAAAGATAGTCGGATCTCAGATAATATTTTATTGACACATGAGCTTATACATAATTACCATTTAGATAAGGGTCCTCCTAGATGCGCTTTCAAGGTGGATACTGACAGTTTTTAAAGGCAATCCTTGTTGGGTTTAGATTCGATCATCGAATGATTGGTTGGATTATGGAATGTGTTTCGACTACTTCTTTCTCTTTAAGCAATAACGGAGTGCTTCATGGTTATATTAAGGGTAAAGGGGGTCTTCGACAAGGAGACCCGTTCTCCCCTTATCCCTTTACTCTTGTTATGGAGGTCCTCACACTTATGTTGAACCGCAGGGTTCGTGAGTCGGCTCATTTCACTTATCATCATTACTGTGCTAAACTTAATATTATTAACTTATGTTTTGCTGATGATCTTTTTCTAGTTTGCTCATGGTGATGTGCACTCTGCCCAGGTTATCATGGATGCGTTGGTTGAATTTAAAAATGCTTCGGGATTGGTTCCTAGTTTACCTAAGAGTACTGCCTACTTTTGTAATGTTTTTAACTGTGTTAAGCTAGATATTCTTAATGTTATTCCTTTTGAAGAAGGTACGCTTCCTGTGAAACATTTGGGTGTTCCTTTGGTATCTTCTAGGCTTATTTATCGGGATTGTATGGAGTTGGTTGAGAAAGTTAAGAAACGAATTCGTGATTGGAAAAATAAGTACTTATTGTTTGCTGGGAGGTTGCAACTTACTAATTCTGTCCTTTCTTCTATGCATGTTTACCGGGCGTCAGCTTTTATTCTTCCTACTCTTATTATTAAGGAATTAGAACAAGTAATGCAAGGTTTCCTATGGTGTAAAGGTAAGGCTAAAGTTGCTTGGGTTTCGGTTTTGATTGTTTTTGGTTTCGTTTTTCATAGATTACTTCCTAATTAGTGAAAGATAAAACCTAAAACTATTAGACAATCTTGCTTGGGCTGGAATAGAAGTGTTCTAATCATTTAATTGGATCACAACTGGTTCGATCATCTATTTTTAATATTGAGTTCGTCACAGCCGCTCTTGCGAACTGAGATCCAATCTCAGTTCGCAGCCCGTACTTGCGAACTGAATACTTACACGCTCCTGCGAACTGACATGCGATGCGATCTGAATTTAGTTGACTTTTATTGACCTGCGATGCGAACTGAATTTTGTTGACTTTCATTGACTTGCGAAGCGAACTGAATTGTTGACTTTGCTTGCCTGCATTGTTGACTTTTTGGTTGACTTGTTTAGTTTTAACATGTTAGACTTATTTTCGATTTGCAATCTTTATGTTTACAAATAAATTACGAGTCTGGCCTTGTTAATTATTAGATATACGTTTAGACTTACGAACTTTTGTTTCTAAGTGAAATACGTATCATCTATATAATATTCATATTCTGTTCTCTCATATCGAAAGACTTCCGACTCATATGTAGTCGGGCGGCGTGTTCCAATTTTTTATCGGTGGTATGATTTTTCAGATTATCCCTTATGACTTACGAACTATATATAATTTAGAGAATATAATTGAAAATTAAGTCTCGTATACTTAATCGTTCAATTAAGTTCAGTAAATTAAGTTATTAATTAATAGTAAACTTCGATGTTTGCTGACTATTAAAGTTCACAATACATAAAAGTTTAAAATTAATTAATGTTCGATAAGTTTTACTCTTTATTGAGCTAACTACCATTTGTGTAACTCTTCTGATTACAGATATGGCTGCTCGATCTTTCACTCCTGCTCACAATATATTGGTGAACTTAGATCTCACTGAGCGTGGTGCTGCACGATTTACTGAGATTCTGACGTATTTGGCTCTTTCGAGGATTCGATATGCCATTACAGAGTCTCCACCATTGTCTAGAGCTTTGTTGGATCAGTTTTGGGCTAACATTGAGTTTGATGTTGCTGCCAACCCTCCTGTCATTCGTACTACGATTAACCAACATCCGGTTGTCTTCTTTGCTGATGATCTGAGACAGATTCTGCGTCTGGGTACCGTTGAGCAGAAAGCGGGTCCCTCTGTATACACCTCGGACTTCATTGACGGTGCACTTGGCCGTATGGGCTACTCTGGACCTAAACGAGGTCGCCAATTTATTAAGGCCTTTGTTCTTGGCCAATGGCTGTTTCTGTTCCACATTCTGGTTACTAACTCCGGCTGGAATGATTAGAAAGGGTTCAAAGCTAATCATGGATTCTGCTTTGAAGGGCAAGCGTAAAGCTGATGATCAAGATCCTGATTATTGCTTGCTTGATGATGATTCCGAGGATGAAGACGTTTCACCTCTTCAAACTCAACGCCAAAAACGCATCCGCTCTGCCACCCCACAACTGACTATTGGCGATCTGTCAAGTCCAATTGTTCAAAATACACCACCACCGCGGGCTAGGCCTACTTTGCAATCTTCACCTGTTCCAGAGCTTGCTGCAAATGAACCTGTTATTCTTCCGACTACTAAAGCTAGTCGAATCGCAGCTCGTTTACTCTTGGTAGATGTCGCCGCTCAGATTGAACATCGTCATCCTCAATCTGACACTACACCTACTTCAGCACCTGTTGCACCACTAAGAGCTTCTGAAAGGATCTCTAATCTGGAACTGCGGGTTAAAATATTGGAATCACATAACCTTAAACTTGTAGCTATGGTTAGCACTCAAAGTGGAGCAACTACTAATTTATTGCGGTCTCCAGGGCCGGCCCTTCTAATGGGCTACATGGGCAACAGCCCAAGGCAACAAGAGTTTAGGGGGCAACAATTTATATGTGTAAGTTAAGCTAGTATATATTATTTTAGGCCCAAGTAAATAATGTTGTAGACTTAGTTTGTGGCAAGCCCAATTTTAGAGAATAGGGAACGTACAAAAAAATAACCCTTGCGATCAAACAATTAACAAACGAACAGTCAGGTTTTATTCTTCCTGTGTAATCAAAAAATCAAAATATTAACTGGCGAAGTGGCGATACGTATTTGTGATCAAACATCAACTGATTAATCTCCATCTTTCTTCCCTTCATCCGCGTAATCAGGTTTTATCTTTTCATAATTATGTTATATTTTTGCTTCAATATTATTTAGTTAGTCTAGAAATTATTATGTTGCCTCCTCGTTCACAACCATCAGGTGCCCAAAATAGGAAAAGAAAGAGAAGACAAGAAAAAATTACCCAATCTTTACTAGGATCTTTAGATAAGTTTGTGGTTAGAGAAGGAAATAACAACAATAATGAAGATTATGATAATCCTACGGCTACGAACAATGACAATCCTATAAATATTGAAAATCAAGAATATGATGATGCTAATATTAGTGAAAATGATGTAAGTCCTATTGAAAAAAATAATGAAGAATATGATGTTAATGAAAATAATGGAAGTCCTATTGAAAAAGATAGTGGAAAAGATAATGATGTAAGTCATATTGAAAAAGATAATGAAGAATATGATGTTAATGAAAATGATGGAACTCGTATTGAAAAAGATAACGAAATTCCTAAAAACTGTGATACTGATAAAGTTAATTACAATATTTTTGATGTGAGAGCTTGGGATGGTTTTGATTCTAAGATGAAAGACTTACTTGTAAGCAAAGGTCCAGTTAGAGAAAATAATTTATATTATCCAAAAGATGGATTAAATAGACACTTCTCTTGTGAACATTATATACGTAAACTACGAAATGGCGACACTTTTGATAGAAAATGGTTGATTTACTCAAAAGAGCTTGATAAAGTTTTTTGCTTTTGTTGTAAATTATTTAAAACTGCTAGATCAAGAAGTCAATTAGCAAGTGAAGGAATAAATGATTGGAAGCATCTTAGTAATACTTTAAACTTGCATGAAAATAGTTCTGAGCATATGATTAACTTGAGAACTTGGTCTGAGTTGCGGTTGAGGGTAAATACAAATCAAGCAATTGATAAAGAGCTACAAGAACTTATAAAAAAAGATACCAAAGAGTGGAAAGAAGTTTTAATTAGAATAATTGCCGTTGTTAAGTGTCTAGCAGAATACAACTTGCCGTTTCGTGGAACAAATGAAAAACTTTATGAAATTTCAAATGGAAACTTTTTAGGCATACTTCAAATGATTGCTGATTTTGATCCTATCATGAAACAACATTTTCAAAGAATTCAAAACAAAGAAACTCATTATCATTATCTAAGTCATAAAATTCAAAATGAATTGATTGAAATGTTAGCATCTGAGGTAAAGAAAGCAATACTTAAGAAAATAAAAGAGGCAAAATATTATTCAATAATACTAGATTGCACTCCCGATATAAGTCACCAAGAACAAATAACTTTAATTATTAGATGTGTTGATGTGTCAAGCTCTCCTATAAAAGTAGAAGAGTTTTTTTTAGAGTTTTTGGTCGTAGAGGATACAACAGGTTTAGGTCTTTTCAAAGTGCTACAACATGTTTTAAAATCTCTTGATTTAGATATTAAATATGTTAGAGGACAAGGATATGATAATGGATCTAATATGAAGGGACAACATTCAGGTATTCAAGCTAGATTACTTGAAATGAACCCAAGAGCTTTTTATATGCCATGTGGTTGTCATTGTCTTAATTTAGTATTGTGTGATATGGCAAATTCTTGTCATAAAGCAAAAACTTTTTTTGGTACATGTCAAACAATATATAATGTCTTCTCTAATTCTACAAAACGATGGGGTATTTTACTTGAATATGTTGATGAACTAACATTGAAATCATTATCTGCTACTCGGTGGGAAAGTCGTGTAGAGAGTGTTAAAGCTATAAAAACTCAAGTTTCCAAAGTAAAAAATGCATTAATAAAATTAGCTCAGGTCAGTGATGATGGGAGTGTATGTAGAAATGCTGAATCGTTGATAAATGGTGAATTTTCAAGTTTTGAATTTATTTTAAGTTTGGTTATTTGGTATGAAATTTTATATAAAGTTAACTTAGTTAGTAAGAAGTTACAGTCCAAAGATATGCTTCTTGATGTTGCGGTAAAAAATTTAGAGGGGTTGGTTAGTTATTTTGAAAATTATAGGGAAAATGGGTTGGACAATGCTATTAATGAAGCTAAACAAATTGCAGAAACTATTGGAGTTGAACCCAAGTTTCCTGTAAAACGTGCATCTTCTCGGAAAAAACAATTTGATGAGATTCCGAATACTGAAAGAGAACAACAATCTGCTAAAGAACAATTCAGAACCGATTACTTTATTGTCTTAGTTGATATGGCTCTTGTACAATTAGATAGTAGATTTAAACAAATGAAAAATTTTGAATCCATTTTTGGTTTCATGTTTGATGCATCAAAGTTATATTATTTAGATCATGCCAACTTGAAAGAATGTTGTTTGAATCTTGTAAAGAAATTGACATATGAGAAAGATTATGATATCGATGGAAGTGACTTGTTTATGGAGTTAAAAGTCTTGCAGGACATGTTGCCGAATATAGCATACGATGGAGAAAAACCTTGGACATCTATTCAAATCATGGAGTTTACGAAGAAGATGGATATGTTTCCTAATGTTTTACTTGCATACAAGATTTTGTTAACTATACCAGTCACGGTAGCATCCGCAGAAAGAAGTTTTTCAAAGTTAAAGCTATTGAAGTCCTATTTACGAAGTACAATGAGTCAAGAGAGGTTGAACGGGTTAGCAATTTTAAGTATTGAAAATAAGTTTTTAGCAGATGTTGACTATGACAAAATAATTGATTTGTTTGCTTCAAGAAACGCTCAAAGGCATCGCTTTAGGTGATATGGAACTTGTAACTCGGAGTTTATCTCCTCATATTGTAAAATTTTCATTTATTAAATAAAAATCGGCGTGGGGATGAGCCGCCTAGCTTGACTAGGTTCTAAACCCCTAAAAAGATATTGTGTTATATGTTCACAAGGAGCATCGTTTCGTCGACTCGCCCAGGGCATCAGAAAACCCAGGACCGGCCCTGGCGGTCTCACACGCTTTTGCTCAGCGAGTTTGCCGATCAGCAGAGATAGATTGATCGTTTAGAACGCCTTGTCGCCAGTTTGTTGACAGGCCAGCCGTCTCAGGGGGAGAGATTGGCATATGATGAGGCTCGCAAATAAGATGAACTGATAAAGAAGAGACGACATGAGACATGCAAAGATGATGAGTTACTAAAGAAGAGGCGCAATGATACAGATGATGATCCCAATGCACAGAAAGATAGAGAGCCGACTGGTCCTTCAACAACTGGTGAGCTAACTATGATTCAGGGGGAGTCTGCGGGTGTAAGTGGAAGTGGTGCTGATGCTGGTACTAAAGATGGTGGTGCTGATGAAGGTGAAGCTTGTATTAAATTAGATTGATTGTAATATTTAGAAACATTGTATCTTTTAACTTAGAATTATTTTGTAATATATTCGACTTGAGATTTATAATTACAAGTTAAATATGTTTTAAATAAGTTTTAAGTGATATATAATTAAGGTTATGTTTTGATCGAAAGTCTTCCGACTTATGGATAGTCGTGTGGCGTATCCCGAGTTAATATCGGCGGTCAAACTTTTACTATAATCTTTGCATTTTAGACTTGAGAATGTTAAGCATTGACGAGTTAATTATGCAATGGGAATTATGATATTAATTAATTATAAACTTGAATGTTGGGTGATCATTATTGTTCACAATACATTAATGTTTAAATTTAATTAATGTTCCGATATTATAAGACTTTTGTAATCTTAGATTGATTATAATTTTATTTTATGATCAATGAAAGATTTATAAGTTTATATAATGTGCTTTAAATACACAAAGAGATTAATAAGGAAATTCTTAGATTGATTCAGGTAAATCAATGAAAAGATTTATATTATTAATTTTTATTTGTGTCTGTGCTGTTATAGGTTTGGTAATGATCAATCTATCTGATTCCGAAGAAGATATGATTGATGAGATAGATGAAGAGATTGACTATGATCTAGAGGAGGGAGAGTTTGTACCTCCTCAAGATTGGACGTCTATTTCTGATATTAGGTTAAACGAAGGTGTAGATACCGATGCTAATATCGATGAGCACATCGAGAGCCCATCAAAGACAAAAGTCATCTTTCAGGATGAAGATGGAGAAAGAGTTATAGATTTAGATGAAAATCTAGATGAATCAACTAGTTCTGAATCTGAAGATGATCTTCCTGAGAGACTCAGAGATAATCCAATGTTTAGGCCTTTGAAAAGGAAAAAGGAAAAGATTGGGATGTCTGAGGTTGACATTATAGGAAAGCGAGCTCCACGTAAAGGAATCATAGGATGGTATTACGATTCTGATCTGAAGCTTTTTGCAATCAAAAGGTTTGACGGAGTTCAATATTTTGAAAAGAAACTTGCAGTTTTCAGTTCTCTTCCTAGATTCTAAATTCGAGACTTGGCTCGATTAGAATTGAAGAACCCCAGTAATGATCCATATACGAGATATGTTGAGAAAATAATCAAGACTGAGGTTCGTTCAATGAAGTTTGAAAAGATAAAGCCAAGAGTCGGAAAAACTAATAAGTTGAAAGAACGAAGTCAAAGAACTAGAAGAAGACTGAGGAAAAAGACTTATCCAGCTGTCAAGTGTGTACAGCAAATACCACTGAAGACAATGCCACATAATATTTTGGGAAATCTTAAGAATTGGCATGTGGATTCAGAGACTGGAGAAGCTGTCATGGTTGAAGCTGATGATGAAGTTGAAGGTGGTGAAAGAGAAATTCTGAAAGTCTATGACCATCGACACATGATGAATCTATCTAAGAAAGATCTGTTGAAGTTAAATGAGAATAGGATCTTGACGACTGAAGCATGGGGTGATCTTGCACGAGATTATCAAATGATGGTGAAGACTTGTGTTAGAATGAAGATATATATGGGTAGCAAAATTTACAAATGATTATCAAAGACAACTTGAAGACAAAGACGCTAGAGCTATTGTCAAGGGGAGTCTATTGGGACATGTTTTGTGACAACAGATCTAGCTTGTAATAGGACTAATGTTAATTGTAATCAAGTTTGTACATTGGTTTTGAATTAGTAATGAAAATTATTGATTGGTAAACATTTTAGAGCAAAATATTAAAATGTTGAAAAATGTTGACCACAGTTGACTGCAAACCGAGTCAGTTCGCAGGACAAGACTGGACTGCGAACCAAGTCAGTTCGCTGGGCGAAGTTGGGCTGCGAACTAAGTTAGCTCGCAGAGCCCATGACCCGCGAACCGAGACGGTTATATAATGAAATTAGGTTTTAAACCTAATTAACTTTTGCCAATAATTACATACGAATTTCCTGTGATTCCAGAGTTATTCCAAAGCATTCTAAAGGCTAGGTATTGATAGATAACATCTGTTATAATCAATACAAAGCGTATTAGTATTCCGATTCACTAAATAATTGTGAAACAAATCGTTATAGATCCTATAACTTAGTATTGAGGGATTCCGCACCTTAATACTTTAAGATAATCTCATTATCGATCCTAATACATACGGACTTACAAAAATCCATAAGAGGGCGAGAGTTTGGATTCGAGGAAAGATACTTCATGGTGAAGAGCTGAAATATCATCTGAATCTGCATGAAGAATCCTGTTTCCCCGATTCCATAACGTCACCAAACTCACTCCTTGAAAACCTTGCATTCTTATAATGATTGCAAATGATATTAAGCACATTGAAATCAGAATCAGGACGCCTAGCATCCCACCAACCAAAACATTTACGCCAAACCAGATTCACCAACTCACAATTAACCAAAATATGATTCATATTTTCTTCCTCCCTCTCGCATATGGGATAAACATTATATGGATTTCGATACCTCTTGGGAAAGCCAATCATGAATAACCTTCCAAATAAAAACATTCATTTTACGAGTAACCCAATTGTTCCAATAAGAATGCATACCTGATACATAATCATTTAAGGCTTTCTCGTCAATGAATACCGAAAATCCAAAATGAAAGGTCAATCTTCTATACATAATGTTTAACCGAGATCGCAGAGGCTAGATTTATACTATTTTCTTTTTTAATACCAAAACCTATTGCACCACGGTAGCACAAACAGACTAAAATTGCTATATTCAAAACAATCGTCATCATTATTTGCGATTTACAATAATATTTCGACAAATCAAACAAACTTAATCAATAATCCCAACCGTATACGGTTGGTTTGAGCCGTATACGGTTCAAACTAAGCCGTATACAGTTCGCGCGGCCCGTATTTGCGAGGTCGAGCTCTTGTGTGCGGGATTGTAATTCGTTCATGCTTGTTTTCGCTCTAACTTCTTCGTTTCTCGTCCGTTTTTAGCGATTCTTGAACCCACGCGATCGTAATCTTCTAATCTTTAGTTTGAGCTTGATAGATGATAATTTCCATAAAATTATAAAATGGTTGATTAGATCGCGAGCGAAACATCTTGTGTTGAATTTGTTCTCCTTTTTTCGTTTTTTGCCCGTTTGTGTTGAGTTTTGCAACACCGTCTTCGTAATCACCTAATTAACACAATAAAGCAAATAATTTTAATATTTGGGTTAAAATGATAATTATTTAATTAATGTAGGTAAGATAACGTGGGTAAAAACGTGACTTTTTATGCGTTATCAATCATGCAGTTTCATGGACGACATTTAGTAGTTTGTTTGGGGAAGAAGATTTGGATCAATCGGTGTAGTTTCTATTAGTTTTCTGTATGAACAAGGGTGTGTTTCTGAATCTGGATTACTTCACAAATCGTGTTGGATCACTTTTCGAATTTGATATTTCGACCCTATATGCCGGGGTTACACGATATTCAAATTATGTGGATAATTGGCGAAGAAACAAACAAGATTTTGGTAGAAAATCGTGTTGAATGTTTTGGAGAATTGAGAGAATTCATGTTCTTAGTGTGTATCAAAATGTATCATCCGTTTTCTGTTTTCAAACCAGAAAAACAGTTGGTGGCGGTTGGAAATGATATTGCCATGGGCACTGCCCCTTGGACACCGCCATTTCAGTCGAACCGGGAACAAGCTAGACTAGCACAAGTGTACTGCTCATAACTTGTACTAGAAATAAATTGAACCCCATTGATACACGTATCATTTCCATTATACTAAAATGATTAGGTAACACTAAAATCACCAACAATCCTCCCCCATTTTAGTGTAACCACGACACAATACCAACAAGAATAGAATAAACCAAATTTGTGCATTAATGAAAATGTTGAATCGATTGAATTTTCATCGTAGTATATTACACATTCCAAATATCCGAGAATCGGGGTGTCCTAAGGATTGAACGCGTCAACCCACATGAATACCTAAAGATAATATAAACACAAATTCTAGTAACCATCTAAAACAAAATACATGACACTATTATTAAGCCGAGTGTCCCAATCCATTCATGATCGTATAATAGCCAAGTCCAAAGCTTTTTGAAGTATGGCTACACTTCACAATCATATAGGTACTAACCTAGTAATTATCAAAGGAATTAACAATTAAATTCATCCTAGTCTATTACAGGTCTAAACGCACTAACCTTTGGATGCTTGACGATGTGTATTCCAATCCAAACGTGTGAGCTTTCCTTATTGAATTCAGCCTCTGAAGTTGTATTAGAGGGGAATTGGGTGTCTCACCGGTTAAAATTATATAGACTTTAAACCCATCCCGATCAGCGACTTGTGCACTAAGTCCCGCGCTAAACTTTTGGTAAGGTGGTCCACCAAATTATGTTGCAATCTCACAAACTCCATCGAAATTACATGATTCATGATTAATTCTCTAATCATACTATGTCTAACACCTAAGTGTCTAGACTTGTCATTGTAAACTTGGTTGTAAGCCTTAGCTAATGTAGTTGCACTATCACAATGGACAGATATTGGTGCAATTGGTTTTTTCCACAATGAAATCTCATAAACCAAATTCCTTAGCCATTCGACTTCGTCGGCCGCGGCTAATGCAACAAACTCATATTCCATTGTCGAGTTTGTAATGCAAGCTTGATTTTTAGATGCCTAAGAGATGACACCTCCTCCAAGCAAAAATACCTAACCACTTGTAGAAGAATGATCCTCTACATAAGATATCCAACTTGCATCCGTATATCCTTCCAAAACCGAAGGAAACCCAAGATAATACAAACTAAAATCTAAGGTTCCTTTCAAGTATTGGAATACTCTTTGAAATGCTTGTCAATGTTGAGTACTATGGTTACTAGTATATTTACTCAGTCACCCAACGACCTAAGCTATATCAGGTCGAATGCTAGTCATAAAATACATCAAAGAACCAATAGCTTGAGAGTATTCCAGTTATGATACTACAATGCCTTATTAGGCATCAACTTCACACTAATGTCCATGGGAGTACTAACAGGAGAGCAATCACTATAATTAAATCTCTTAAGGATTTGCTCAATATAATGAGATTTTTTCATAGAGATTCCTTTGTTCTCCCGTTTGATCCATATTCCAAGGATCACATCCGCCTCCCCCATGTCCTTCACGGAAAACTTTGATGACTGTAAATTCTTAGTTTTATCAACTTGTTGTAGATCCGTACCGAATATCAACATATCATCAACATATAGGCAATTATCACACCCGAGCCGGAAGAATCAAACTGGTTATAAACACATTTTTCGGATTGGTTTAAGGCAAAACCACTTGTCAAAATGACTTCATCAAACTTTTGATGCCATTGCTTAGGGGCTTGTTTCATCCCGTACAAGGATTTCACAAGCTTACATACCTTACACTCATTACCGGGCATAACAAAACTTTCCGGTTGATTCATGTAAACTTCATCCTCAAGGTCACCATTCAAGAAGGTTGTCTTGACATCCATTTGATGAATAATCAGATCATGGATAGCCGACAAGGCAATCAACAATCTAATGGTAGAAATGCGGGCTACCGATGTATGAATATCAAAATAATCGATGTCGGGTTTTGGCTTAAACCCTTGTATGACCAACTGAGTTTTGAACTTGTCAATAGTTTCATCTACCTTCATTTTCTTTTTAAATATCCATTTATAACCTAATAGTTTAGCACCCGGTGGTAAATCCGACAACATCCAAGTGTTCTCCAAAATTGATGACATTTCGTCATCAATCGTTTCCTTCCAAAATGCAACATCACGAGACTCCAATGCCTCTTTAAAGGTCTTCAGATCATCCTCAACGTGACAAGAATAAGGATATTTCAATCCCACTTCTTCCCTTGTACCTTCCACCAAAAAGAATTGAAAATTGAAACCGAAATCTTTTGCAATTCGACCCTTTTTACTTTTCCGAACTAGCTAAGTTTTTGGTGCTGAACCACCTTCCAAAGATTCTGAATTCTCCACGTCATTGGTGTTAGGAATCAAATCTTTAGGTCTTTTAATTGATGAAAAATGTAGTTCATCAAATATCGCATCGCGCGACTCAATCACTGTATTAACTGACACTGAATCATTAGGTTCTATAACATCAAACCTGTATGCTTTGGAATTTTCTGCTTATCCTATGAAAATGCAATCAGTGCCTCTTTCTACCAAGTTTTCCTTTTTGGTTTTGCGTAATCTTGTAACAGCTCTACAACCCCAAACTTGAACATAACTCAAATTTGGAGCTTTCCTGTACCAAAGTTCATAGGGGACTGTTTTGTTCCTTTTGTTTGGAACTCTATTCAAAAACATAGCAGGCCGTAAGCATAGCCTCTTCCCAAAATCCGTCACTCAAACTTGAGTAAGAAAGCATCGAGTTCACCATTTCTTTTAAAACATGATTTTTCCGTTCAACTACACCATTTTGTTGCGGTATGTAAGGAGCTGTAGTTTTGATGGATGATATTAAGAGATTGAAACTAATGGGATCCATATATCCACCTCCCGGATCAGTCCTAAGACATTTAATTGATTTACTTCATTGCAATTCCACCTCAGTTTTGTATATTCTAAACTTTTCCAATGCTTCATCTTTGGAATGCAATAGATACACATAGCAAAACCGACTTGAATCATCAATAAAGGTAACAAAATATTCCTTATTTCCTAAGGAAAGTGTAGAATAAGAATCACATATAATCACTATGAATCAAATCCAAGACAGCCGAATTCCTCCTAACATTCGAAAATGGTTGTTTATGATTTTTCGTAAGCATACAAGTTTTGCATTTTTTTTAAAGTTATATCAAAGGCTGGAATTAATCCATCTTTTGACATCTCATGCATTCTCCTAATAAAAACATGTCTTAATCTAGCATGCCATAACATAGAATTATCTAAATTAGATGTAGAAGTCATAAAAGCAGAATTATCACAAAACACTAACTTATTTACAACATTCAAATGGAACATACGATCACAATAATATCTGAATCCCACAAACATATCAGACTTAGATATCACATATCTATCCGACTCTATTACTTTTTTTTTTAATACAATCGATTAAGCAAACCACTAGATACAAGATTCTTTCGAACCTTAGGTACATATAATACATGACTTAAAGTAATTTTCTTTCCAGAAATAAACAACAAATTAACAACACCATTATCAAAGATAGGCTTGATCCCTTCATCTGCTATGTGTAAGAAAGATCCATCATCAATAGGTTCCAGCTTGTCGAACCATCTTTCATCATTAAACACGTGACTAGTAGCACATGAATCATGACAACAAGAGTCATTTTTATCCTCCTGTACATAAAAAATTTAAGGAATTAGTGAAAGATTACTAGGGGCTGAATTATACAGATCATGGAAAATATGACCTTTTGGTGGACCAACTTGGACTAACTTGGTAAAGGTGCACTTTTGGGATGACTGGTGTCACTTAATTAATTCAATGATATCACTAATAGAAAGCCCTAAAAATTACACTACCCGGCGCAAGTCACTGGTGTCATGAGCCATCGACGCTCATCAGTGAGTCCACCCTTGCGTCCAACTAAAGATTTGACACTAGTATACTGTCATTTGATGTTGCCAGGTTGTGGTGACGGTGAATTTTTATTAGAGATTTGTTGTTGCCAGGTTGTGGTAACGGTGAATTTTTATTAGAGTAAAGTACATAATAGTCAAATTTACCTAATTGTTCACCAAGAAGTCCCACTGAGGGTCACCATTTTCAGATCTCCTTTTAAGCCTTTGCTGAGAAGAATTTCTTTTCTCTAGAATATCTTCACCCATTTCGACTTTATAGGCTTCTTCTAAACAATATTCACAGTCACAAACATCATACTCTATGTGTTTAGTCTTCACAGGTGGTTTGGTAGGCCTTTTGACTTTGTTAATCATGTGGATTCTTGTTCGGAAAACATTTGGTGATTCGTTTATAGGCCTTGGTGATAAAAACTTGAGTTCCACAAGTCCATTTTCATGCCTGATAAACTCAGGGGCAGTTGTTGTTTGAACTGGAACTTGTTGGATTTGCTCATAATTTGTTACCCATTTTTCTGGAAGAAGTTTGATCGGTTCATCTCTTGATAACTGTTTGGGGACATATGTGCATGTTGGTGTTGCATTTGAATCAATATCAATGAATAAAGCTTCATCTGCATTTTCTTGTCCTAGAACCGTGATGTCTAAATAGTGGTTTTGAACTCTATAAGCCCTCTTGTAATGAAACATTGCTTGGAACGTATTTACTTGAGGTGTGCCACCAATTTGTATTTGTGCTTTGAGGGCGGTGAATAACAATTGATCGTTAAGTGGCATGTTGAAGTTTGGGTAGAAGATAACAAAAATTGTTCCCGCATTTAACGTTGTTTGTATCGTACCAATGCAAACATTTTGGTATTCAACAAATCTAGTGTCGAGTAGGGCAATACGGGAGTAAGTTGGTAATCCTTTTTTACCCTGGAATGTGAGTGCTAACCTTATTGCTCCAAATTGGATATGTGTATACCTTTGAGACAAACAATGTCTAGGGAGATCCTGTGGTATGCACAAAGGAACTAGGTGTTCTGTTTGAGAGGCTGGTAGTTGATGAGAATTCATCAAACTTAGAGGCTTGGACATATTATTTGATTTGTTTATTTAGGGTGGATCCTATCAATTGCTTTAATTTTCTCGAAAGGAAATTGGAGGGTTTAGCAATTACTTGGTTTGAAGAAGTTGTTTTATTATTTTTAGAATATGTCGGAGGAAATAATTGTGACCACCATTGTCGACTTACACTTGCTACAACGAACCAAGTAGAAACATTAAAATTTATTCTTTAAAAATCAATATCCAAGTATTTGATTTTCTGATGTGAAAGATCAATTCAAAGACTGCAGACACAGAGCATACTCATCTAAAACTTTAATTCATGGCTCTGATACCACAAGGTGAGTATTATACCTAAGTATAATTCTTTTTTTGGTACCGTCCCAATATACAATAAACAGTCTTCTAATTATACTCAAACACATCTGATCTAAGCAATGTTTAAAAGATATGAACAACTATCACATACTTATTCGGAACATAACTAAAATTTCGATGATAATCCTTAGTAGTCGAAATATAATGAAGATGAGGTTTCAAACATATCTGATATAAAAACTTGTGATGGCTTTCTTTTTATAAGTTTTTAAGTCCACCTTCTTTAAATAGTAATCCTTCGGTCTGAAGAAAATGTACATCAAACAAAAAAAAATCAACTTAAATATACTAAGTAAATGTAATTTTTATATTTGTATTCAAAATAAGTTTGACTTGAAATATTAAAAAAATGAGTTATTGAAACTTATAAATAAAGGTAAAATGTGAAGTTTAATGATTTTTAATAGTTATTATTTTGTAAGTGGATAATTTTTTTAAACAAGCAAAAATAGTATGGACATTCTTTTTGAGATGCATGGAGTTATAAACAACATCTATATTTGACAATGTCAACTGCATCGGTAAAAAAATTCGGCCTAATTGAAGAAGAAAAAGATCATACTATATAAGGAACTCTTTTATCTTGTTCGGGTAAAATTTTTGCCAAATGTTGGTCAAAATCACTTGTTCCCTAGTTTGATCTTGTTAGTTCGTAGATACCTAAACCCGAATAACTCACCTGAACCACAATAACTCGAATCCGAAGTTTATTTAGCCACTCGAGTCCAAATAACTCGAATTGAACAACTCGAATCTTATTCGAATCATGTTACGGATTAGATATGTTACAATTTGGGTAACCTGAATAATCCGCAAAAGGTATTTAATATACACATATGACTATATATATACATTACTAATGAAGATTTATATGAAGCTATTTGTCTTGTTTTGTTCAAGATGAAAAAATTAAGGATATTATCTTATTTGAGTTAAAATAATCCCTTATTTAGTTAGGTTTCGAATTAAATAATAAAGTTGGCAACTTGAATAACTCAATCCGAATAACTTAAAATCTGGATAATTTAACCGAACAACGTTTTGTTGACCGAGTCCATTATAACAAGTCAACATTGATAGATGGACGTTCAATTCCAGTGAGAACCAAAAAGTTGAAAACCCTTAAATTACTAGTGGTCAAAAAAGTATAACCAGACGCAATTAATTTCATTAAGTTTTTAAATATAATCTATTACGTTTGGTGTTTAGGATAGTTAGACTAATCACATATCATAGTTAATTTATTCACAATTTTATAAAAACATTCGATTGCGATTTTTTTATGATATCAAGTTGCAACATCTATGTTAAGTTCCCCTGTCACCCATGTCTAGGGGATATACAAAATTCCCCATGGGTTACACTCAGTTAATGGATGTAGAAAACAAACTACTGACAGTAAAAAAGTAATTAAAAGTAGTCGACATGTAGAAAACGAGGATTGAGAGGATGTTTAATTGTTTATGGCACATTATATAAGGATGTCGTTTGAAGATTAATCTTAATCCCATTTATGATGCAGTTTCTTTATCATTTTTTGCTCACACCATCCGAATGAAGACAAATCAAGAATAAACACTTCAACACTAACTACTTATATTCATTCCATATGCATGCTTCCATGGAATCCTCCTTTCTGATAATATACAATATACAATGCCTCCGACTTATAAGTTACATTCACTAATCATCATTTTAATTTAACTAAGGTTAAGCATAACATACCTTTTACAAATAATTAGCTAAAACTCATTCACTCGCTATGTCACCACACAAAGCCTCAACTTTAGTACAATGCTACTGCATGTTCATACTAATAATACTGATTATGTGCAACATCAACAATACTAATGGTGGTCGTATTTTATTGGCAATGGCTCAACAACCAGCACTAGAAGATGGTATTGGAGGTCTACTTGGAGGTGGTCAAAGGGCTCAACAAGTGATGCAATGCTTCACAGGATGTGGTCAAGAAATTGTGGGTTGCGGTGTCACCTGCACACTTGGATCATCTCAAAGTATTGAACCTTGTTTTATGGATTGTGGTCTATCTAACTTTGTATGCATGAACGGCTGCTTCCAACCGTCCATTCCTCCGGAAGACGACCCCAGTCCCAGCCCTAGCCCTAGCCCTAGCCCTAGCCCTGGCCCGAATGCTAGCCCAATCCCCGTACTCGTTCATTAAACAGTCATATGAACGTAGCTAGCTAGCTGTAGTATGTAGCACCATGGACCACTCATGTTTCACAGTTTCAGCTAGCAAAGCTCATGCATCATAGAGTTCCCTTTGATATACTTTTCTGAAACCATTATGCATACTTATCATATAGTTTCTCGCTGATCTTCAATAAAAGTTTAAATTCTGGCTAGAAAGAAAAAACCTATAAAGATATTTACGGCATATGTACCATTAATTAATTGTGCAAGCATCATTAAGTTATTACATACACGCACTGTCTTTTAATAACTAGTAGAAATATTTTCCTTATAACATTATATAACACTGATTAAATTTTATATTGATTAAATATTTAAGTAACTTTACTTGGGTCATTGCGATTATACTTATCATAAGTCTTTTCGTTGTTCTTATTCATATTACCAACTATAGTTAGTAATATATTTAGTTAGTAACTAAATATACATGGTACAACCAAAAGAAACCTATGATATGTATGGTCGCAATGATCCAAGTAAAGTTAGTTGAATGTTTAATTAATATAAAATTTTAACTTGCAATTTTGTAATGATCGTTGAAAAATTTATGTGTAACTTCTATATTGTCATGTGATAACAATAAAAGATGTGGTTATGTATCTTGTTAAATAACATTCAAGATGATTAAATTGACTAACTATTTAAGGTTAAAGACTGTTGAAAGAAACATTTAACAATAGTTTAGGGGTGTCAAATAAAAATTCTAAATAAAATGATGCAGCGTGCCTTTGTCTTCACCATATACAAATTGACTTTGAAACTAGTACGTGAGAGAGAGAGAAACTGAGTATCCCAAACCGGTTTCATTACTTTTGAAAATGGTTTTAAAAGGCTTATATTTCTAATAATTATTTTTAGAATGAAACTACTTTTGGAAAAAGTTCTCAATTATCTGAGAGTTGCTATGATCATGTATAAATATTTATGGATATACTTAGAGCATCTATAATGTGTACACTATTTTATTATGAATAATTATGATATATTTGAATTATAAAGAGGGCATATTTGTGATCAATGATCAAAATACAATCATTCTGCAAATTTGTCACCGGTACCTAATTTGAAATGAACTTTACATTCCATCATTTACTTCTGTCTTTCGATATAATTTTCAAGTTTCAACCATATATCTTCGACATGGTGCAAAAGATATATAGCATGGAATATACGGCTTCTGCCAACTCTACTTCCCACTTGTCAATTAGCATAATATATATGATTAAACAATTACATATTGATCTTGAAACTCAGGTGATTATATAGCACCGTATTAATATAAAGATGAAATATTAATATTACAACATTCACGTATATCACGGCCCGAAGAAGTAGATCGAGGAGTAACAGGCAACTCTGTGTAGGGGTGCACAAAACCGGTTTGGGGTCCAACTCAAACCTGGTCAAAATCGGTTTGGACCCAAACCGGTTTGGTTAAGAGAAAATCCCAGTTCAAACGGTTTCGAACCGGTCAAACCGGTTTCGAACCAGTTCAAATCGGTTTCAACTGCTAGAAAACCAAACCGGTTTGAAATCGAACTGGTTTGGGTCAAACATCTAGAGTCTCTATCAGTAGTGCACGGTGATTGAACTTGAGAGACATTGTTGTAACTCGAGATCCATGAGAACTTGTAGCAAAAACTGTATCTTAGCTCAAATGGAGGTGATGAGAAAGCCATGATTTTAAGTCCTTGTTGATGTTGATTGACTTGCATGCTCCCCTTCTTGTTGTATCTCTTTATCGAAAAATGCCCCATTTTAGCACGTTTCCTCTCAAGATGATGACCCTTTCAATTAAATGTGTTTGGGTTATGTACCAATAATTCAATCCAAATTGACTATATATTAGTGTAACTTCTCCCATTATGAGGGCATAAACGATTAACACAATCTGGATGAGTGAATCGTGGATGAATATGTATCACATGCAATTCGCCAAAAAAACCTTTGCCAATGGCTTAAGGTTAATTTTCGATCAGGCACATCAAACACATTTTTCTTTTTCGACCTTGTCAAGTTCCTTTTTAGCGGGGTATATGTAATTGATCCGGGGTTTTCCCAAAATTCTTTTATCGACTCCATATGTCTTTGAATGAAATCAAGGTAAGTGCTCACGAACCTTAGAGCATACAGAATGGGGAGGAAGGTGTGCGTTCCCCTATCGGAATGTTGTCGGGAACGGCGTTCAGTCACTCGAATAGACGTTCCGCCACTCCGAAACGGCGTTCCAGCAGCAGCATCCCCTACAGACATTGTGTTCTGGTATTCTTTTTTTTTTAGTCAAATGACTAGTTTTTCTTTAAAAAGATAGAAAATAAAAAAATAAAATAAAACGGTCATATGACCGTTTTTTCAAAAATATATATATATCTCCTATTTTCTATCTATAAATACATCCCCTCTAATACAATTTTAAACACATTAAATATTATTTCTCATCTACAAACACACATTCAAAAACTCAACACTTCCATATAATTCACCATTTCGAACAACCCATACAACATACACTCCAAATGGAACAAGTTTCAACAACATTCATCAATTTCAAACCCACAATGCGACATACCCGGTTTTGGTACCCCATATCAATCTTCCTATCAAGCACCATCGTATCAAACACCCCAATTTTCACCCGATCAATATCACGCTTTCCTAATGTGGCGAGCGTCACAAAACACCCAACAACCTCAAACCATACAATCGGCGAAAGACGAGGTACCGACACCGACCTCCCGTAGAAATAGATCCAAAAAAGGCATAAAAACCCTCGGTGGAATCATCACGACTGAAACCAAAAAAGGTTTACATCAACGTAAGCGGTTGGGAACTAGTGGAAAAACTCCGGTTTGCCCAAAGTTGGGTTACCATTTTCAAAGATTCCAAACAAGGAAACGCGCAAACCGGCGACTCTTTTTGGTATCTTGTTATGGACGAGTACTATAACACCCCTTAAATTATCTCAGGGTTAAATATGTAAATTGACTCGGAAGCGATGGATAACAATAATATTATATCTTATTTTACAGAAAATTCCATATTTTTTCGCGAATTTATAACATTTAACTATTTCCGAAACAAAACACTTATACTTGTTATACAAAGACCACATACATGTTAATTTACAAAACATCTGTAAATATATCAGAGTTAGCACGTGTCAAACATTCTTCAAAAACCATCTTCCTGCCTAACCCACAATCTTAAACATAACCTGCAGGAAGAGAAATGGTGGGATTAGCACAAAGCTAAGTGAATGAATGTACAACTAATAATTCAATTCAGCATAACAATCTGTTTACATTAAGCACAGTAAACACATAAACTCAAGAGGATCGGCGGTTACTGCGGAACCCTACAGCCGCGGTGGCCCACAGTAACACTTACCACAATCTGTAAAGGCCCATACAGAATAGGCCGATAACTTGGCACTACAACACAACAACACACTTTCCAGCGACAACACATGTATCTGGAACGTGTGTTGAACACAGTAGTAGCCAAGTCTAATCGCAATTGACCTCTGAATACACAGATGCCCGAAGGCCACAAATATAGCAAGCAAATATTCACAATCATAATTCAGACTAAACAGTCTATCAAGTCTACGTTACTTGTTGTAACCACATTATTACAACTAACTCAAATTATGAGTTGCAGATCCACTCACCTGTCTGCTACTGTCCACCTCTCAGAATTCTAATATTACTGAGTCTTCGACTGATCTGAGAATAAAACAGATAATGAGTTAGTAACTCATTTCGTAATCGTATAACATATCTCAGCGCATAGTATTTAGATAATAAACATTTATCAAGTTTAAATCATCATAATAGCACATTCTTACAAGCAGGTAATTCCCTGAAGTCTAAGGAAATAAGAGTTCAATCTGGAATGAAACTCGAAAATCCCGGAACGTCATTTAAAAACTGAAAAATGCCATTTTGAAGCCCAAGACGACCCCGAAAGGCCAAAAACTTACAGGGCTATGGTACATAGTCTTGATTACTTGATCGATTCCGAGTGACCATGCGAATTTCATCAAAATCTAATTTTTAGTAAGATTTTCACAAAACTTAGTAACACTTACGCATTTTCAAAATCTGCGACATTAAAAGCGACATTGCCAATATCGCCAAATCACTAGCGATATTGCATGCGAAATTAATCGCGATATTACCTGCGATATTGGTGGCGATATTACCAATATCGCCTAAACCAGTTCATCTGCGTTTTTGCAGAAAACTGGGCTGATTTTACCAAAAATTCTCAAATCTCAATCTTAACAGCGTTTTTCACCAACTAAACGTTCTAACACTTAGTAAACACATAAACAAACACGCGAAATTCATCAATTTAACATAAAAACACATAATTAAATCCAACCTACTAACTTTTCTCTCATTTTTTGTAAAAACCAAAAAAACTAATCAAAACTAACCTTAATCTGATTTAATCCACAGAAACAAGTTGTAGGAATGATCTTCTATGAATTCCGAATCTAATGACACAATTTGGAGGTGTTTTGGGCTTGATTTGAGCTTCAATTTTGCAAGTGTGTGTTCTAGTGTGTGTTTGGTGTGTGTGTTCTTGGTGTGAGATGAAAAATGAAGATGGTGATGATAATGGGGCTGATTTCCTGATTTTGGGTTTATATATATATAATTACGTATACTACGATGTATTATTATCATTAATCTAGCACACGATGGTATTAGTTCTAATAGTTAGGCTAATCCGTATTTTAAACTAAAAATACCGTAATTCCCATTTAATCATTCCTAACAATTATCTAATCAAACATTTCATATAATTTAATTCAATTAAATAACGTAATCAAAGAGATAAATTTACCTAAAAATACTAGGCCATTGGGGAGGATGTTACAAGTACCATGGCTGCAACTGCCAATTTACTGGGACCAAAGACCCGTTGACCTTCAAATGGAAGAAACTCAACGCCGATTGTCAATAGTGGGGAGTCATTTGGAAGCGGCTTCAATCGCAACAAAGAAGCGGAGAAGGTGATGATGACTTTCGAATTCGGTTGGAGGAACAATATAAGTTGGAAACGATAAAAACTTTCAAAAGTTTTCAAGCGTGGAGCTTCTTACAGGACCACCAAAAGTGGTTAACTCCTGATCCCGTTGTCGTTGGAATGCGAAATGTTCCAAAACGCAACGAGACGACTCAAATGGACGACTTGGATTTGTACGAAGAACAAAAGGATAACTAAGACAACTTGAGCGATGCGCTATTCGGTGATGATCAGTTCCAACGTCCATGGGAAAAAGCTAGAAAAAGAAAATCCCAAAAGACAACATCCGGTTCCGCCCCTTCATCTCGTGCTTCATTTGATGAGTCTTTCACCGATACCTTTCAAGGCATCCGTTCTGACAAGCAAATCTACTATCGGAGGAAGGATTTGGAAACATAACTCCAAATTTTAGCTATTACGACAGACCACTTGACAGGACGAGACAAATTTATAATAGAGAAACATAAAAAGGAGATTCGCAATGAGTTGGATTTGGATGACGAACCAACTAGTTCGGAAAACGATTGATTTTTATTTTTAGGACTAGTAATATATTTTTTCTTATGAACTTTTTTATTTTTAGAACTTGTAATCTTTATTTTTATGAATTTTATTTTTTAAGACTTGTAATTTTTTTAATTATTTTTATTGAATTTTATATTTTTAATTTATTTTATTTTGTTATTTATTTTTATTTTTTAAATTATTTGAATTTTCTGAGAAATAAAAAAATTGAATATTTAATTTATGAACATTATTTTGAATGTTGTTTTCAATCTTATATTTTTCAGTAATAATGTTTCTGCTAACCATTGTATTTGAACTCTTATTCGAGGGTCTAGGTTGCGATGAAGAACCTACGTGTGTCATATATCCTACAATATAAAGATCTCACAGTTAAATATAAAGAATTATTCACTTGCACGTATCGAAAATACACAACTCCTTTAATTTAAAATACATGGCTAAATAAAAAAATTAAATAAACTCCAAGGCTATCTTGTTGTATATACGTAAGAACCACGTACAAACCAACAACTACTTTCAAACATATACTTTACGATAATATATGTAGAGCAAATTACATTACCAGTCTCTGTGGTCTGTGCTTGTTCATATAGTCCCTTGATCTGGATTTTTGTTTCATCACCAATCTATAATCTTAACGAGTGTTAACTTTATCTATTATGTTATCTCATGTTGCGTGTGTCGCATACGAGGATATTTTGTTTCACCGCCAGTTCGTGAGATTTGAGATAACAGACATGACATTGACCTAAGATAACATTCTTACACAAAATTAACACTCGTTAGGGTCGGGGATTGACGGTGAAACAAAATCCCGAATAACAATACATAACACCCGACCCAAAAACTGAAAGTGTAATATGAACAACCACGTGGACCAAGAATGTAATTTACTTATATATGCGAAGAAAAAATAGCATTTATTGGAGTAAAAAGGTAAGTGAGGAAAAAGTAACACCATTCATCATTTGTACCGTTAGCCAACGGGACTCAAGTCACAAATGCCCGGCAACAAAATTCAAATATGTTCCTACCAACAAGTAATTAACGTAAAAGTCATCTTTACCTTTTTAATCCCTTTTTCCCATATAAACCAAACCTTCCTATCCTCAATAACTTGCACTTTCCCAATTGCAAACTCATTTTTTTCCAAATGGGTTGTTGCATTAGCAAATGCAACCCGAAAAGAAAACCGCATTCTAATTCCCAAGTTCAAGACAAGCTCGTAATCTCTCAATCTCCACCGTCCACCCCATCTCCGCCACCATCTCCACCACGAAAGCGAAAAATCATCCAGTCTCCACCTTCGGTAGCCTCAGCTTCGTTTACATGTTCTACCCAAAGTAGTACTTGTAATTCTTCTACATTGTCATCGGCCTCTTCCTTTTCCTCAATTGCATTTTCCAAAATAGACCGCTCGTTTTCAAATGACTTTTTACAATCTTGTGCTATGGAAAATCCTCAAGTAATCGGTTTGAATCAAATTAACAAGAGTGGAGAAGTCAAGCGATTGGGTCAAGGAAGTACTCAAAAACGGGCACGTGCAAGCTCTCCCACTATTACACTACAGAAAAGCTTTAGAGTTGAGAAAGAAAAAATGTCGAATACTATTGTGAATGGGAGAAGCACCATGAGATCTTCTTCTCCAAGTAGAAGATTTAACGGATATACAAGTAGCTATCAAAGACAGCCGATGTTGTCCTCAAGGAACATGCACAACGATAGTAATCGTATGGTAAAGGCGATTCCACGACTAGCAAGTCCAAACCGTAATGTGATTAGAAACGAAAGGTCCATCTATTTGAAGAACAAAGAAAGATTTGGGTATGAAGTTGGTTCGAAAGTTGAAGGGGTTGGAATTGGTCAAGTGTTGTCTAAAGTCGATTATCCGGGACCTATTCCCATGGAGGATCTCGATAATCCTCACATAGCTTTGGATTGTTTCATTTTTCTTTGAAATGTGGAATATATACAGACACATTATTTTGATGTTCATAGGGGGTGTTTAGTAAATTTTTATAATTTTGGGTGCTTTATAAATTTTTATTCATTGATTTTGGATTTCAAATAGGAGAGAACTAGAGTGTTAATTAGTCATGTATTTGTTATCTTATTTAGTGGATGAAGATAATGTCGATTTGCGCTTTAATAGTGTCGTTTCATACTTTCATGTGTTAAGATCACATTGTTTATAAATGGATTTCAATCGTGTGTGGCAAATGGCATGGTAAGTTTAGTGTATCTCTCCTTTTATCTTGGGGTTCTTTTGAAACCCAATTTTATTGAATTATTATTGGATGTTTATTTGAAGTAGCTCCGTGTACCCGGTTTAACCAGTCTCGTTTTAAAAGCATTTCAAATAGATGAGTAAAGAGGCTCAAACACTTTCGACTAGTGTAATAGCCAGGGGGTAGAGAACACCGTTTTGATATGCGAGATGTTTGATGTTTGATGTTGTGTTTTTGTTAGCAATAGTAAGTAAACATAACATAACACTTTGAATATCATAACAATTAAATGAAACAGTCCACCGAAAAGAATTTACATGCTGCAGAGTAGCATTAAACACACTTCATGCTGCATACAAACATCTACACATGCTCCTACTACAAACAACACAGGACAGATAATGGGTCGATATAGGTCTTATTATTACTCATATAAACAGATTTGTGATGACCAGTACGATACGAATTGTTTAAGATAGTCATGTTCGTAATATCCAAATACTAATAACATTAAGACGGACTTACATAGTTTTGTGATCCTGTGCAGATCTTGCTAGTATCCATCTTCCTTTTAGTCCTATTTGCAGGAAGGGAAAAAAAACATGTTTAGTGGTTTAGAAACATCAGTCATTCACTGGATGAATTGCTGTGGGTTATGTTTTATCTCTAAAGGGTCAAAACAGTAAATCCTCAGACCATTCAAAACGAATTGGTTCAACCAGCTACACTACACGTCTTTTATATAGTTCCAATCTCATGAATCATAAATATAAAGTTTCTACAAACAGTGTTATTATAGAACTTTTTTCTTTAACATAAACAATAAGCAAGTCTTAGAAGCTTGGTTGTTTATGTGGTTGTTATACACGTAACATATCATGTATATACACTTAGTCTTTCATGTTTTAGTGTTAGATTAAGTTTCGAGAAGAATTCCCTTTAGCCGCACTCATCTCATCCTCTAAAAAATTTCCCCCCACATGACCCACTCAAAATCAAGACATTGCTACATATTTCACCTGCACCATACAAACGGAATTTGATGAACCTTACTATATTAGACGTTCAACTCTTTTAACATTAAAGTGTTAGTCAAATTGAACCCATTTTCAAGTAAAGAGGGGGAAATTGCCAAATCTACTAATTGTTTCATGCTATAAAATAGTGTAAAAATTAAACTTTTAGTACTTGAGATAAAATAAATGGATCACTGTGGCTCTAGTAAATCCTTTTGAATTCATCTAAATTAAGAGTGTGCCTTGTGATTTTTTTCGTGGCAGCTTACAATGAATATATTGTGTGCTTAGAATAAATCATCAAATTTGGGAGTGCTAAAGAATTAGCGAACATGTATATAGAATACAAAATAAATTAACATAATGGATCAATAATTTTCAGATGAAAAATCAGATTGATTTGATAAGCAAAGAGAACTAGTATTATGTCATATGGACCCACCGATCTATAATAGCTTATGACATTCAAATTTTTTGTCAGTTAATTTAAATATCATATCCAAAAAATCAGTTACACAATAATCTAGGTTTAGTTTACTAAGAACTGTGGAAGGAGAAAAACAAAACATAATAAGATGAATTATGACAACAGAAAATAAAACTTGAACAAAATTAGGTTTTAGGGAGCTTATGTGTTTAATGAGAGATTATTACGACTGCAACGTACTGTCATGGTTATGATGATGAAGAAGAAATGAATCGGGTAAAATTATATCCAAGTAAATAATCTCAATTATGTGTATTCTGTTCTCTGGTGTGCAGAAGAGATTTATTTACTTACACAATCAATAAACTCAATAGCTACTGAAAAATTAAAGGTAGTCACTAAAAGATAACAAGTCAAGTCACTCTACAAGAGCATGTTAGCTCGCAGTGAGTGGGGAAGCTTATTACTCCTCCAACGACTTCATTAATAAAAGAATAAAACATCGTTCAAGTTACAACTCGCTAGTGTGAGGTCTCTGATCATGTGATGCGTATTAATATAGTTATAAAAATAGTAAAACAAATTCAAAGCAACTATTACACAACTAGGCAAGTATACTGAAAGTCCCCTTTGAACAGATCCAAATGAGATTGCAACGTGTATTAGGTTGCGGAATGATCTAATACACTAAACAACAACAAAACAAGTGAAATGCAAGTGTTTAAGATGTATATTCGTATGTGTATTCGAAGATAGCACAGTATATTCAAATATAACAGTTTCAAAAAGCGTCCAGATGAAGTATTACAACTTAGTATTTATACTCAGCTAAGTTCGTACGAACTTAGTTGCTTCTAGGTTCGTACGAACTTACCATGTTCGTACGAACATCCTAGGTTCGTACGAACATGTAGGTTCGTACGAACATGTAGGTTCGTACGAACATGTAGGTTCGTACGAACTTACAAATACAAACAAAAAGGCTAAGTTAATAAAATTACACATTTATTAACTACAAAACTAATTACAAAACTAACTATTACAAAATAAGAGCTGTTGTCACAAAACGTGCACCAACAGACTCCCCCTTGACAATAGCTCTCTCTATCTTCAGTCTTCTGGCTCTGTCAAACTTGATTCTCGATCAACTCTGTCGACTCTCAGCCCATAAGCCTTTTTCAACGCACACTTTCACAACCTTCTGATATCTTCTGCCTTCATGCCTCCAACTGTCTCGGTATAAGATCTTGTTCGCATGAAACTGTTAGGTCATACTTCGACAAGTTTACCAGATGTAAACTGTCATACACTCTCAACAGCTCATTTTCATCAGCATCTTCCATGACTGCTTCAGTAGTCTTGCAACGTACCACCTCTTGAGATTTGAAAGAACGTTCTGTGGCATTTTCTTCAAAGGAACCCTTAAGCACTTGACCGGTCTATAGACCAACTTCATCCACGGCTTGTTAGTAAATGGGTCAATCCTGGTCAGATCAGGTACTCTCCTGCCTTCTCTTGGTTTCAGATCAACGAACTGATTCGATCTTCCTTCACGCTTAACGATCCTCTCTAAAGTCTGAGCGTAAGGATCATTTCCGATATTCACCAAGTCTAGCCAGGCTAGTTCCTTCAATTCAATCTTCGGCAACGTGCTAAAGACCTTCAGTTTGTTCCTGAGATACTGAATCCCATTATATCTCTTGATTATGAACAGTTTAAGCTCACTGTCATAAAACCAATTGATGATGCCCTTATTCAGCTCGCTCGATCTTCTGACCCTGATATCACTCTTATATTTGATTTCTGGTTCCTTCTCAGCTTTCCTGAACCACAGCTTCTTCAACTCTTCACGAGTTGGTTCAATCTCTTCTGAATCTGATTCAACTTCAGGAGCTACTTCATCCTCTAAGTTAATCACTTTTTCAGCTCCAGCTTCATCTTCGATGTACACTTCAGTAATAGGCTGCTTCTCAACAACAAATTCGTCAGCATCAGCATCAGGTACGACCTCTTCGTCTGATTTCCAATCAGCAACCTCCTTACTGAGGATCTCCTCTTCCTCTAACTCTGACCAATCACTATCCGGGTCATCCAAACCAAGCAATGCCTCGATAGTTTCAGTCTCAGTTACATTTTTGGAGACTACTCAATTTCGCTCCCACCAGCACCTTGACCAGATGGTTGAATCTCTTTTTGGGACTTTGTTGCAGCCCCCCAACCACCCGCAGACTCTATCTTCTGACCTTGGTCCAAATTTGCTACATCCCAGCCGCTACCAGTCTTCTCAGTTTCGTTTTCATTCTTCTTTGCACCCCATCCAGATGGTTCAACCTCTTTTTGAGGCTTTGTTGCACCTTTCTCTCTAGATGAAGAGCCAGACAGCTCACCTTCTTTGGGTGCGCTCGGATCATCGTCACGGTCATTAACAGATTTAAATCTTAGTTCGTCCTCCCTGCACCCGGGCAACTGACTCCCCCTGACTGACTGGCGCTTCAAGCAGTAGAGAGTAATCTCGTTCAATCTGACTTATTCTTCCAGTTTATCGTTGCGCTCTATCAGTTTGTCATTCAAGTCAACCAAAACCTGAATACGACGCTCATGACTATCAACAAGATGAGTCAGAGACGTAACTATATTGGTTAAATTTGTGATCCGGCCTTGAAGAAATTCAAACTTTTCTGGATCAGACAAACTAGCAGCTGGGTCGGGAATTGTCTGGGTGGGTTGAGTTGTAGGTGGAGCGGTGGTCGGAGTAACGAATGGTCGAGTTGGTGGTGTTGTAGAAGAAGTAACCGGTGGTTCTGTAGAAGGTGGTGGTTGAACTGTGGGTAGAGTGACGGGTGGTGGTGTATAAGATATTATTTGAGGAGGCGCACCACCCTCTCTTATAACCACACCAGTGGGATGTTGGCGCTTACGAGCTTGCACCCTGAACTGTTCCGGCTCATATTCTTCATCAGTTCCCCTAGGAACATATTCATCGTCCTCCTGGACCTTTCTCTTTAGCAGAGGCCGCCTTAGGGTCTAAAAGTACACCCTTAGAACCAAGGAACCCGATCATAGGCCGGTCCTCATCATCATCATCATCACCGTCATCTTTATCATCATCATCATTATCATCATCATCTGGCATCAGTTTCTGTTGCCTCAAAGTCATGAGCTGCGTCCTTATCACCTGCATCAGCAGGCAGAGACTCCGCTTCTTTGTCGACAAGATATGAATCAATTTCCCGGAGAATTGTGTCATAATTCGGCTCTGAACTAGCAGCCACAGCACTTGAGCTTGCTCCGCCCTGCAGAACATCTATTACCAAGCTCTCAGCAACATTTGCGTCAACACACTCTCCCTCAGCAGGGTGCTCAATTTTGTGTAGGATCTCCTCTACTACCTCCTGTTGTGGCTCAACAATAGCAGCCACATTTTCTGGCACTTGGGCCGGCCCTGGTTCTGGAATTTGAACCTCAGCAGCTGCCTGGGGCGGGGGCACATCCAACTAACCATCATTTGGTGGTGGCTGATAAGCAGCATCAATAATTGCCCCAAACAAGGGCACAGCCTGACGCCTATCAGCAATAGCTCGACGGCTGTTGTGACTAAGACAATGGCCGAAGATCTTCTTCTCAACCGGCATCAAGTGAACAACAGGATCCACTGCCGAAAGATTCGGAAGCAAGGCATTAATCACCATCATAATGATGCGGGGGTATAAAATAAACCTATCTTTTGTTGGTGCACGTTTTGTGACAACAGCTTCTAGTTTATAATAGTTAGGTTCAGAAGTCATTTTGTTAATCGTTGTAATCGTTAACTTAAGTTGTCTGTGTATTTTGTAGGTTCGTATGAACTTAGAGTAGGTACGAATTTAGTAAGTTCGTACGAACTTGAAGTATGTACGAACTTAGTAAGTTCGTATAGCTAAGTTCGTACGAACTTGGTTGCCTATAAATACACAAGTCTGAGAAGTAGGTTTTTAATTGGTTTTTAGGGTTTAGAACTGAGTTTTAAGGCTTAGTTCGAATACTCTTTGTATGTTCGAATGTAACTTCGTTTACATTCAATAAAAGTGATATTTACACATTTGTTTGTCTCGTTTGTTATCGTTTAGTGTAATCGAGGATTCCGCACTCGATTATACCATATTACCTCGTAGATCCGACCCCAAGGGGACTTTCAAGTGGTATCAGAGCCTTTAAACAATTCGTTTTTGGTTCGGGGTAAAGAAAAGATAAAGAAACGAGTGATTACAAGAGCTTTGGAAGTTAGATTGTTGTTTTAAGCTTCCATAGTTGTATATTATCACTTAGTGTTGAAGGTATTCGAATTTGAAGGTTGAAACGAACCCATATCAGAATATTTAAGATTTGAGTTTTTCAACAGCATATCGTACGAACCTAGAAAGGTACGTACGAACTTACCCAGAATAACCATACGAACTTACACCTGTAAGTTCGTACGAACCTACCCTTCGAACTTAGTTTTCGTTCGAACATACTAAGTTCGTACGAACTTATAAGTTCAAAAAATTCCTAACTTCGTACGAACTTAACCTTCTTAAATTCGATAAAAAAAAATAAAAAAAAATATTTGGTGGGAAATTTCCGAAAATTTTTGTTTCACCAAAATTTGAATTTAGCTTACCATCATTTAACTTTGGTTTGAGAAAATTTAAATTTTACTCGGAAAAGTTTCACGAAATTTTGGAGGGAAATTTGTGTTTTGATTGAACTTGACGTTAGTTGACTTTCTACTACAAACTTACCTCAAATCCGTATACACTCTTTCAAGATGTCAAATGTGAACAAAATGTTAGAATTGGATCATTTTTCACCACCAAAGCTTTTAGCTGAAGATTACTTCGGGTGGAGAGATAGATTTGAATCATTTGTAAAATTCAATGACATCAAAATGTGGATCTGTATCAATGAAGGGTATAATACACCTTCTTATGAATTCGAAGGGAAACTTAGGTTTCATTCGTATTCAACGATGAAGGAGGAAGACAAAAGGATGTATGATGCAGAGAAAAAGGCATTGTCTGCTATCATCAAGTGTCTTCCTGAAGACATTAAGTATACCTTCAAACAACGTTACGACTATTCTAGAGAGATCCGGGTAGCTTTGGAGAAAAGATTCGACGGTAGTGAACTGATCAAAGAGAATAGGGCTGACTCACATCAAGGGACGTCAACTAGTGATCAATACTCAGGGAATAGTACATATTCCAGAGCCTTGGTTACTGAAATACATGACGGTTCATATGATTGGAGTACACATGTTGAAGAGCCTCAGAAATTCGTGACCACAATTGATGAGGAAGATCAAAAGGGTGCTAGTGAGAAGAAGACTGAGAGAGAATTACCTGCTTCAGAGACCAGGGTTATAAGATGGAGTCAACTGATACTATGAGTACAAAGGACTTCATTACATATATGGCCAACATGGATGCTGAGAAGCATAAGGTTATTCTAAACTTAGACTCAGTAGTTAATGCTTGTGTTTTATGTACTAACTTTGCTGAGCAGGCTGAGAATTTGATTGAATCATCTAATATGATGACGACTCAGCTAAATGCTTTAAAAGAAGAAAACGCAACTTTAAAACTGAGAAATTCTGAGTTAGTTAATAAAGTTAAATCTAATAAAGAGGAAATAAAAGTTTTAAAAGACAAAGTGAACGAGCAGAGTCAAATACTTGACTTAGCTCATGAACATGTTTTGGATTTAACTAAACAGTCTTCAAATAAGGAAAAAGAACTAGCAGACACTAAGGTTAGGATTGCAGATCTTATTAGAAAACTATAACTAAGAAGATTTTCAATCGAAACTTTAGATAATCTACTAAGTGTTCAGAAACAGCCCAGTGATTACAGGGGAATGGGTTACACTGAAACCCTCCTCCATTTAATCATAATTATAATTCTACATTTGATGAAATTGAGCTGTCAACTGTCAATGACTCTTTCATTTAATCAGCAGTCTCTGAGATGGTAGACTTCACCGAGTCGACCAAGTCAGGGAGAGCTGTGTCAGCAACCAATGAGGAGTCAAAAACTAAAATTGGAACACCTACAATAGAAGATGTTAAGAACAAAAATGAAAAAGGTAAACAAACAGAATCTGAATTGGAACACCTAGCGATTCTCAGGGCTCAAAAGAAAGCCTGGGAGAAGCATTCGTGCTTCACGTGCCATCAAAAGGGACATGTAGCAAGTGTGTGTCCATATAAGAAATCAAGTGTTTCGACAAATGATAGTCCAAGGAGCACTTCTCCTGAAATAGGAAGCTCAAGTAGGGAATCATTTCAGTCGAAACCTTCAAAAAGTTTTAACAACCCCAACAAAAGTTTTTCTAATCAGAGTAGTAGTAACTATAAGTCTAGGGTTAGATATTCTTCAAACCAAAGGTCAGTCAATCCAAGACTTTTCCAAAAGTCTCCGGATAGAAGGGCTAGTGGTAGTTCCTCCCATTCCCCAACAAGTGAGAATTCCAGAGTATCCAAGTCACCTGAAAGGCGAGATGGATATCTGAAGGAATTTACATTTGTTGATGACAATGGTCGATCCAAGTCCGTGGTGGTGGCTTGGGTCCCCCTTTGTAACTAATGATTTTTATCTAGTGTGCAGGAACACAAACTTCATAGGCTACAATTTCAACAGAAGACGTAGCGATGGAGGGGGAGATAAGATCAAATCTGGGATGATAATCTAGCTGAGTTTTATGGTAAGGCTTTTGATCAATCAAGTGTTGAATTGTTAGTCCACATCGATGGTATGACAATTCATGAGTGACATATCTCCCTTAAGAACTTTTATCTATCTTTATTTCTTAGGATTTTAAGTTAGTTTTGAAAAACTACAAAAATATGAGTGTCACTGTAATGAAGCGAAGAAATGATGAAAACATTACCCATGCCTAGAACATTATTATATGTGTGGCTTTTAGATGTAGTACATAGACAGTAAAAAGTACTTTAAATATAAACGTAACTAATAGCTTCATTATACGATGTATTGGTAGCCATAAGACATAATGGTTTTCAAGTACCTAATCAATATTAAATAATACGGTTATTATGTGCAATCTCTATTTTGATGTATGACGTTAAGTCTTAATTCTTAGGAGATAGATTGTACCTGAAATACATGTTTTTGGATAAATATAAAATTAATTCATCTGGGGTGTTCACTGACTGTTTCTTTTACTACATCTTGAAACATGTTGACCTAGACTCAGTCAGTGTATCCTAAAAATAGAGCAAACTCGATCAAGAAATAAGAATACCGTTTTCAAGGTCTCTAGTCAAACTATGTCGCTTTGTTGTACGAAAGTGCAGACATGTCACCTTTGGTTTGATTTTAGATTTGTTAGGCTCTAATCCTAGTCTAGTCTCTTCACATGTACAACAGTACATTGCTCTTAATATAAAGGACTTGACTTTAGAGATGAATTCAAAGTTAAAACATCCATTACATGGAATTTTGGACTTTCTCCTCCTAAGTGTATATCAAATGTGAGATACATAGATAATCATGAACAATAACTAAATGTGTACTTGAAAATTCTGAGTGTTGACTGCTTAAGTGGACAACAATACCGATAATCGTCGTGAACTATAAATTACATACATAATAACCAAGGAATAATTCAATTCCTAACTGTGTATCGTACGCATTATGGCTAATATGATCTTCGTAACAGTGACTCTCCCAAAAAGAATGTGCTTTTTAATATGAATAATTTCATATTTGTTTGTTTATTTTTAGTTATTTTTCAATTTTTAAATTGTACACATTTAAGTTCTTACCAAATGGGGAGATAATTACTTTTGATTGTTTATCAATACGATTGGACAAAGAACTCGAATGCAATTTATTCAAAGCCTAGATATGACCAAGCATTGAAGCTAGAAGATCTAAATTCTTCGGAGGATATTGGGGGTTTACGTGTAAACAGACCGAGAGTGATGATGAAAGTGATGATGAAGATGAAATTCCATAGTTGAATAGATCTAATCATTCTTGAATCTCACTTAGGGTCTTGTTTTGCTACGGATAAAGGCAAGACATAAGTTAAATGAAGACGATGATTATGAATTGCTACGGATAAAGGCAAGACATAACTAGACAGTCCAAGCAAGAAGACGGTCTAGTGGGGCTATCATTTGTGAGTCAACTGTCTAATCCACAATCATCACCACACCCAAAATCACAACAACACTTCCAGCCGCACCTATTACATCTATTTCACTACAGCGAGACAAATCCCTTGTTGAAGAGCTCAGCAGCTCAGGGGGAGAAGCCTGGCAAGGGGAGAAGCCTGGCAGGGGGTGAAGACTGGTTGTAAAGAGGATGTGTTGTGACAGACGATGATCCTAGTGACCAAACAATGTGAGCTGTCTAACTCTTCAACTGGAAGACTTGGTATGCTTGAACAGGGTAAGGGGGAGTCTAGTCAATCTAACAGAGAGAGATACCATTGAACTGACAAGTTTAATAGTGAAAATCAGAGTTAGAAAATACCTACAGAAGTCTAGTTCAGAAAATGAAGAAATGTCTGAAGGTGAATTGTAGTGATAGACCGAGAGGAGTTAAGATCTGAAAAAGATTGAAATTCCAAAAGGTGACTCGGAAGCTACAAGAGTTGTTGAGGGTGTATGACATGATTCGATTGAAGATGTCAGAAGCTAGAGATAGTTAGAGACATGAAGATTGAAGATGTTAGAGGGTGTTGAAGACTTTGTGGAAAAGGTGTTCTATACACGAAGACAAAAGAGCTTAACAGAATCAAGATCGAAGACAACTCAGGTGACAAGATCTCCGGTGAAACCAGAGCTATTGTCAAGGGGGAGTCTGTTGGTGCATCAAAACTAGAGCTATTGTCAAGGGGGAGTCTGTTGGTGCATGTTTTGTGACAACAGCTTCTAGTTTGTAATACTTAGGTTTAGAAGTCATTTTGTTAATCGTTGTAATCGTTAACTTAAGTTTTGTCTGTGTATTTTGTAGGTTCGTACGAACTTAGAGGAGGTACGAATTTAGTAAGTTCGTACGAACTTGAAGTACGTACGAACTTAGAAGCAGCTAAGTTCGTACGAACTTGGGTGCCTATAAATACACAAGTCCGAGAATAGGTTTTTAAGTGGTTTTTAGGGTTTAGGAACTGAGTTTTAAGGCTTAGTTCGAATACTCTTTGTATGTTCGAATGTAACTTCGTTTACATTCAATAAAAGTGATATTTACACATTTGTTTGTCTCGTTTTTTATCGTTTAGTGTAATCGAGGATTCCGTATTCGATTATACCATATTACCTCGTAGATCCGACCCCAAGGGGACTTTCATCTTTCACGCTTCCCTTGATTTGTTGAACCATCTCATCGAAGAAAAACTGAGAAAAACAGTAGGGTTTGTTGTATACTAGCGAAATCATCACTGACTGCATCTTATGGTTCATAGTATCGAACCCTGCCTTCTTCGGCCTGAAAGATACCAGCAATATCTGCATCAGATAGCGTCATTGGCCGTACACCAGACTCTTGGTGTATTGGGTGTGGGTAAAATCTCCCAAGAGGAAATGTTGTTGGGCCGCCTTCCTGAATTTTAGAGCCCAACTGCAAAACCTGCCTCAAAAACTCGGCAGAAAACTGAATATTGACTCCATTGACAGTAGCCCTTATCACTGGTGGCTGATGCTCACAATCATGAACAGTCGTTGCCCATAATTGGCTGAGGAATGGAAACCTCAAAGTAGGCGAGTGAGTTAGCGCAAAGAACACCCACGAGCGCATAAGGAAATCCAGCATGCCTCGAAATGGTTCTGTGGCCGGATTGGCAAGATCAAAAGAAATTGCCACGTTGTGCTTGTTGAAAACTTCATGCACTAGATCAGCCATTTCTGCAAGGATAAACACAAACACACCAAAAATAGAAAATAATAATGTTAGTTAAGAGACATAAGTAATTTAGAGTCCTGCAAGCAAGATTCTATGATTAAAACGAGCCTAAAATCATTATTATTTAAAAAGAAAATTCAAAGCTCGAACCAAGGTAGGTTCGTACGAACTTACTGCCCTATGTAGGTTCGTACGAACTTACTGTTTGACCAGGTCAAACTTAAGTTCGTACGAACTTACATTTGGCTAGGTTCGTACCTATAGGTTCGTACGAACTTGTAAGTTCGAACTCAAGAACTGAAAAAGCATTTTCAAAATTTTTGTAACAAAAACGCAATCAAACACTGCAACTAGATGTGCCTACATGCGTTTAACATAAAGCAACCTTAACACAACAATTTTAACCATGTATGCATCACATTTTTTATTTTTAAGTTTGTTTTTCATAAAATCTAACTTAAATCAGAATGTGTAAATGTTTGATGGTTCAAATCATGAATAAATCACTTACAAAGTTAAGGAATATGATTTTGATGATGTTTAGTGGATTGGAATTGTTAATCAACGTCCACAAATGGAATTTAATTTGAAAAAATTGCAACAGCGGGTATGTTCGAAGGCACTAGGTAAGTTCGTACGAAGTTAGGGTTCGAATGTATGGAAATGTGAAGGGTTTGACCAATTTTGACCATTATATACCCTAAAGCTAAGTTCGTACGAACTTAGTCTTCGAACTTACAATCTATGTTCGTAGGAACCTAGATTTTTCAACCCAAAGAGTTTAATTTTTCCAATTTTAAATCATTTAGGAATAACCTAAATACTTAGACAATTAATGGATCAAAGTTTGAGCAATTAACTTAACAAAATGTATATAATTCCGATAAACGAAGAACTTTTATTGATTTATTTATTTAAACAATTAAAATAATATAAAATGTAAAAGTGCGAATATGAATTTGTTCATATTTTGAAACGTACAATCTTTTTGAGAGTTTCATTGATACAAGATCGAATTAGCCATGACGAGAACAATACACAGTTTGGAATTTTCATTTATTCCTTTGTTATTATTGTAGTAAATTATAGATCACTACAATTATCAATATTGTTGTCCACTTAAACATTTGACATGCTGAATTTTCAAGTACATGTTTAATTATTGTTCACGATTTACTATGTATCTTACATTTGATATACCCTTAGAATCTAGAAAGTCAAGAATAACATGTATCGGATATTTTTCATTTTTATGTCATCTTTAAAGTTAAGTCATTTTGTTTTATCAGCAATGTACATAGGTACATGTTTCAGCTATAAGACAAGACTAGGGTTAGAAACAAACAAATCTAATATCAAACCAGAGGTGACATGTCTGTACTTTCGTACAAAAAAACAACATAGTTTGACTAGAGACCTTGAAAACGGTATTCTTGTTTTGCGGTCGAGTTTGTTCCAGTTTTAGGATACACTGACTGAATCTAGGTTAGCATGTTTCAAGATGTAGCAGAAGAAACAGTCAGTGAACCCCCCCCAGATGATTTACTTTTATTTTATATCCAATAGCAAGAATTCAAGTACAATCTATTTCCTAAGAATTAAGACTTAAGTCGTACATTAAAATAAAGATTTCATAGAAAATCGTATTATTTAATATAGTTTAAGTAATTGAGAACCATTTTGCCTAATGCCTACCCACACATCGTGAAGTGAAGCTATTAAATACTTTGCATTTTAGGTACATTTACTGTGTATGTTCAACATCTAAAAGCCACACATATACAATGTTCTAGGCATGGGTAATGATTTCATCATTTCTTTGCTAATAATACAGTGACCCTCAATTTTTGTTATTTTTGCAAAGATAAAAGAAAATAAAATAAACTAAGAAGTAGAACATATAAGTTCTTTGTGGGAAAAATTTACTCAGGATTACTCATCCCATTTAATTGGATTAAAAGCTCAAACCGAGACCTATCAAATGCCTTGGTATAAAGGTCAACTAGATTGTCATCGGTGGGCACCTTAACTAATTTAATCAAGTGTTTTTCTACACAGTCACGAATGAAATGATGTCTGATGTCAATATGTTTCGTCTTACTGTGCTTAACTGGATTATTAGTTATAGACATGGTCAATTGGTTATCAATCATAATAGGGGTATTTGTGAATTTCAAACCATAATCACGTAGCTGTTGTTGTATCCACAAAACTTGTGAACATCAACTACATGCTGCTACATACTCAGCCTCACAGGTTGAGATAGCGACCGAGGTTTGCTTCGTACACTACCATGAGACAATGCGACCACCTAGTAACTGACAACCACCCGTGGTTGATTTCCTGTTCAAGTTGCAACCACCATAATCTGAGTCGGTGTAGGCTACAAAGTCAAAATTGCCTCCAGAGGGATACCAAAGACCTAACTTCGGTTTTCCCTTTAGATATCACAATATTCTCTTTGCTGCCTTCATGTGTGACTCTTTAGGATTCGATTGAAAACGAGCACACAAGCAGACTGCAAACATTATGTGCGGTCTGGAAGTAGTTAAATACATGAGAGAACCAATAATGGCCCGATATTGAGTCGGATCCACATCTTCAGTACTCTTTGTATCTGGTCCGAGATTATGATTCAATTGAATCGGAGTGCCATAAGACGAACTATCTTTCATATTGAAACGAGTAAGCATTTCATGCACATATTTCGTCTGATGAACGAAGAATCCCTCCTTCTTTTGATCAACTTGTAATCCTAAGAAGAAGTTTAATTCACCCATGGCACTCATCTCAAAACGCCGCTTCATCACTTGTTCAAAATCTTTGCACATATTCTCGTCAGATGACCCAAAGATGATGTCATCAACGTAAACTTGTACTAGCAGGAAATCATCCTTTTTCCACTTGATGAACAATGTACTATCTATCTGTCCTCTCTTGAACCCATTGTCCAAAAGGTAGGTAGATAGAGTCTCATACCAAGCCCTTGGTGCTTGATGCAGTCCATACAAAGCCTTGTCCAATTTATAGACTCGGTCTGGATGGTCTGGATCACTGAACCCTGGTGCTTATTGGACAAAAACTATTTCCTGAACTTTACCATAAAGGAAGGCACTCTTAACGTCAAGTTGATAGACTTTTATTCTCTTATGTGCAACATATGCTAGAAACAATCGAATTGCTTCTAGCCTTGCAACGGGTGCAAACACCTCAGTATAGTCAATCCCTTCCTGTTGGTTAAATCCCTGAACTACTAGCCTTGCCTTGTTTCGAATATAAATTCCCTTATCATCACGTTTGCACTTAAACACCCATTTGGTGCCTATTGCATATTCTCCCTTGGGTAGATCAACTAGCTCCCAAACTTTGAGCTTCTTAAATTGTGCAAGCTCTTCTTGCATAGCTTCTACCCAGGAGTTATCCTTCAGAGCCATTTGAACATTTTTCCGGCTCTAATTGAGATATAAAACAGTTGTACAGGCACTTATGCATGATCCCAGTGTCTTGGATCGAGACATATAGACTGGTGTTGTCAGAAATCTCTCTACGAGTTTTTACTCTAGAACTCGGATCACCAATGATATTGTCAATTGGATGATACTTGTTCAAACGAGTCGAAATCGTAGTATCAACCGGTAGGTCAGATCCTAGATTCGATCCAATCTCCCCCGGAGGTGGTACATCATCATCAGCAATTTCTTGCACAGACTCTGTGATCTCTGAAGAAGATGGAATGTCATTTGGACTTTCATCACTTTCCGCAATAGGATCGACACTAATTTCTTTTCCTTTATCAGTTGAATCTTCTAAACACGGAACACTAGATCTTGGTGCGAACACATTATCCTCACCATCATCCAGTACAACATGTTCTAATCCTAAAGTATCAACTTCACTTATGATCGGAAGATTAAATGATTTGAAAACAACGTCATAATCAAATAACCACTCTGGTCCTGTTTGTACAACTGGAGTATAAGATGTAACTTGTATGTTATACACAATCTCAACTCTTCCAGCTGTCTTATTAAAGACCCTTTTTGTGACAACCGTCAAAAATCTCAGGTCATTAACGCACTTAAATTCCTAGTCTATCTAATTTCGTTTACAGCACTCTGAAATCCTAGTGAAAAGTCTAGGTTACGACTCCCTAAGTACCGAAACCGTAAATTACTGAAATCGCGTAACATCTTAGGAGATTGCTTAGCGGACTTTAAAACCATAAGGGACACTAAATTAGGTTACAAAGTGCCAAAGAAAACAGATGAAATTAAATTTCATGAGTCATCACAAAATATTTATCATATCGCAAAAATCAGCATTTAACCAGAAATTCCGTAAATCGGTAATCGGTTAATTAACTCACGAATATCAAACGCAATCAAATCAAATACATTATGACAAATGTTATGAAGTTATAAAATAAAGTTTCATAACTCCAATTACATAACATTTATAAAATAAACTTGTACAAATTAAATAATGTAACATGTGAATTACATAACATTTAAAAAAAAAAAAAAAAAAATTTAAACCCTTCCCCACCTCAAAAACGGCCAGCCACTCTTTCCCCCCTCATTTGACCACTCTACTCCCTACTAACTCACTTTGATTCCATGCAAAAGCTTATACCACTCTCACACTCTTTCCCCTAATCATTTCTCTCATTTTCACTTTCAAAAACACACACATTTCTCTCTAAACACACACAAAATCTCAGCAAATATTCAGCTCTAAATCACCATTTCAAAAGTGTTCTTACACTAATACAACAACTTCAAGGTATAACCCCCATCCCTAGTTTCATTTCCTTCATTTTCTTACTTTGAATCTTATACATACATGGATTTTATGCCGTTCTCATGGCTAAACTCCCCATACAAGGTTTGAAGGTTTGTAGGTTCCCACTTAAAACAAAGGGCTACCCATGATCAAACCGAAATCAAACCGAAAAATCGTCTTTTTAGTGTTTAAAATGCTTATTTACCTATTCTTGCAAGATTAAATAGTTTAAAATGTTAAAAATCGTTTCTAACACATCTTGGATGTATTTTAACACCAAGAATGTGTTGGATCAAAGATTTAAATGATTAAATGAAGTCAAAAGCTTGGTAGCAAGTTGTGTTCTTGAAAAAGAGCCAATAACCCGATTTTTGGGCTTGCATGTTCCAAAGTTCATATCTAGATCTTAATCCAAGTTAAAATATGTTTATGTTTATGTAAAAACACATTTTCATGCATAAAAGACAAGACTTCAATCTTTGGATGAGGTCTAAAAATCGTTTGGTGGTGAAAACACACCAAAAAGATCACTTTTGTCTTTTATGTAATCTGTCCAGATTTTGACCCTACCTTGGTCAACCATAACTCAGTCAATAATGGTCCAAAAATATTGATTTTTCTTCTGGAATTTAGCTTAATGTCTTACCTTTAAAACCCCACTGGTCTCACTCAAATCCATGGAGTATTGGACCTCCAAAGGTATCACACAAAACTGATGCGCAAACAGCTATGTAGATCCCTTAGGATGGATCTTTTGATCAAATCGAATGGTTGAGACAAACACAAACACAAAGAATATAAAGCTTAAAACAATGAAGTGCAAATTAATAATAATACTTTATATTTCTTTCTCAAATATTCTCTCAATAAATACAGCAGCCAAACAGAGAATAAGTGTGTGTGAAAACTCCCAAAAAGTCTCTTTCTAAAACCCTAACATTTGGGTATTTATACTAAACAAAACTGACCGGATTATGCGACACAAGCCTTGTGTCGCATAGATCACTATTACGACATAATACTTGTGTCGCAACTACAACTAATGCGACACAGGCCTTGTGTCGCATAACACAGAAAATGTAATTATAACTAGCTCAATTACATTAACAAACACATTACAGACTTGACCAACTAACAGACACACTAAGATGCATCAACAAACTCCCCCGTGTCTTCAGCTTGGTCTTCAAAATCTTCAATCAAATCCAGCCTGTTGGAAATACACTGCCAGCGTGTATTCCATGTGTTACACATACGTTGACAATCCTTTGAAATTGAAATGCGATCTTCTTATTCACAAAATTTCTCTCATTAAAGCGAATTGGATTATCAAACAATTTCCTCAAGAATCAAGAATCTGACTGTTCACCAAAATTTAATAATTACCCCCCTGAACAGCAGAATCAATAGTTGTCTTTTCTTCAAGCAACAACTTTAGGAACCCATTTGAGCACGCTGCCAATAGGACTCTTCTTTTTCGAAAGCCATTTGTAAGTGGCATCGATATAATCTAAAGACATTGAGTTCCACCTGAAATTTAAACTTGATGTTTCATATCTAATAACTTTTCATGGAACAATTGTTGGTAGAACCATTCTTGGGGAGAAAGGAACAAAATCTCTTTGCATTTGTACCACCGTACGACGAGATGGTGCAAGATCAAGCGTTTGCTTTCTTGAATATATAAAAGATCTTGTTTCACCAGATTTCGATTGTGTCGGTTTCAATACGTTTGTCGGCTTTTGAGATCTTGAAACCGATCTTTTGATTCGTTCAAAGGCTACGGAATCACAACAATCAACCTTTTGATGATCAAAATTTTTGGTTGATTGAGATTTCTCAGAATACTTCTTATTCTTTTGCAAAGAATAATTAGTAAACTGTGAGATCTTTTTCGCACAAACCATTTTTGAACATGGTTTATAAGATTTAGTCGGGTAAATCTTCTTAGTCACCTTGACTTGTTGTTCAGGTGAGTGACAGAGTTGAGGTTTGGTTAGATGCTCAAATTTTGAAATCCGCTTTTCAAGTTCAACAATTTTTGAACGCATTTCTTCACGTTCAGTTTCCATGTTAAGTATTTGAAGTTGGAAAGCTTTAATCTCTTCTTCATTCTTTATCAACTTCTCATTAACCCCTTTGTCTGAACATTTATTCAACTTATCACTTCTTGCATCGCGTTTAGATTTCCCTTGTTTAGAAGCCACAATATACTCAGTAGTAATGATGTGATTTTCAGGCTTGACATCAGATTTGTTAATCTGTTGTGTTGGCACATCACATGCTTCGACTTCATGAACAATTTCAACAAACTCATCCTTGATCGGTATTGATGTATATCCGATACCAGCTTTAGATTTCGTATCCTTTTTCTAAGAATGAAGCAGTTGATCTAACCTCAAGGAAGATGCTTCAAAACTTGATAGCTTGCATTGATATCTAAAAATTCACTTTGAGCTTCAGCCTTTTCTTTGCGAAGTAAATTGATTTCAGTCTTGTAACTGTCGATTTCAATTTGTTGATTTGAAACTTTAACTTTCAAATCATGCATTTCAATGCTTGGATCTTTTTGAATTTGCTGTTTATCATTTCCTCCGTAGCTCTCTCCGAGTGATCTCCACAATTCATAAGATGTATCTTTATATTTGTAAAGTGGAATATCTTGTGCCACATCATTTGGTACACACATGATAATCTCTTCACGTGCTGTCTTGTCGTTGTCAAAAGCTTTTTGTTCTGCGACTGACATTTGACTAATGAGAGTTGGTCTCTCATATTTCTCAGTAATAGAAGTCCACAAATCTGAATCAATGTATTCAATATATTCTTTAAACTTCTCCTGCCAGCTAGCATAGTCGTTATAGAACAAAGCCTTCAAATACCTTGGATATTGCGAGTACATTTTCCCTCCAAATTTTACGAATTTCGCCGGAGTAAAATGAAAATTTTCTCAAACTAGAATTAGTCAATGGGAAGCTCAAATTCAAATTTTGGTAAGAGTAAGCGACACAAGAGTTGTGTCGCAGGCTATGTCGCAACTTTATGTCGCAAAGATTGATGTTGCAAATATTAAGGTCGCTAAAACCCTATAGCGACACTAAATTGTGTCGCAAGCTTGTGTCGCAAAACGGCGCTGTCAGATCCCAAATACCTCAAAATCGAAAAATTTCGAAACCTAATGAGTTTTTAACGAAAAACTTCGTAAAACCTTCAAATTTTAGGCTTAAAAACTTCAATTTTCAGCTCCAAAACACTTATAATGAAAATCAAACACCAAAATAGATTTTAAATAATCAAAATATGTATTAAAAACTTACCTAAACGATTTGATACCACCAAAATCCTTAGATTATGGCTCTGATACCAATTGTAGATCCCTTAGGATGGATCTTTTGATCAAATCGAATGGTTGAGACAAACACAAACACAAAGAATATAAAGCTTAAAACAATGAAGTGCAAATTAATAATAATACTTTATATTTCTTTCTCAAATATTCTCTCAATAAAAACAGCAGCCAAACAGAGAATAAGTGTGTGTGAAAACTCCCAAAAAGTCTCTTTCTAAAACCCTAACATTTGGGTATTTATACTAAACAAAACTGGCCGGATTATGCGACACAAGCCTTGTGTCGCATAGATCACTATTACGACATAATATTTGTGTCGCAACTACAACTAGTGCGACACAGGCCTTGTGTCGCATAACACAGAAAATATAATTATAACTAGCTCAATTACATTAACAAACACATTACAGACTTGACCAACTGACAGACACACTAAGATGCATCAACAAGCTACCTTTATGTGAGCAATCTTGTTGTGATACATGTTGATGGGGCTTAAGGTGTTCAATAAATTCAAACAAATTTTTTTTTAGACTCCTAACAAGTTTATCTCAGTAGAATAAAAAGATGGTAATTTATCTTGTGAACCTTATATTTTTAGAAAATACATGACATCATGCATTGTTGTAAGCTTGGAAATCTCAAATACTTGTGTTGTGATGATTCAAAAATACATAATTGCTAGAGAAAACACGTTAAAATTTTGGGGATTATTTTTCTCAGTAACTAGATCATGAAAAGAGTCTTGAAAATAGAAATGGGAATTTTTGGAAAAACATAATATTTTTCCTAAGTTAATGCAAATAAAGCCTATAAAAGGTGAAATATTCATGAAAAATACTTTTGGACACCAAATAATTATGGGAAATTCCAGTGTCATTTTCCTCGGAAAACGACACTATGCTCAAAATTACACTCTTTGGAAGTGTTTTGATATGTTTTCCGATTTACGTCTGGTTAAAACGCATAATGTTGGGAACCTAAGTTCCAGTGCTCAAAACGACTTGAAAATGTTACACAAACCTAAAAATGGGTAGAAAATGATCTGGTAACAATTCCAGAATTTTTTGTGTATAATTACTATTTTTCCCATAATTATCCCACTTATTAGACATAAAATGATTATAAATAATCCATCAGTTTAAAAATCCCTAAATTTTCACAGAAAATTTGTGATCTATATTTCATATTTCATACCAAGTTTGATAATTTTTAGATGTTGTATTCATGTATTTTCATTATTTTGTTCCCAACTCGAACAATTACCGACAACGTAAATTAAATGGAAATTCAAACTTTTACGGCACTTTGTAATTTAATTAGCCAGCTAAGCAATCCTAACAAATCGTATTAGTCGAGAAACTAATTAGAAACCTTGTGTTCTTAGGACTTGGATAGGAGTCAAACCCAGTCGGCACGCGCATTACATTCATCCGTACGCTCACGCTCAATTGTGAGTTTACACAGCCCCTCTTTTTAACGTTTTACTTAAATGTTTTGGGGTGAAAAGCATGCTATATGATTTAATTACTATATTTGGATTACAAATACTATGCTTATGCTATACTTGATTTACGAATGATATGCTTATACTATGCTCGTTTTACAAATGCTATCCTTGATTTACAAATGCTATGCTATGCTTACTTTCGAATACTTGACATGGTTAAAATTTCGTATTGATTACGAATAACTTCTTGAATGTTTGAAGTTTATACGAACATGATTATATTCTTGTTTTCTATCGTATCTAAAGTCCCCGGTATATCTACACGACCATTAACTCTATATGAGCCAAATGATGCATATGAATAGTACTATTTGGGAGCGAGACCACCTCCCTACTCACGCGGCCACGTGAGTGCATCCCATCATCCTAAATGCCAATGGAAGGGCATCTGGGGCAAAGGTTTATCGGTTGTAGGTTTGGTTGTGGACTCAAGCATAATAAATCATCGTGACTATAGACATTATAATGTAATAGCATAGAAATTCATAAACGACTATAAACGTATGACGTTTTGACATTTGAAATGACATCTCTTTGAAACTATAAACTTACGACCCGAGCTTTACAATGACTTTGTCATTTGAAACGATATTTCTTTAAAACCATAAATTCTATAACCTGAGTTTTATACTATAAATCATGATGGTTTTGGACAATGATAAACGTGGTTTCATAATAACGCCTCGTATTCTTATGAACCTCGACATAATAATCTGTTGAGATTATAAACATTTTGACATTGATTTGATGATCCTTGAATATTATAAACGTAACTTGAACTTATTAAACACTACCACTTGAGTTTTATAAACGTAACTTGAACTTATTAAACACTACAACTTGAGTTTTATAAACATGAATTGAACATTCCTTTGAAAATATGAGTGTGGCGTTATAAATGAATCACGACTTTTAATTGAGTTCCAAAGGGAATCGCTCCTAAATGAATCTCATACTTAAATAAACCTCTTTTGCAAACAAAACATCGAATCACGAATAAATCTTACTATCAAATAAGTGTCGCTCTTAAATGAGCCTTGTTTTAATTAATTACTTTCATAATTATCCGCACAATAGCGCTTGACTATCCTACAAATTGATTTTCAGATAATTATCGTCTTTGTATGAGCCTCGGCACTAAACATACTACTTTTGCGAACTAATCACGTAGTAACGTGGAACTTTTAAACTAAACTTTGTAAACACTTGCAAATGGTCTTTCATTACACAAAACCTGTGTCCCTCACCAACTATGTTTCATAGTTGACATGTTTACTTTACATGCTTTTCAGGAATTAGTCACAAACTTGTCTATTGAAGCTAAACCTGTTATATGATCTATGTTGCTGTAGCGTTACAGGATTTTCTCTTTTGGATGTAATCGCATGTTTAGACTATTTACTTTTGTGCTGTAAACGCTTGTAAGACTTTATGTAATGTATTAATTGTAGACCGTTGAACGGTGATCTTTTGTAATTTTCGATTATGAAATCATTGTACTGTTACATCTCGTGTTTCCGCTTTAGCGCGGTGTGACACTTTTGTTTGGAGATCCGGCTTCATAACCTAGGAAAAATCCTACGTCAGCCTTTTCACCAAATTTTGGTTGATTTTTGGCCTTTAATAGTGTATAATGAACACCAAAGGGTTCAAGACCAGTAAGGTTTGGTTTTCGACCGTTTAGAAGCTCATAACACGTTTTGTTATGCCTTTTCTCGGTTAAAACCCTATTAAGTACATGACAAGCTGTATTCACTACTTCTCCCCAGAAAATGACGGGAAGCTTTGAATCAGCCAGCATTCTTCTCGCTGCTTCAATTAAAGTTCTATTCTTCCTTTCAGTAACTCCATTTTGTTGTGGCTCATAGGGTGCACTAAACTGATGCTGAATTTCTTTGCTTAAGCAAAAGACATTCATCACCGAGTTTTTGAACTGTAAGCCATTGTCGCTTCTAATTTTCCTGACTCCTCGACCATATTGATGTTCAATCTGGGTAAAGAATGTCATCAGCATTTCAGCTATCTCATCCTTTGTTCCCAAAAAGAATACCCATGAGAAACGCGAGACGTCATCAGTGACAACTAAGCACTAATTTTTACCGCCTATACTCCTTGCATTCACAGGCCCAAATAGATCCATGTGAAGAAGGTCGAAAGTTGAGGCAATGGAATTTTGAGATTTTGACTTATGAGGTTTATTGTGCTGTTTTCCTTTCTAACACGGCACACATTTGTCCTCAAGTCCAAACCTCTAGATTGGTACACCTAGCACTAGTCCATTTCTGACTATATAATTCATCTTTCTAAAGTGCAAGTGTGCCATTTTCCTGTGCCACGACTGTGAATCATTCTCAGATGCTTTGGATATAAGACATGTCGACTCCTGAATAGATTCAGTATTACTCATGTCCATCACATAAGTGTCATTCTTTCTCGGAGCCCTCATGACTATCCATTCTTCTAGAATGACAAATCCAGGTTTTAATATAAGTGCTTCTCTATCTGTGAAATGGACAGGATGTCCTTTATCACAGATCTGAGAGACACTCATAAGATTATGCTTTAGTTCCTCAACATAGTTGACTTGCTCTAGCATTATCTTCCCATTTGTTACATTGCCTAATCCTGTGATTTGGCCACCTTTTGCTCCTGCGAAGTTTACATATCCTCCCTTTTGTATATGAAGTCCACAAGAAGCTGCTTTTCTCCTGTCATGTGTCTGGAGCAACCACTATCTACATACCACTAGTTTGTAGCACGTCTGATTAACTCCTGCACATTAATGGAAAACAATTAGTCAGAAAAGGGGGACCCAAGCCACTACGGTCTTGGGTCGTCCATTCTCATCAACGAATGTAAATTCCTTCAAGTATCCATTACTCTTCTCAATAGAGCTAGATGCTTTTGGAATCGCATTCGTTGGAGCATGGGAGGAACTGCCGCTAGGCTTTCGCTTGGGAGACTTTTGGAAAAGTCTCGGATTAACTGGTCTAGGGTTTGAAGTAGACCTAGCCCTAGATGGATAGTTATAATTTGAATTATTATAATTCCTGTTATTACTATTCAGGTTAGTAAATCTACTATTGGGAGTTTGAAATCTCTGTGGAGTCTTTGACCTTGATGACTGTCCATTAGAGCTTCCTGCAACAGGAGTTGTGCTCCTAGTACCGTCATTGGTCGTGAACTTCACAGATTTTTGTGAAGGTTGTGTTCTTTGAGAACTTGAAGTTCTCTTAAATCCCAACCCATTTCTCCCATACGTCCCTGCATTGTTGCTGGACAATCTCTGTTGTATGTTAGTCGTCTCAGGAGACTTTCTCCTTTTCGAAGACGACACAGATTTCACAGGTGATTGGTCTTTCTTCACCTGTGACTTTCCACTTTTGCCCTTGATTGGACAGATACTTGCAACATGCCCCTTTTGATGGCACGTGAAGCAAGAACGTTTCACGAAGGCCCTATTTAAGGCCTTTTGAATCGTTTGATCGTCCAATTTAGGCAAACTTGGAGAGGAGACAGTTTCAGTTTGTTTACCCATATCGATTTTAGTATTTGCATTTTCAGTTTCAAATTTGGGTGAAACAAATTTAGTAGTTTTAGTTAATGTCTCCTTGGCACTTTTTGTTTCTAGCACACCCGCTTTTACAAAATTTATTTTCATTTCAGAAATGGGTGTCTTGGATGTGTCAGCCATAGTTGATTCAGGTTCAGTTACGGTTTCAGCTTTCGTAGGTCTAACAAATTGCATTAGAACTGGAACTACTGAGTGATTGACATAATCATCTAGTGTTGAATTCTCAGTATCATCAGAAATATAAGTATAATTGTGATTAAAGGGAGGTGGACTTTCAGTGTAACCCATTCCCCTATGATCACCGGGTTGTTTCTAAACACTAAGCATGTTGTCTAAGGTTTCGATAGAAAATTTTCTTAATTCTAATTTTCTATTAAGGTTTGTTATCCTAACCTTAGCATCAACCAACTCCTTTTCTTTATCATCAAATAGTTTAGTTAACTCTAAGATATGTTCATGAGCTAAGTCATTTATTATACTTTGCTCATTTATCCTATCTTTTAAAATTTTCATATCTGCTTTCTCAGATTTAGATTTGTTTAAAAGCTCAGAGTTCCTGATTTTCAAAATAGTGTTCTCTTCTTTTAGAGACTTTAATTGAGATGTTATCATATCAGATTATTCTACCAACTTCTCAGCTTGTTCCTGAAAGTTAGTACAAAGAACCCATGCTTTTACAACCAAATCTAGATTGAGTAGTATGCAATGAAGTCCTGTGAGCTCATGTCTTCAGTTGACTTCAATTGCTTGATCCTTGTTTCATAAGCTGGCACCTAAATCTCCATTTCAGTTGCAGCATCCTTTTCTAAATCAGATCCTGCATTGCTCTCCTCGTTTTCTGCATCAATGGAGGCCATGAATGCTTGTGGTTCTTCAGTTTTAGAACTCTAGTCATACGCTCCTTCTTGTGATTGTACCACCAGAGCTTTTGAAGTCTGATTACTTCCAGAGTTCTGGTGATTGTCTGAAGAGCCTTGACTGAAATATCTCTGTCCATTATGACTCGGAGTTTGTTCCCTCTTAGGTCGTTGACATTCCCTAGCAAAATGCCCAAAAGCATCACAGTTATAGCATTTCACTTTGGACTTGTCAAAACCTAGTTTGCTACTTACGAACTTTCTCCCAGTCCGGTTTATGAATCGTTGAGCTCTTCTTGCGATCATGGCCATTTGCCATTGCAAGTCCATCTCCTTTAAATCATCTTGGTCCAATTGATCATAATCCTCGTTTATTAATTCGGGATCCGTGATCTTACCCTTGATGAAGTTTTCACGTGAGGCTATGAAAGAGGCAAGTAATTGTTGGTACATTTAGTGTGTCTGTCACTCGGTCTAGGTTTCGAGTTGTAACTAATTAGTTAGATTCTGTAAATGGCGACATTGGCAATATCGCTATAGCTATATTGACAATATCGCATAGGCGATATCACTAATATCGCCTACATCACTGATTAGTTACCTATAAATAGTCGCTTAGGGTTTCAGAGCTGCTGTTGTTCAACACATACGATTTTGTGTGCAGCCTGTGGTATTCTTTGGTCAGCTTCTGTAAATCGCAATTGGTTCTTTGATCAATATAATTGATTTGTGATTGTGTGTTTTGGTTTTGGTTTATAACGTACAATTGATAGCTATTGAATTCCGCGCATTAGTTATTGAATATTGATTTTGTGTTTAAGGTCTGTCCTTATTTCGGTCCAACAATTGGTATCAGAGCCATCTATCCATTGGATTAGTGGTTTATTGAATCAATATTTGTACGTTAACCCTATTTTTGATTAAATCGTCGCTTTTGGTGTTCTTAGGGTTTACAGCCGTTTTAGCGATATTAGAAGCGATATTATTCTAATATCGCCTTTAGGGTTTCAGCGATATTACTTGAATTGTACTCATTAATTTGAGCGATATTACCAGCGATATTGTCTGGTATCGCCTAATTAATTTTAGCGATATTATTCTCAATATCGCCTGTGGTATCGCCCTTTTAGTCTGATTTAAAAAAAAAAAAAAAAAAAGGCGGGAAGTTTCGGCAATTATCAAAATTTGAATTTGAGCTTCCCGTTGCCTAATTCTAGTTTGAGAAAATTTTCATTTTACTCGAGCAAAATTTGAAATTTTTGGAGGGAAAAATTCGTTCGGACAAATTTGAAATTTTCAATCAAAAGTCAAATCTTTAATCGTTATTAAAATGACTACATTACAAGCTGTTAATGCAATGTTGAAACACAATGCTGAGGTTGGTAGTGCAAACAAACCTCCATTCTTTGCGCCAGGAATGGAATATTCTGAATGGCGTGGTAGATTTCTATCCTTCGTTGCTTTTACTGACCCTGAAATGGAGATACCTTTAATCGAGCGCTACGTTAGACCGGTTGCAAGTGGAGAACATGTGGGTATACCTCCTCCAAAAACCATTCGTTCAATGACTGCTGAGGAACGTAAAGCATGGGAATGTGAACGAAAAACTCATTCTGCTATAACCATGTCTTTACCTGCCGATGCTATGAAGATGTTCAAGCACCATGATAAAGCTTATGATCTGTGGAATGGTATAGCTGAAAGATGTGGAGGTACCACTGAATACAAGCAAATTAAGCTGGAATTTGTAAAGAAACAGTATGATCTGTTTGATATTCAGAAGAACGAGACGGTTAAGGACTTGTTCTGTAGATATTCACGTCTTGTGAATGAGCTGACTAAGGGTGGACACAAATTTAGCTCTATGGAGGTCAACAAGAAACTGCTAAATGCTCTACCTCCTTCCTGGGAAACTCGAGTATTAATGATGGAGAGTGATCCAGACGTATTGGCAATGTCTTTGGATCAACTTATTGGAAAATTAGAAACATGTGCTTTGGATATCCAAAAGAAAAGCACAAAATCTAGCTCTTTGCTTCCTGATAACAGTTGTTTTGGATATGGAAGTACAGCTCTTCTATCTGGGCCGTCTACTTCTGAATCTAAACCTAATTCTTCTTTGGGTAATAATTCGGCAGGAACATTTTCTTCTTTTTCAACCCAACCATCTTCTTCTGCTACTGCATCACACAATGAGCATGCAGTAATCTTCAATGCGTTTTTATCATCATATGATGATTTTTTATCGAAGAGGATTAGCTCGGTAGATCTTACCGATGAAGACTTTGCTCAAGTTGATCCTGATGAGCTAGAGAGAGTGGATCTTCGTTGGAACATGGCTATGCGCACCAGAAGAACGAAGACCTATTTGAAGAGAACAGGAAAGAAATCTCTTGAAGACGTCACTGATCAAACGAGCATGGGTTTCGATAAGTCCAAGATCAGATGTTATAAGTGTCAAAATCTGGGACATTTTGCTCGTGAATGTGAGAAGAGTAGACAACCGTCTACTGGATTTACTAAACCTTCTCCTTACAAGAAGGAAACTGAGGTCGCCAAGGCTGCTCTACTGATGGACGATGAACCATATGATTTTTCTGCTATGGATAACGTAGCTCTTATGGCGGATGTCCAAAATGAGGTAGACTGTGATTCTTTTATTTGTAATTCTTGTATCAAACTAACTGGTAAAATCAACAGGTATATAGTAGATAATGATCGTTTGAATACAGATCTAACAAGTCTTATTCAAGCGAACAGAGTGTTAAAAGATAATGAAAAAGTCTTTGAAATAAATCAAAAGACACTTATTGAAGAAAAGAAAGAGTTGAAAGCTATGATCTACAGCAAACAAGATGAAATTGATAGCTATTTAAAACTAATTGCTCATCTTAAAAAAGATTTTGATGCTGCTCAAGCTGATAATATTGATTTAAAACGAAAACTTGCAAATATTTCAACATCTACTCTGGTTTTTTCCGACATCCTGCAAAGTCAAAGGACTGATACAAAGAGTAAGGCAGGAATTGGTTATCACAACCAACCTCCTCCCTCAAATTTGAATCAGCCCAGTCTCTCACAGGATGAAATAAAAGATTATGTACCTTCTGTTCTCAAGAAGGATACAAACCCTGTTGTGAAACCAGTTATTGTCAAAGCAGAAAAGGTTACACAACCTAATCTTGTTAATGTTGTTGATGTCAAGCGACATGAGTTGCTTAAAGTTTTACGTTCAAATAACAAGAAGGCTGAGCTTATTAAGCCTAAATTTGAATCAATCATGTTTGCACCTTCAACACATGTTGAAAAGGTGGTGGAAGTGGAGGATGTAACTCACGAGGTTACAAAGAAAGTTAAGAAGAATAACAACAAACCAGAAAATTTAATACTTACTACCGAAGGTAGAGGTCAAATATTTTCTAAAAAGACTTCCTCAACTGCAAATACATTTACTCCATCATGTTCACATAAGTGTTCATGTGATGTAAATGTACCTGAAAACAAGCCTCGTAAGTCACCTCCTTCACCGAAACCACTGTCGAGTGATGACCAGACTTTCCGAGAAAGACGATCATGTTTCTATTGTAAGAAGCAGGGTCATCTCATTAATCAGTGTCCAGTGCTTGCTAGAAAATGGGCTTCACGAAAAGATCCACATCATACTAAATATAGAAACTTTGAAAGATCAAAACAACGTGGGTCATCTTGTAATGTTCAAATTTCAAAGGTTAATAACATTATACCTTCCCAACCGCGGGTTAGAAAGGTTGATGTCATTAATCAGCAACCACCTTCTTCTCAAAAATCTTGGAAGAAGAGAATTTTAGATGACAAAACTTCCACCAATGTTAAGCAGGTGTGGAAACAAAAATCCACAAACAAAACATCAATGAAATCAAGTGACCTTTTAAAATATCATAAACTTGTTGATGTGATGATTATGGACGCTAATGGACACCCCAAGGCTATCAAGGCTTGGGTGTCCCATAAAATCTAATGTTTCATTGTTTGTGGTGTTGCAGTCAGCTTTTTGATAGATTGTATTTTTAGTGACTGCAAGGATGTGCATTGTGATTGACTGGCTGAGTTTATCAACGTTTCGAGACGGAATAACGTGGTTAAAAAGAATTGATTTGACTTGATATGTGATTTTGGAACTTTTATTTAGTCATTATTTGTTCATTTTGTTAGTTAATGCAACAACCACTCTTTATACTTTTTAGTATCAAAGATATGTAACGTTGCGAAATTTATTAAATTAAAGAAATTTTATATATATATTTAAACTTTTATATATATATATATTTAAAATTAGTTTAATTTTTAGGGGATAACCTTTGAATTAAAATTGAGAAAAGAATTTGCTGTTCAGGGGGAGTAATTTTAAAAAACATTAAAAAAATTCTGATAATTTCGATCAGAAATTTGAACAGCAAGATTCTTAATTCTTGATTGTGTTTGTAAATAACTTGGGATATGATAGTTCATCAGGTAACATGTACACAAAATGGAAATTTTAAGGTTTATGTTTGATGTGTCAGTAGATTTATCTAGCATACTTGAACTGCCTTCTCTAAATATTAGCTTCATCATATGATGTATTAGTAGACATCTAACATAAAGGTTTTAAGTGCATAAAATAAACTTAAGTCTCAAAATTATCATGTGAACACTTTCTTCTGATGTATGACGATAAGTCTTAATTCTTATGTGATAGATACTACCATAACACATGTCATTGAGTATCCTAAAGAATTCATCTGGGAGATATACTGAGTGTTTCTTTTGCTACATCCAGAAATATGTTAACCTAGCTTCAGTCAGTATATCTTAACATAGAGCAAACTAGACCAAGATACAAGAATATCGTTATCAAGGTCTCTAGTCAAACTATGTCGCTCTGTTGTACGAAAGTACAGACCTGTCACCTCTGGTTTGATTTTAGATTTGTTTGTCTCTAACCATAGTCAAATTTATTCTTTAATTGAATACAAATGTACTTGAACATTTATTCATGATTTGACTTTAAAGATGGAATACAATAATCACACTCATTACATGGATGTTATGCATGTATCCTGATCATAAGAGTATATCAAAAGGAAAGCTTCTCTGGTAATCATGAATAATAATTCAAAATGCACTTGTAAATTCTGATTGTTAGATGTTTATATGGACAAACATACCAATAATCGTCTTGAACTAGTATTTATACCCGGTGATTTAAATATGCTAAGTAAATTTAAATTTGGACAAATATACTGATAATCGAAATAAAACTTGCTATTTCCTAATAACTGCATGTTATCCTGATATGATTCTTAAGCAGACATATTACAATCTTATCCCCGATTTATTTTCTTTTTGTATTCTTTACTTTTAAATTATAAAGGAAATTACAAAAATATTTTATTTCTTTGTTGGTTTTATTCAATATCACATATCTTGTCAAAGTCAAATATTGAAGATATAAAGGATGTTAGTTGTTCTCCAAAGACTGTGAAGATAAACTCTATTGGGGAAACTGCTAAAGATTGAGAGATGGTCATATAGTTTGAAGATCTTATTGTATACAAAAGGTGTGTCAGTCACATGAATCTGGACAACAATATTCTGAAGACCATGCTATCTCAATGGGGGAGTGTCTAATTATTGAAGACATAGAGGAGTTTGATTGAAGACTTAACTGAATATTTTTTAAGAACAAGCTGAAGACCAAGATTTGACTGAAGATTATTTTTGAAGACCAAGCTGCAGACATGGGAGAGTTTGTTGGTACATTTAGTGTGTCTGTCACTTGGTCTAGGTTTCGAGTTGTAACTAATTAGTTAGATTATGTAAATGGCGACATTGGCAATATCGCTTTAGCGATATTGACAATATCGCATAGGCGATATCACCAATATCGCCTACATCACTGATTAGTTACCTATAAATAGTCGCTTAGGGTTTCAGAGCTGCTGTTGTTCAACACATACGATTTTGTGTGCAGCCTGTGGTATTCTTTGGTCAGCTTCTGTAAATCGCAATTGGTTCTTTGATCAATATAATTGATTTGTGATTGTGTGTTTTGGTTTTGGTTTATAACGTACAATTGATAGCTATTGAATTCCGCGCATTAGTTATTGAATATTGATTTTGTGTTTAAGGTCTGTCCTTATTTCGGTCCAACAGTAATGCAACTTCCTCTTCTTCTGACTTGATGTTCATGGGCATTGATTTGATACCACTTGTTGTCCCAGTTTTTGGTCTCCTATCAATCCCTGAATCTTCAGATGAGGCAATGTAACAGACATTGCTACCAGTATTTTTGATAGCCGAGTCTGTCTCAGCCTCACCTGTATAAGAAGCCGTGACACCATTACTTGTAGACGCAATGGAATCAGATCGTTTACCGTGGTAAACGCTTGGATCCTGAACCTAATCGGATCCAGTCTCTTTTTTCTGCATGTTCAAATCATAAACACGCAGTTTTCCTATCACTTCATCAAGCGTGAGAATTTTATAATTGCTACTCTTCTTTATCATCAAAGTTTGTTATTTTTAACTATATCAAGAAGTTTGTTATTCTTAATTATATTAGTATAGTTAAGTCCAACATTTTCCATCTCTGTCATCAGATGATAATATCGTGTAATGATATCCTCTAATGACTCAGATTTTAGATGCTTAAAAACATAGAATTGTTTAGTAAGCAAATCGGTTCTACCCTCCTTAATTTGCTCATTTCCCTCGAACCTCTTCTCCAGAGCTAACCAAAGCTCTCTAGATAGGTCATATTTCTTGAATGTGTGTTTGATCTCCTGAGGCAAACACATTGTAAGAGCAGGCAATGCTTTATTCTCTGCATCATACATCTTATGTTCTTCTTTCAAAGACGAATACTGCACAACTCTCTGTTTGCCCTCAAACTCATAAGTTGGGGCTTCGTATCCATCCTTTATACAGATCCACATCCTCACATCATTGTACTTGGCGAATGACTCAAATCGATCCTTCCACCAGAAATAGTGTTCTCCCTTCAGAAGTTTTGGTGGTGAGGCGGATTTACGGACCTCATGATCCATTTCAATCATCTTACTTAAGTTAGACTAATTCAAACTTACTAGGTTCGAATACTATCTAGGTTCGTATAAGTCAAACTTCAGTCAACACTTTCAAAATTTTAAACGTTCGAACTTATAGGTTCGAAGCTGTAGGTTCGTACGAACTTACAGCTGGCTATGTTCGAAGGCCATTTAAGGTAGGTTCGTACAACACTTTCTTGTTCGTACGACTTGCTATTCAAACTCAAATCTGATTAAAAGCTCAGATCTAGGAAGATTTAACCGTGAGAATTGAATGAAACTTGAAGAATATGAATCACAAACACACAAGGAAGCCAAAAGTACAACTTTTATCTTCCAAAAACACTCTCAAACTTGTTTACTTTGTGTTTTATCAATCCGAACCCAAACAAAGACTTGTTTAGCTCTGATACCAATTGAAAGTCCCCTTTGAACGGATCCAAACGAGATTGCAATGTGTATTAGGTTGTGGAATGATCTAATAAACTAAACAACAACAAAACAAGTGAAATGCAAGTGTTTAAGATGTATATTCGTATGTATTCGAAGAAAGCACAGTATATTCGAATATAACAGTTTCAAAAAGCATCCAAATGAAGTATTACAACTTAGTATTTATACTCAGCTAAGTTCGTACGAACTTAGCTGCTTCTAGGTTCGTACGAACTTACAAATACAAACAAAAAGGCTAAGTTAATAAAATTACACATTTATTAACTACAAAACTAATTACAAAACTAACTATTACAAAATAAGAGCTGTTGTCACAAAACGTGCACCAACATATACCTTGTTGGTGCACTTAGTGTGTCTGTCACTTGGTCTAAGTTTCGAGTTGTAATTATTTAGATCAACTACTGTTCATGCGATATTGCCAATATCGCTCAAGCGATATTGCCAATATCGCTCAAGTGATATTGCCAATATCGCTCAAGCGATATTGTCAATATCGCTTAGTTACCTAAAATAGATAATTATATAAATAGTCGTTTAGGGTTTCAGATCTAATGTTGCTGAAATTCGTATTTGTGCAGCCTGTGTTGTTTCTCCAGTCAATCATCTGTAAATCACAATTGGTTTGTTTGATCAAATATATTATTGTGATTACTTTGTTACTTTGTGTTATGAAACGTACTTTGATTTAGCTTTTGATTTCCACGCTTAAGCTATTGATATTGATTCATTGTGAAAAGGCCTGTCCTTTTAACGGTCCTACAATTGGTATCAGAGCCATTTAATCATTAGATTATTTGGTTTGAATCAATATTCGTTTACGTTTAGATTAAAAAAAAAAAAAAAAATTTCTGTCCTTTTGAGTGTCTTTAAGTGTTAAACTAATCATTTAGTGCTTGTGTTTAAGTTTCTGGATCTTTGTTCGTTGGTTTCAATCCTAAAACTTGTTTTGATCTTCGAAACTTGTGTTTTTAGGGTTTACAGCCGTTTTAGCGATATTGGAACTCAATATCGCCATTAGGGTTTCTGCGACATTGAAAGCGACATTACTCATTAATTTGAGCGATATCATTAAGCGATATTAGTTCAATATCGCCTAATTGATTTTAGCGATATTAACCCAATATCGCCTGGTTGATTTGTGCGACATTACTGCAATATCGCCTGTGATATCGCCTGTTCTTGTTTGATTTTGACTTTTGCTTTAATTAGCGATATTATTAGCGATATCAACAATATCGCTCATTTATCTAATTGATTTAAGCGATATTGTCAATATTGCTTTAGAGTCTTAAATTAATTTCTCATTATTTTTCAAAAGTTAATCAAATTTAATACTTTCTAAGATGTCTACTTTGCAAGCAGTCAATGCAATGTTGAAACACAATGCAGAGGTTGGGTCAGCAAATAAACCTCCATTCTTTGCTCCCGGAATGGAGTACTCTGAATGGAGAGGTCGTTTTTTGTCGTTTGTTGCGTTTACTGATCCGGAAATGGAAATATCATTACTAGAGAGATATGTGAGACCAGTTGCAAGTGGAGAGCATGTTTGTATTCCTCCACCAAAGCCTATTCGTTCTATGTCTGTAGAGGAACGTAAGGCATGGGAATGTGAACGAAAGGCTCACTCGGCTATCACCATGGCCTTACCTGCTGATGCTATGAAGATGTTTAAACAACATGACATAGCTTATGATCTATGGAACGGGATAGCTGAACGATGTGGAGGTACCACTGAGTACAAACAGAGTAAACTAGAGCTCGTGAAGAAACAGTATGATCTGTTTGATATTTTGAAGAACGAGACTGTGAAGGATCTTTTCTGTAGATACTCACGTCTTGTCAATGAATTAACTGAAGGTGGTTATAAGTTCAGTACTATAGAGGTCAACAAGAAGTTGCTAAATGCTCTACCTCCTCATTGGGAAACAAGAGTTTTGATGATGGAGAATGATCCAGATGTTCTTGCTATGTCTCTGGATCAGCTTATTGGAAAATTGGAAACCTGTGCTTTAGACATTCAGAAGAAAAGCACACGGTCAGGCACTCTGGTATCTGACAATAGCAACTTTGGCTATGGAAGTACCACACTTCTATCTGGGCCATCTACTTCTGGAACGAAAATGACTTATACTTCCGGAAATCAGTCAACTGGAACATTTTCGTCGTTTCCAACTCAGTCGTCGTCTTCAGCAACTGCTTCTCAGAATGAGCATGCAGTAATATTTAATGCTTTTCTCTCATCCTATGATGATTTTCTCTCTAAGAGAATTAGCTCGGTGGATCTTACCGATGAGGATTTTGCTCAAGTGGATCCCGATGAATTAGAAAGAGTGGATCTGCGTTGGAACATGGCCATGCTGACACGAAGGACTAAGACTTATCTAAGACGAACGGGTAAGAGATCTCTTGAAGATGTGTCTGACAAAACCAGCATGGGTTTTGACAAATCCAAGATCAGATGTTATAGGTGCCAAAATCTTGGGCACTTTGCTAGAGAATGTGAGAAGGCTAGACAACCACCTTCGGGTTTTACTAAGCCTTCTCCATATAAGAAGGACACCGAAGTAGCTAAGGCTGCTATTTTGTTAGAAGAGGAAGCTGCTTATGATTTTTCTGCCATGGATGATCAAGAAAACCTAGCTCTTATGGCGGGTATTCAAAATGAGGTAGAATGTGATTCCTTCTTCTGTGAAAACTGTCTAAAGTTAACTGGCAAAAACAACAGGCTCATTGTAGAAAATGATAGGTTAAATACAGATTTAACTAAACTCATTGAAGCAAACAACGTTTTGAAACAAAATGAAAAAGTCTTTGGAGTCAATCAGACAACTATGATTGAAGAAAAGAAAGAGTTAAAAGCTATGATTTATAATAAATAAGATGAAATTGATAGTTATCTTAAACTGATTGCTCATCTTAAAAAGGAACTTGCTGAAACTCAGGCTGACAATGTTGATTTAAAACGTAAGCTTGCTAATATATCAACTTCTAGTATGGTCTTTGCTGATATCCTGCAAAATCAGCGAACTGATACAAAGAGCAAGACAGGAATTGGTTATCACAATCAACCTCCTCCTTCAAATTTGAATCAGCCTATTCTCTGTCAGGATGAAATCAAAGACTATGTTCCTTCTGTTTTTAAAAAGGAAAATGATTCTGTTGTTAAACCAGTTAATGTTAACAGTGATAATCAGCCCAAATCTCTTAAGGCTGATGTTGAAAAATCTGTCAATGTTAAGGATTTTAATGGTAAGCGGACTGAACCGCTTAAAGTTGTGAGTTCAAAGAAGGCTAAACTTGTTAAGCCTAAAATTGAACAAATTAAGTTTATTTCTTCAACAAATGTTGAAGAAGTGGTTGAGGTTGAGGATGTAACTTATGAGGTTAATCAAAAGGTTAAAAACAATAATTTTAAACCTGAAAACTTCATTTTTACTAATGAAGATAGAGATGCAATGTGTTCTAAAAGGAAATCAGTAATCCAGGAGAACTCTTATAATGATAAAGTTTTAATCAAAAATTATTCTCCAAAGATTACTTCAAAGGTAAAAGCTTTTACCCCAACATGTTCACATAAGTGCTCATGTGTAGTAAAGGTATCTGAGAGTAAACCTCGTACGGTTTCTTCTTCACCAAAACCACTATCTGTCTCGGATCGAACTTTTCAGGAGAGACGATCATGCTTCTACTGTAAGAAGCAAGGTCATCTCATTAATCAATGTCCATTGCTTGCTAAGAAATGGGCATCGCGAAATAATCCACAAAAATCCAGAGTTCGAACTGTTCAAAAATCAAAACAAACTGGATTATTTCAAAATGCTCAAATCTCTAAAGCTAATAACGTTACACCTACTAAATCTTTAATTAGAAAGGTTGACGTTAGCAAAAAGCAACCATTGGTCTCTCCAAAATTTTGGAAAGAAAAAGTTGTAGAAAATAAATCTTCAACTAATATTGTCACATCTTCAAAAGATAAAGATTTTATGAAAAACAAAATCTTAACTGATGTGATAATATTTGATGAGATTTCAGGAGTACCCAAGTCTATAAAGGCTTGGGTCTCCATTTCAAACTAACATTCTTTTTATTTGTGTTGTGACAGTCATCAGGTCAAAATAGCAAGTGGTACGTTGATAGTGGCTGTTCGCGACACATGACAGGCAATATCTCCCTTCTTTCTGATGTTAAACCTTTCAATGGGGGACATGTTGCCTTTGCTGGTGATTCTGGAGGTACCATTACAGGAGTTGGAACTCTTACAAATGGACTAGTGAGCTTTGAGGATGTAAATTTTGTCGAGGAGCTGAATCACAATTTGATAAGCGTCTCTCAAGTTTGCGACAAGAAGTTCACTGCTGCGTTTACAGATTTGGAATGTTTAATTTTGAAGCCGGGATTTGTGATTCCCGAGGAATGGATCTTGATTAGAGCACCGAGAGTGAAGAACTCTTACATTTTGGACATGAGGACAGTGGAAGCTGAGGAACACACCTGTCTTCTAACCAAGGCCTCTTCGAAGGATTCATTGTTGTGGCACAGGAGGATGGGTCATATTCATTTTAGGAAAATGAATTATCTGGTGAAACACAATCTTGTTGAAGGTATTCCTAAACAAACCTTTGCTTTGGAGGATGATTGTGTGTCCTGTTTAAAGGGTAAACAGCACAAAAAGCTTCACAAATCCAAACAAGTTAATTCCATTAAAGCACCTTTGGAATTACTTCATATGGATTTGTTTGGACCCGTTAGCACGAAGAGTATTGGGGGTAAGTCGTATTGTCTGGTCATAACAGATGATTACTCTCGCTTCTCATGGGTTTTCTTTTTGCGTACAAAGGATGAGACATCAGATCTTCTGACCTACTTTTTCGATCGTCTTGAGAACCTGTGCAGTTTGAAAATTAAAAGGATACGTAGTGACAATGGAACGGAATTCAAGAATAAATGTCTTGAACTATACTGTCTACGTAAAGGGATTGTTCATCAGTTTAGTGCAGCAAGAACTCCACAGCAAAATGGAGTTGCTGAGAGAAAGAATAGAACAATAATTGAAATTGCTCGCACTATGCTGTCGGATTCTCATCTGCCAATCACCTTCTGGGCAGAGGCAGTAAACACGGCATGTTATGTTCTCAACCGTGTACTGATGAACAAGAAAAGAAACAAAACTTGTTATGAGTTGTTTAATAACCGGAAACCAAACCTTAAATTTTTGGAACCTTTTGGATGTCCTTGCTCCATTATGATAACAAAGGATAAGGTTTCAAAATTCAGTGAAAAAGCGTTTGATGGCTTGTTTCTAGGTTTCTCGGTTAACTCTCCTAACAAGAGGGTCTTTAACAAGGATACTGGGAAGATTGAAGAACATTTTGAGGTAAAATGCTTAAAGTATACGGAGTCTCCTAAAGGAAAAGGTCCGGATTGGTTGTTTGAATATGATCATTTGTTCAACTCATTCAACCTTCCTAAATTAGTTGAAGTGGACCAAGTTGTAACTCTTCTTCATGGGTTACATCTTAGTCCTGATAACTCTTCATATACACCTTCTTCCAGTGTGACTCCGGATACTATTCAACCTCACCAATCTTCTCCTTCGGCTGTTCCTGAGAGTTCTTCTAATAATCAACCGCCTGAAGCTTCTCCTGCTGGTGTTGATGATATGAACGCCTCTCTTCCTAATTTTGAAGAAGATCCTCTCGCTCAAGAGGTTGAGCTAAACAATTTGGAAACAAACCTCACACCTGATCCAATACCCATCTCTCGGATTCACAAGAATCATCCTATTGAGAATATTATTGGAGATCTGGATTCAGGTATTAAGACAAGAAGTTCATCAGCAGTGATTGGAGATCTGGATGCAGATGTCTCCTCTGAAGATCCATCAAATTCTGATGATCTTGAGTGTTTAAAAGCTGATATTGAAGAATGCTTCTTATCCCAAATGGAGCCATCAAAGATCGATCAGGCTCTAAAAGATTCACATTGGGTTGCTGCTATGCAAGAGGAGTTGCAACAATTCGTGAAGCTAAAGGTTTGGGATTTAGTGCCACTTCCCAAAGGTGTACACCCAATTGGAACTCGTTGGGTGTTTCGTGTTAAGCGTGATGATAGGGGAGTGGTCATTCGCAATAAGGCTAGGCTTGTTGTGCAAGGGTATACACAACAAGAAGGTTTGGATTATGATGAAGTCTTTGCACCTGTTGCCAGGATGGAATCTATTCGTATATTCCTAGCCTACGCCACTTTTAAGGGGTTTCGCGTCTATCAGTTAGACGTAAAGAGTGCGTTCCTATATGGAAAGGTGGCTGAAGAAATATATGTTCGACAGCCTCCCGGTTTTGAAGATTCTAACCATCCAGACTTTGTGTGCAAGCTTGATAAGGCTCTTTATGGTCTTCATCAAGCTCCGCGTGCATGGTATGAAAGGTTGGCAACGCACCTTATTAAGAATGGATTTGAGCGTGGTACCATCGACATCACTTTATTCATCAAGAGAACTGGCAAAAGTCAATTGCTAGTTCAAGTTTATGTGGATGACATAATCTTTGGTTCAACTGATGAATCCTTATGTCGTCACTTTGAAGCGATTATGAAATCGGAATTCGAAATGAGTGCGATGGGGGAGTTGAAGTTCTTTCTTGGGGTTCAGGTTGATCAATCCTCAAAGGGAACCTACATTCATCAATCTAAGTATGTTAACGATATGTTAACACGATATGATTTGCATGATTGTAGAGAATATGGGACTCCTATTCCTATAAACCACAATCTTGGACCAGATGAAGATGAGGAACTTTGTGATGCAAAGTTATATCGGTCGATGATTGGATCTTTAATGTATCTTACTGCATCCCGACCTGATATAGTTTTTGCTGTCTCCTTATGTTCAAGATATCAGTCCAAACCCATGCTTTCACATCTGAAGGCGGTCAGACGGATTTTCGGATATCTCAAGAATAGACCTACTCTAGGTCTATGGTATCCAACAGAGAAGACATTTTCTCTCACAGCTTTCTCAGACAGTGATTATGGTGGCTGCAGTTTAGACAAGAAGTCTACGTCCGGAGGATGCCAGTTTCTCGGATCACGATTAGTATCATGGCAATGCAAGAAGCAAACAACAGTGTCAACTTCCACAGCGGAAGCTGAATATATTGCTGCTGCCAGCTGCTGTTCACAAATTTTGTGGATTCAGCACCAACTTCGTGATTATGGTTTACTCTTGACTATGACTCCATTATTTATTGATAATACTGCTGCTATCTGCATAACTAAAAATCCCGTACATCATTCTAAAACCAAACACATAGAGATTAGGTTTCATTTTATACGGGATTGCTATGAGAAACACTTGATTGACCTTGTTCAAATTGTAACTGAGAAACAAAATGCTGATCTGTTTACCAAGGCCTTCTCTAGAACTAGATTTGACCAACTGATTGACATGATTGGGTTGCGCTTCTTTCAGGACAAACTGTAAACTGTGACAAAACTTTTCTGTTGCTTATTTCTTTAATTCTGCATACAGCTATTCATCTGGCAATAGCCACTCTTTATGTTTCTTAACATTAAAGAAAAGCATTATTGCAACATTTATAAAAGACGTTTAGTTGTGTCTGTAAACAACTAGGGAAATGATAGTACCTTAGGAGACACTCTTCAATTGACAATATTACGTGTTATCCTAGATGTATCAGTAGGTTTTTCATGTATATGTTATACTTATCCTTCTAGACATCAACCTACTTGCACGATGTATTGGTAGACATTATCATACTCATTCTTCATCATCTAAGAAATCTCTTAATCTGTGTATGATCTTTCGTGATGATCATCATATGATGTATGACAATGCGTCTTAATTCTTATGTGTCAGCTTGCCATGCTTCTATTAACTTGAGTTTGTATATGACAACATTTGGGGATTTATGCTGTCTGTTTCCTTTGTTGTACGTTTGTACAGACCTGGTCTCAGTCAGTATACTTTCAAAAACACTGCAAACTTAAGTCAAAAGTACTTTCAAATCTTATAAAATCAAAGATTGCTTACGCGGTCGCCAAATGGTTTGACCAAGTTTGGTTTTGCAAACACCTGAATCAAGTGTATGTCGCTTTGTTGTACGCAAGTACAGACCTGTCACCGCTGGCTTGATTCTTAAAAATGTTGAATTCAAATGCTTTCTCTAATCAATCGAAGTTTTGAGCATGACTGGATACTAAGGGTATATCTATGTGAGATTCACGGAGTTTTTATTCACTCTAATAATAACTGTTAACTTTGAGGTTTGAGTATGTTACATGTTTAAGTGGATTACCGATAATCGTCCTGTTCATGCTTGTCTCCTTGGCTAGTTAACAGTATGTGATAAATTTAAATTTGGATCTCTATACTGATAATCAAATTAACATTTTAAAATTGTTTTGCGAATTTGTCTTTCTAATATGATCCCTAATACGACATAATTTTATTTCGTCTTGTGTATTATTATTTAAATAAAAAAAAATAAAAAATAAAAAATAAAAAATAAAAAATAAAAAAAAAATAAAAAAATAAAAATAAAAAAAGAGGTTTGAACAGTATGCTGTGTGTGTTATATTTAATTTTAAAAGTTCATTTAAATTTTATTTTTATCTTATTTTATTTTTGTCACAGATTACTGATTTTGTTTCTGTTTTTAGCGATATTGTTTTAATTTTAGCGATATTGTTTTAATTTTAGCGATATTGTTGATTTCTAGCGATATTGATGCATTTTAGCGATATTGTAATATCGCTGATTCAGATATTTATTTCAGCGATATTGTCTAGCGATATTGTCTAGCGATATTGCAATATCGCTGAAATTCTAATTTTATATAAACAAATATCTGTCACACTATTCGATACGTTTTCAAAATCATACGAGCGATATTGTGTGCGATATTGAGAGCGATTTTAGCGATATTGTGAATTTCATCGATTTCTCTTTCGGTTTCACTCCAAATCCAAATCAAACCGCTTTTCTGTGTTCGTCTGTGATTATTACATCAACTGGTATGTGCCCATTGCCTTTTATTTTAATTTTAATACCATATTTTCTAAGTGTGTGTTCGGTTTACTGTGTTATTTGTATCTGCGTTTTATCTGTCGAATTAGGGTGTAAAAACTAGTATAACTTGTTCCCTGCATCTCATAGATACTCGTAGCATAGTTTGTTTGGTTTAGATCATCTTTTTTCTGTGAAAAAATTTGGATTCTGCCCGTTCGCTGATGTCATAGCGATATTGTGGGGCGATATTGTAATATCGCCCAAATTAGGGTTTTGATTTTAGCGATATTGGCCCCAATATCGCTTAAATTGGATTAATTTCCAAACTGTTAAATTTTAGCGATATCATGCCAATTTTTCTAATTTTAGCGATATTGTTCAGCGATATTGTGATATCGCTGAAATTGATTCGCGATATTGTGCAATATCGCTCCTTTTGGATTAATTTCCAATATCGCCGATTTCAATCAGACTTTGTCAATTTTGTCTGATTTAAGCGATATTGCATTCAATATCGCATAAATCAATTTATGCGATATCAGTGTCAATATCGCCTAAATCAGAAAGGGCTTATTGGGCCTGGCCCAAACTTTTGCTGAACTGGTCCAGTTTTCCGGTCTAATTGAATTTGTGGCCTGTTCTCGATCCGATTACTCACTGCTTTTGAGTTTTTTATTGACTTGTTTTGCAGACATGGAAGATTTCGCGCAGTTTGATATCAAGTGTGACGTTCGTCACAATATTACTGCTTTTCTAGACGGATCCAAAGACTCTGCTGAGCCTTTTCGGCCTATGATCGCATTTCTACGAAGGTCACGTATATTTACTGCTATTTCGGCTTCCACGACCATATACAGAGACCATATCGGTCAATTTTGGCGGAATGCTGCTGTGAACAGTGATTTGGGCTATACAAGACTGATTTCGACGGTCCACGGACGTCAAATCATTATTTCAGAACAGTTGATTCGTGATGTTCTTCAGTTTGAGGATCATCCCGATATGTTGATCCAGTTCTCGCACGAATTTATTGTGGGTGCAATGGATCGTATGGGATATGCTGGTCCACATTCGGATCAGTATCGCAAGGGAAATTTGACGCGTGTCTGGAGGTGGCTTATGCACATTTTTATCTTGTGCCTCTCCAATCGCAAAGCTGGGTACGATGGTGCTAGCTTTCGCACGGTCTCTGCAATGCTCGCCCTAATCTACAACAAACCATATAATTATTCGGGCTATATCTTCAGGTCTATGGTTGATAATGCTAAACTAGGGGATAACAGATGGTATATGTATCCCCGATTTTTACAACTGATCATCAACCATGAGCTTCCGGGATTGGCGACTGATGCCACCCGCATATACAGGCAGACTCCGATGTCCAATCGGATATTTGGGGTCATGAGCTCTAATGGAAAGGGGGTTCCAATTCCCCCTGATACGCCTTTGTTCGGTCATATTCTTGACCCGAACTATCAACCACCGGCCAACGATGGATACTTAGATCCGGTGGTTCGTCAACCTGAATTCTCTGATGAAAATCTTGCAGACGTCCCTGTACAAGCTACAGAAGACCCTCTTCAGGGTGTTTATGTAAGTGTCACATCACAAGGTGACTTACATCGATTACATGTCCACGGGGACACATCTGAAGGGTCGTCTGACTCTACGTCTTCTGGTCCTCCTGGTGGCATAACCGAGAGTGACTCTGAGGGTTTGGTCCCGCCTCCTCACGAAGTTGAACATCTGAGGCGGATCAACCCTCAACGATATTTGAGGATTCAGAGACGCATTGCTGAAGGAAGGCAGTATATTCCTCTTAAAGACAAAAGAGTGAGGACTGATGCTGAAACAGAATATGTGCCTCCTCTTCCCAAGAAGTCGAAGATTGCTCGGGAAATTGCTACATCCTCAAGGCCACAGGATGCACCGAGCGTAGACATTCCGGTTCAACCACTCCCCTCGGTCATCCAAGAATTGATGAAAAGGCTGGATGCTATGCAACACACTCTGGACTCCCAGGCTGCCGTGATACAAATACAAGATACAAGACTTGCAGCAGTGGAAAAAGAGAATGAGATTCTTAGGTCTAGGGTTGTTCTTTTAGAGTCACAAGTGGTCGTTACGGGGGAGATAGGTGATAGGGAAAGACCAAATGTAACTCCCCCTGAAACAGAAAATGTAAATGTTGAATCAGGTAATGAAACGGCACCACGTTTAGATTATTTCTCGTTTGAGGAAATACCTGGACAACCAAGACCACTGGCTGTTGACTATTCGGATGCAGATTTGACTTATCTTGCACGAATGGTCAACAGATCTGAGTTTGAAAGGGAGGATACACCAGAAGCAGATTCAGATTGTGAGACTGAAGATGAAGCTTTCGATGAAGATGAATTTTATTATGGTGCTCCCATTGTTGAGTCTGATTCATCCGAAGAAGAAGATGATGAATCAACTGATGACTGGACGGAACCTCAGGCTGAAATGCCTGAATCTCCAAAGGTTCCTGAAACCGCTGAAGAAAGATCGGCTCGTCTGGCTTCCTGGTGGCCACAAGGAAAAGAAAAGATTGCACCTGTCACGTGCAAGTCTTATAAGGTTAGGGGAAGATATAAAGGATTAATCAAGAGCTGGAAGGTTCTGGACTCGAGGTTCGCAATCAAGAGAACCGATGGCGTTCAGTATTTCAAGTTCTCATTCAAGAAACTGAGCTCCCTGCCTAAAGGAGAACTAAATAGGATTGCTCAGTTACAGCTGATAAATCCAGACAGAAATACTCGTGCAGACTTCATCCAGAGTACAATTCAAAGAGAAATCCGTACTAAGAGATACAGTTTTATAAAGCCGACGTTGGGTAAACGAATCTATTACAAGAACCGGCTAGATCCTGCTACAAATCAGCCTTTAATCAGAATGCGCTATCCTAAAGCTGATTGTGTAAAGAGGATCGTTCTGGAATCAATTCCCCTAAATTTTCTAAGAAGATTTCACTATTGGGAATTTGACAGCCAGACTGGAGAAGCTGTACTGGTTTTTGTGCCAGAAAGTGTTGAACCTGAGAAGGCTTCTCTCTATGGGTTGAAAAAGACGCAGTTTAGAGTTTTTGATCCTATGAGCTTGATAAATCTATCAAAGGAGGATATGAGGAAGCTGTTCGACAACAAGATAAGGTATTACAGAGGTAATCCGACGAATGAAAAGCTTGCTCAACAATTCCAAAGAATTGTCGATATCTGCGTCACCCATGGAATCCACGCGGGTGGAAAATTTCCCGCTGGATGGGTTTGAAGACTGAAACCTTTTGAAGACCAAGCTGAAGACACGGGGGAGTTTGTTGGTGCACTTAGTGTGTCTGTCACTTGGTCTAAGTTTCGAGTTGTAATTATTTAGATCAACTACTGTTCATGCGATATTGCCAATATCGCTCAAGCGATATTGTCAATATCGCTTAGTTACCTAAAATAGATAATTATATAAATAGTCGTTTAGGGTTTCAGATCTAATGTTGCTGAAATTCGTATTTGTGCAGCCTGTGTTGTTTCTCCAGTCAATCATCTGTAAATCACAATTGGTTTGTTTGATCAAATATATTATTGTGATTACTTTGTTACTTTGTGTTATGAAACGTACTTTGATTTAGCTTTTGATTTCCGCGCTTAAGCTATTGATATTGATTCATTGTGAAAAGGCCTGTCCTTTTAACGGTCCTACATACCTAATCGAATAGTAATATAGCAGTGATAAGTTTACCGAGTAGTCTCTCACAGGAACAGTTTATATGTACATAGAGAACTATTTATCTAATCTAAAGTTAAGGTAAAAGGATTGTGCCTCTTAGCGACAGGAAGTCAAAAGGATATTTAAATAAAACCACTTAATTGATAAGTAAATCAACTAATAAAAGTATGTTCATCTAGACTTGTACCCCCTAGAGTTGGATAATAGATAAATATGTATTTAATGCATAGGAGTTAATAACCTAAACTACTTGTTTTCACAATGTAGTCGTATAAATGACCTTATAAAGAGCAAGTGTCCTTGATAAATTACCAATTCCAATAATGATTAATCAACTCAACTAACATGATGATTCAATCTTGTAATCCTAGTGTCCTAGAAATTACTAAATCGTACAAGATGTCTCTCAATATAACTCACCCACATTATTCAATTAACCTAATTCAACTCTTTTATTGTGTCCAATTAAAAGTAAATGTAATATGACATCTAAGATTTCTCACTCCATGATTATCACACCAATTGAATAAGCTAAATAAATTAAATGCAAATTGTTATTCAATCAAACATCATATCATACGCAACACAAAATCTAAATATTATAAATCTAACATCTAGGGTTATTAGCCTAGATGAACATAAAGAGTTTAGCCTATTGTCATAGGTTCAATCAAACAAATCATAAGAACCAAGAATAATTTATAATGCGATTACAAATATGAATCAAACATAAATTAAATAAGATTAGAATGAAAAGAATTGAACACTAACTTGCACAAATTCTATCTTTTCAATCTTGAGCGGCTTTGTCACACACAATGCATCAACAAACTCCCTCTTGACAACAACTTTGGATGAAAATATCCTGTATTCATTTCCAGCTCAGAGGAAGTTGACTTCCAGCATGTATTCCTTTTTTAACACACAAATCTACAACTTTCTGGAACTTTATAGCTTCGAATTTGCAGTCTTGATGAAATAAAATCTTATTTTTTGCGCAAAATCTTCATATCTGATTATGAGAAGTTGATCAAATTAATCGGATCATAGACATATACAAGCTCCCCCTCTTCTTTATTTTCAATTACTGCTTCACTCCTCACACCATCGTACCACCACCATTTGAAGTTTTTTTATGAAATCCAGTGGATATTTACTTAATGGGATTGTTGTGAGTGATTTAACTGGAGGGTATACTAAGTTTGATCCGAGGAGTATTAGTTTTCGGATTTATTTGTTTCTTAAATATCATACGTTTTCCCAACATCGGTTTATTCCCTTTCTGACTTCTTTTCTCAAAATTCGCTCCATATTGCTTCCCAACATCAGTTTATTCCCTCTCTAACTTGGCAAGTCGACCTATTTCGCATTTAGGGCGCGAACTTAGATCTTTGAAGCTTTTTTTGAAATACTGTAGTCCGTCACTTCGTTTAATGATGAATAATTTGTAAAGTGCATTATATTTCGAACTTATTATTGCAGCTTTACAATTATCCCTAATGTTGTAATGTATTTAATTTCGGGAGACTTTTCAAACTTCTTGAACCATTCTTTATGCAATGTTGAATGTTATGAACTTTCAGCTACTTCTGATTCTTTCTCACGTTCTTCTTCACCATTTTCTTGCATCAACTAATCAATCACTGTTTCTCCAGTTTCTGAAACATAATTCATTTTATTATGTTCATCCTTTTCTATCACAATCTCATCAGCCACCATTCCATCTTCATTCAAGTCTTCCATCTCAATCTCGATTCCATCTTCTTCAGCCGTTTATTAAATTCAAATAACTTTGTGATGACTCATTTTGTTTTTCAATCACACTTTCATTAACAGCTTGTTGTTGTGACACATCTGTATGTTCAATATTCTGATTGTATGGATTTCCTAAGGGATCATCATCATCATTATTGTCCACATGATTATCATCAACATTATCATCATCATTATTTCCATCATCCCCTGGCTGATCATCATCATTATTGTTATCGTTAGAATTCTCCCGTTGAACAACATATTGTGTCTTTAATACTTCAACCTCCTTTTCCAAAGACTCAATGCATTCATTTTGAGATTGTATTTGAGCTTGTTGAGCATTAATGTATCGCATTCATTTGATTTTGAAGCGAATTGATCATTGAAGTGAAGCTATTGATTTGAAATCGCTCAAAAATTGACGGTCCAGGTGGTGGAGATGTAAAGTTACGAGCTGGTTGAATAAGTCTTTGACGACTCATACGTGGTCGTTGTTCTGTTGGAACAAAATCTGGATATTCAGTCCTGGGTCGTTTATTTGATCCAGAAGTACCAGGTAGTTCAGATTGTGACGCACGTCGAGAAGCCTGCTCTAATTGTTAAACTCTTCGTGGAGTTGCAATCCGACGAAGTGTCGCTAACGAAGATGGATCTAAAGATTTAGCATACTCGTCAAAAGCAGTAGCTTCCGTTGAATTATCAGAATCTGCTTCATCTTCAGCGGCTTGAGCATTTTCTTGCACTGGAACTTCTTGGTCAGGTTCCTTTTGTCCATGATCCATCCAATAATCATCTGTTGGAGCCTGATAGTTCAAATTTACAACATGACCATCTGGATACGTATTTACAGGAGCCTCATATTTCCCATATTGTTGACAATCCGCAAAGATATGTTTTGTCATAGGCGTTAAGTTCAGTGGCATTCCCTCAATTGGAAGATTCGGCACTTAAGCATCAAGAAATACTTGTACAAACCTTGGAAATATCATAAACTACTTTTGATTTGAAATATTATGCACCATGGATGAGAAAACATAATTTGAGAAATTGTTAGGCTTGTTAACACCAATGCAACCATAGCTGATTGAAGTTGATGACCAATTCCATCGAATCTAGCCTTTCTTGCAGATAAACACACAATGAGCACATGCATAAGGAATCGCCAAATCGGGCTTAAGTTGGTTTTTCATAGTTGAGAATCAGTCGGACGTCCATAGTAACCTATTCTTTGAAAACAACCAGAATTGAGCGTCAGTGGAAATTCAATCATATCATCTACTTGATCCCCAAATTGCAATAACGTTCGAACCGATTCTTCAGTAATTGTTATTTGATGATTGTAAGCCTCAATAACAATAATACATATCACTGTGAGATGGTTATTTGATTGTAAGCCACAATAGCAATAATACATGTAGGTTCCATCTCACAGTGATAGGCTGCATTACTCCAAAATTGAGCAATGTGGTCGTAGCTTATCGGTGCATGAATAGTCAAAGCATGAAAAATTCTTGATCTTCTTAGAAAATGGAGCATGTCTAGAAATGGTTGCACCTCAACAACATTAGTATCAAGAAAAGCAACAGTGTTGTGACGGGGCTCAAACTTTAAAGCAGCCATTTGAAATCTAACAATATATTTCGAGAACACTGTAAGTCCGTGTCTATTCGGATCGATAACGAGGTTATCTAACGTATTAAGGTGCGGAATCCCTCAATACTTAGTTATAGGATCTATAACGAATTGTTTCACAATTATAGTGAATCGGGTATCTAATTTGCTTCGTATTGATTATTAATCTCAGTTAAACGATCAATACCTAGCCTTTAGAAGGTTTAATTGCTCTGGAAAACTCAGGAAGTTCGTATGGGTATTTTGGCAAAAGTTAATTAGGTTTGAAACCTAATTTGTATTTATAACCGTCTCAGTTCGCGGGTCAAGGGCTTCTGCGAACTGACTCGGTTCGCAGCCCATTTAGGCCCAGCGAACTGACTCGGTTCGCAGCACAAGTTTGACCTGCGAACTGACTCGGTTCGCGGTCAACCTTGGTCAACATTTTTCAGCTTTTTGATTTTTCACTCTAAAATGTTTTCCAACCAAAGTTTTTCATTTACAATTCAAAACCAATGTACAAACTCGATTACGATTAATACAAGACCTATTACAAACTAGAAAAACTAATTTCAAGCTAGATCTGTTGTCACAAAACATGTCTCAACAGACTCCCCCTTGACAATAGCTCTAGCTGTCTTAGTGTCTTGGTCTTCAAGTTTGTCTTTGGTAATCACTTGTAAATTTTACTTCCAGCATATATCTTCAGCTTGATGCATGTTTTAACCATTGACTGATAGTCTCGAGCAACATCTTCCCATCCTTCAATTGCAGTGATCCTATTCTTGTGTAACATTAATAGGTCAGCCCTTGATAAGTTCATCAGATGTCGTCGATCATAAATCTTTAAGATCTCGCTCTCTTCATATTCCACTTCATCATCATGTACAAACATGAGAGCTTCTCCAGTCACAGAATCAACAGACCATCTCTTCAATTTTCCTAAGATATCTTGAGGCATGGTCTTTAAAGGAATCTGCTGCATGCACTTAACAGCTGGATATATTTTCATTCTTCGACGCCTTCCAGTTCTATCGCTTCTTTCATTAAGTTTGATAGTTTTACCAACTCTTGGCTTTATTCTCTGAAATTTCATAGAACGACCCTCAGTCTTGATAATCTTTTCTACATAACGTCCAAAAGGATCATTACTGGGGTTAATCATTTCTAATCTAGCCAAGTCTCGGATTTCAAAACGTGGCAATGAACTGAAGACTGCTAGCTTTTTCTCAAAATATTGAACTCCGTCAAATCTTTTAATTGCAAAAAGCTTTAGGTCAGCGTCGTAATACCATCCTATTATACCCCTTTTAGGTATACGTTTTCCAGTGATATCTACTTCTTTAATCCATGTCTTTTCCCTTTTTCTTTTCAAAGGTCTAAACATCGGATTATTCTTCAATTTCTCAGGAAGTTCATCATCGGATTCAGAATCAGTTGATTCACTTAGATTTTCATCTAAGTCCAAAACTCTTTCTCCATCCTCATCCTGAAAGATAACATTTGTCTTTGAGGGGCTTACTATGTGTTCATCGATGTCAGCATCAAGATCTACACCTTCATCTAGCCCAGACTCCGAGACAGAAGACCAATCTTCAGGAGGTACAAACTCTTCCTCCTCTAGATCATAATCAAAGTCTTCGTCTATCTCATCAAGTATATCATTATCAGAATCGGATAGATCGAGCACTTCCAAACCTATATTAGGTCATACACAAATAATCATTAATATCCTAAATCCTTTCATTGATTTCCCTGAATCAATCTAAGGATTTCCATATTAATCAATAGCAATTAATATCATAAATTCTTTTATTGATTTCCCTGAATCAATCTAAGAATTTTCTTATCAATTTCTTTGTGTATCTCGAATACATTATATGAACTTATAAATCTTTCATTGATCTTAACGTATAATTACAATCAATCTAAGATTTCAAACGTCTTATAATATCAGAACATTAATTAATTTTAAACATTTATGTATTGTGAACAAAAATGATCACCAAACATTCAAGCTTACCATTAATTAATTCTTCTGCATAATTAACTTGTCAGTCTGACGATTCTCAAGTCTAAAATGCAAAGATTATAGTAAAAGATTGACCGCCGAAAATAACTCGGGACACGCCACACGACTATTGTAAGTCGGTAGACTTTCGATCAAAATTCCACACAATCTTTATTAATTGTAACTTATTTAATTAACTTGTTTTTATAAATCTTAAGTCGACTAAATATATTTAACTTGTAAAGATAAATCGCAAGTCTAATATATATATGACAAAATATTCTTAAGTTACAAATTACGAAGGTTGAGATAAAATTACAACTTAGTCTAAGTTAATGTAAACTTCACCTTCAGTTGCACCACCCTCTTGTGCACTTGTACCAGCACCACTTCCACTTGCCTTAGTAGACTCCCCCTGAATTATAGGAAGCTCACCAGTCGTTGACGGACCAGTCGGCTCTCTATCATCTTGTGAGTTGGGATCATCATCTGTGTCCTTTCGCCTTTTTCGTAGCTCTTCATCATCCTTACAGACCTCATGACGCCGTTTCCTTATCAGCTCATCTTCGTCTCTGGCAATTTGATATGCCATAATCTCCCCCTGAGACGGCTGTCCCGTCAACAAACGGTTGACGATGCGTTCCAAACGGTCAATCTGTCGCTGTTGATCAGCAGATTCACTTAATAGAAGTGCATGTGATCTCAACAAGTGAGTCGTTGAAGCACTTTGAGTACTAAGGAGAGCTGCAAGTTTGAGATTCTGAAATTCCAAAGCTTTAACCCGCAGTTCCAAAGTAGTGACACGGTCAGAAGTCCGAATAGGAATGGCAGTTGCTGATTCAGTTGCAGTATCAGATGAGGGAAGATGTTTACCAATGAGAGCAGCAACATCAGCCAATAACAACCGTGCTGTGATAAGGCTGGCCTTAGTAGATTGAAGAATAAGAGGCTCCGAAGCAGCAGGCTTTGGCACAGGAGTAGGCATTGGTGGCGGTGATGGTGTTGTCCGAACCGCAGGACGAGATAATTCGCCAATAGTCAATTGAGCAGTTGAAGAGCGAATGCGTTTGCGGCGGCTGGTTTGAAGAGGTAAAGCATCGTCCTCCTCAGAATCTTCATCAACCAAACTATAATCAGGATCACGATCATCAACTTTTCGTTTGCCCTTTAAGGCAGGATCCATGATTAGTCTTGAACCTTGACGAATCATTCCTGAAGGAATTCCCGTCAAAAAGGAAGGAGAAGGATCATCATCACTATCCTCATCCTCAGTATCTGATGCAGAGACACCATCCTTGTCAGCAGCATTGGACGGTCCAGCATCTTGATCAGCTGAAACCCGTTCACCCTCAGGTTGAACAACCTCTGGGTCGACGGTTTCGATTGCCTGAAAATTTTCCACCTCAAGTAAGAGTAGATCAGTGGCATCATCGTTCTGAATAAGAACCTCATGTAATACTCTAGCAGCAACATCAGGTTGAGCTGCTTGGTTCAACACATCTTCTATAAGCTCGTGCGGGCCGGGCTGTGGAGCAACAACCGCCGGCTGAGCTGGAACTTGTGCTGGAGGGGGTGGTTGATGTTGTAGGGGAGCATCGGCATCCAACCATCCATTGTTTGGTGGAGCTACATAATGTTCATCAAGAAGATGACCAAAAAGATCACAAGCTTCCGGCTTGATCTGATCCGGACGACGAGAAGAATTAAGAAAACAAGCGTTGTATGTGCGAAGTCCGATCCTATCCACATGCAAATCTGACTGAATATTCAGTAATCCAGGAATGCGCTGAAGTATAATTATCATGCAAAAACGTGGATAGAGCATAAACTTGGAGCGAACAGCTCCAGTGATCTGCCCAATGAAAGAGCTAAAAATGTATGAGGAAAAACTGTATGGTTTATTATAAACTAGTGACATTAAACCTGATAACAGCTCGGGGCTCAATTCATCGTATCCACCCTTCTTGTTCCCGAAGATTGTCACAATAATATGGAACAGGAACCTCCATTGGCCAAGAACAAAGGCCTTGATAAATTGGCGTCCACGCTTAGGACCAGAATAACCCATGCGCCCAAGTGCACCCTCAATGAAGTCAGAGGAGTACACAGACGGACCGGCTTCCTGCTCAGCTGTACCCAGATGTAAAATCTGTCTCAGATCATCAGTAGAGAAGATAACCGGATGTTGTTCAACCCTAGAACGAATGACAGGAGGGTTGGCAGCAGCATCGTACTCGATATTGTTCCAAAACTGATCCAGGATGGATCGGAGCAATGGTGGTGATTCCGTAACGGCATATCGAATCCTCGATCGTGCCAGATACGTCAGGATCTCAGTAAAGCGCTCAGCACCGCGCTCATTGACGTCCAAGTTCACCAAGATATTGTGAGTAGACGTAAAAGATCGAGCAGCCATATCTGTAATCATAAGAGTTACACAAATGGGATTATCTCGATAAGTACTAAAACAGAGCGAACATTAATTAATTCTAAACATTTATGTATTGTGAACAAAAATGATCACCGAACATCTATGTTTACTATTAATTAATAACTTAATTTACTGAACTTAATTGAACAATTAAGCACACAAGACTTAAATTTTCAATTATATTCTCTAAATTATATATATAGTTCGCTAGTTATAAAGCATATCCTAACAATCATACCGCCGATCGAATATCGGGACACGCCGCACGACTACATATGAGTCGGAAGTCTTTCGACATGATAGAACAGAATATATATCATATAAATAATACGAATCTTACTTATAAGCAAAAAGCTCCTAAGTCGAAACAAATTATAAACAAATAACAAAGTCAGACTTATAAATTATTTGTGAACATAAAATGTCACAAATCGAGAATAAGTCTAATCATGTTCAAACTTTAAACTAAAGTTCGCTTCGCAAGTCAACTAAAATCAAAAAGTTAGTTCGCTTCGCAGAAGACAAAACTCAGTTCGCTACGCAGGTCAAGCAAAGTCAACCATTGGGTTCGCTTCGCAGTCAAGCAAAGTCAACTATTGGGTTCGCTTCGCAGTCAAGCAAAGTCAACTATTGGGTTCGCTTCGCAGGTCAGCGAAGTCAACCTTTCGGTTCGCAAGAGAGATTTGCGAACTGAGATTGGATCTCAGTTCGCAGGAGCGTGTGCGATCCCAACAATTTCAAAAACACAAATTTAAATCACGTTTTTGCAATTAAATGAGAAAAACACATAGAATAGGCATCGATTTAACAAGATTGACAAGTTTTATGTTTTCTTTTCCACTAATTATAAAAGAATCCGTGAAAAACTAAACTAAAACCTTCAAAATCTAAAATATGCGACTAAACACAAACTTGTAGATGAAATCGAATGATTCTTACCTCAATAGATGCAGATTTGAAAGAGGAAAATAATCTTCGGAATGAAAAACGTGTCCCTGTTTTGTGAAGATCAAAAAGCAAAGAAATTGCTCGGCTCGCTTCGCAAGAACTCGAATCGCAATAATTGGGTTCGCAGGTGTGTTTGGAAAAGTGAGATGTGGACTCGTTGACTTGGTGTTTTATACTGAAAATCTCACTTCGCAAATTTGGGTTCGCAGACTTTGGATTCGCAAGTTGGGTTCGCAGGTGGGTTCGCAAATTGGGTTCGCAGGTGGGTTCGCAGGTTTTGACTTGTAGTCTTTTTCAATATTCTAAGTCAAAAATTATAACCCACAAATTGTAATTGAAAACCTCACTTCGCAGAATTGGGTTCGCAGATTTGGGTTCGCAAGATTTGGACCGCAGACGTTGGGTTCGCATGGTTTGGGTTCGCAGGGGATTGGGTTCGCAAGTTTGACTGGTCAAAAACCCAATAATGACTTGTGGACTTGTACCTTATGTATTTCAAACTCAATTTGCAACTTTGACTAGTCAACTATGCAAATTTAATTTTAAATATAACAAACGAGTATTTGGTTCAAGTCAAAAACCAAAACTTTCCATTGCAGTGAATAAGTTACAATTATTGTATATGAACTATTAAGTAAAAACTTAATTATCAATTATAATCATTAGATTTATAGAGACAGTTAATAATTATAACTGTGTTCTTTAACTTGTTACATAAAGTCTCAAATTAAAGTATATATATAACTTATTACCAAAAGTCATAAGTCGTATATTTTGTATATGCTTTTACGTGTTCACATTTAAGTCCACATGTCTAAGCATGATAGCTTATAACTGATTATTAAAATAATAATCCACAGTTCTTAAGCTATAAACGAAACCAAATGCAATCTTGTCACATTGAGACAACACGGAATACTAAAGAATTTATTGAATTCCAAAGGATTAAAATTAATAAAGAAACAAACAAACAATGATTCAAACAAAAGTACTTATTTTATTGATGACATAACGAAACTAAAATTATTACATATGCTTAACATTAATAGTTAAATCTGCTCAGGGATCATATTAGACAGAATACGCAGGACTTTAAGATTTAAAAAGTCTTGGAAGATTGTCAGTATACATACCAAATGAAATTCACAGAAAGTTACACATAAGTACAACTTAACCATTTGTCAACTTATATTTATGAAAGTATAACTTGTTTACCTATCTCCACAACATATATCACGATCATTAATCAAACCTTCACAGGAATTGAGAACAAATGATTCATCAATCAGGAAATGTTCAAATATCATAGACAGTTCAAAACGATTACCGATATTATGGTCCACATAAACAGAGTCTACACTATTTCATAGCAGGCCTTTATTGATGGTATGTACATTACCTAATGTGATCCAAAATATGACATACTGAGAAATCAAGTAAAACACATAACACTGTATCTTTCGGATTCAAGGTAGAGGTTACTAAATGATGTTCTGTTTGAACCATATAACATACCCTTGAGTTATTTTAAAATCTGACAAACATCAAAGCTATTTTGAAGATACTAGTGGTTCTAGATCCGTACTTAGTACAACATAAGATCCCTTAGTATGAACAAGATAAGTTTGAAACCATTTGCAAAACTAAAGGAGTCAGGTCTGTACTCAGTAAAACAAAGTCACCAGTAGTTTTGCTAATAGCCATAATTCTTACTATTTGTCTTGACATATATTCATAGATCCTTGATAACAGTGCATGGTTAGACTATCATTCAACAATTAAGACTTATGTCATACATCATATAGCAGATCACACTAGATTGCATACAGAAGCATTATTACTTATTATATGCGCAGAAATCATAGCAGAATTTGCCTATCAGTACATCATATAATGAAGCTGTCTAGATTCAATTTTCTAAGCAAAGAATAACATGTGGAGAGAGGTGTATACTAAAATAAACATAAGTAAATGTCTGGTTTTAAAGATGTAGATTTAATGTAACTACCTAGAATTTACTAACACATCTATCCAAAGACTTATACTTATAGTTATTTAAGCATATTCTTCTAATGTACTATCATTTCCCAACAGATAAAACCATAACGTTTTCAAGAAAAGTGCAGAAAACTAAAAGAAACTACTAAGTATGACATACTCCTTTGGAAGACAAATTATTCTGGATTCCTCATTCCGTTTAGTTGAATCAATGTCTCAAAACGCGTCCTGTCAAAAGCTTTTGTATACAAGTCTGCCAAGTTATCAGTTGAGGGAACTTTGACTAACTGTATAAGCTTTTTCTCTGCACAGTCTCTAATAAAGTGATGACGTATGTCAATGTGTTTTGTCTTGCTGTGCTTTACAGGATTGTTGGTAATTGACATGGTGGATTCGTTGTCAATCATCATTGGAGTATTGGTTAAGTTTAACCCATAGTCTCGCAGTTGCTGTTGTATCCACAGAACCTGGGAACAACAGCTGCCAGCAGCAACATACTCAGCCTCACATGTAGAAATGGCGACTGAGGTTTGCTTCTTGCACTGCCAAGAAACCAGTCTACCCCCTAGGAATTGACATCCACCAGTTGTAGACTTTCTGTTCTGATTGCATCCTCCATAATCAGAATCAGTGTAAGCCACAAAGTCTAAGTCTCCATCAGTCGGATACCAAAGTCCCAGCTTCGGCTTCCCTTTGAGGTAACGAAGAATTCGCTTAACAGCTTGCATATGAGACTCTTTAGGATTGGCTTGATATCGTGAACAGACACATACTGCAAACATTATATCCGGCCGCGATGCAGTAAGATACATTAGTGATCCAATCATGGCCCTATAAAGAGTAGGATCCACGTCTCTATCACTCGATGTATCAGGTCCAAGTCCATGATTTTCCGGTATCGGAGTATGATATAGTCTGGCTTCATCCATCTTGAATCTTTCTAACAACTCATTTGTATACTTTGTTTGATGAATGAAATACCCATCTTTCTTTTGATCGACTTGCAATCCTAAGAAAAACGTCAATTCTCCCATAGCAGACATCTCTAACTTGTTCTTCATAACTTGTTCAAATTCATTACACATCTTTTCGTCGGATGACCCAAAGATGATGTCGTCAACATAAACTTGAACAAGTAGAAAGTCTCTCTCTTTCCACTTGACAAAAAGTGTACTGTCTATTTTTCCTCTTGTAAAGTTATTCTCAAGAAGATAAGTAGACAGTGTTTCATACCACGCCCTCGGTGCTTGATGTAATCCATATAGAGCCTTATCAAGACGATATACTCTTTCTGGATACTTAGGATCAGTAAAGCCCGGTGGTTGAGAAATATACACCGTTTCCTTGACTTTGCCATACAAGAAGGCACTCTTAACATCCAGCTGGAAAACTTTCATTTTCTTAGAAGCTGCAAATGCTAAAAATAGCCTTATTGCTTCTAGCCTAGCCACTGGTGCAAACACCTCATTGTAGTCAATTCCTTCTTGTTGATTAAACCCTTGAACCACTAGGCGAGCTTTATTGCGAGTTACGATTCCCCGATCGTCTTTCTTGCACTTAAAGACCCATCTAGTTCCAATTGGATATTCTCCAACAGGTAAATCAACCAATTCCCAGACTTGCAACTTTGAGAACTGAGACAACTCTTCCTGCATTGCCTCGACCCACGAATTGTCCTTTAATGCCATTTGAACATTTTTAGGTTCAATTTGTGAGATAAAACACGAGTAGGAACATCGATTGATAATCCCAGTCTCCATAATTGCAACAAAAAGGCTTGAGTACTCAGAAGTACTACCCCTGGTTTGAACCGATGCAGTTGGATCACCAATGATATTTTCAGTTGGGTGATCTTTGTGAATTCTTGTGGTTATTATCGGCTCAATCACCATATTATCATAAAGATTGGTGCCAATTTCTTCCAAAGGTGGCATATCCTCATCAGTACTATACATCTCATCAGAAGTTATCGTATCGGTAACTACTGGTGACGTGTCAGTCTCTTGAGTGTTATCCACCGGAGGTTGTTCTGTGGCACTTGATGTTGTATGATTAGGATCTACAGAAGCAGTCGATGTTGGAATGGAGCCAATATCTCCATCACCTGACAATAACTGTTCAGTAAGTACAGGATCAACCGTGTAATCACACAATGGGACATTAAATGACTTAAAAAGATCAGAATAGTCAAATTGCCAATCTAATCCCTTATGTGAGTCATGTGTGTAGCTCGTAACTTCAACGTTATAAACTATTTCCACACGTCTCGTAACTTTATTAAAAACTCGTTTATTTGGTGAGTTAGGCACATAACCTAGGAAATATCCTTCGTCAGCCTTCTCACCAAATTTTGGTTGAGAACTAGTTTTCAATAAAGTACATGAGACACCAAAGGGTTCAAACCCTTTCAAATTCGGTTTCTTATTGTTCAAAAGCTCATAACAAGTCTTTTTATGCTTTTTAACAGTAAGAACCCGGTTTAGAACATGACATGCAGTATTCACCGCTTCTGCCCAAAAAATGACCGGAAGCCTTGAATCTGCAAGCATTGTTCTTGCTGCTTCAATGAGAGTTCTATTCTTCCTTTCAGCAACACCATTTTGTTGAGGTTCATATGGTGCACTGAATTGATGTTGTATGCCTTTGCTTGAGCAATATACATTCAACGTAGAATTTTTGAACTCAGTTCCATTGTCACTACGAATACTCTTCACTCTCGTGTTGTAGACATTCTCTATTAAGTCTAAGAACTCCATAAGAATTCCTGGAGTTTCATCTTTAGACCCCAAAAAGAATACCCACGAGAATCGAGAGTAGTCATCTGTGACAACTAAGCAATACCACTTGCCACCTATGCTTCTTTTGCTTATTGGGCCAAAAAGATCCATATGTAGCAATTCAAATGGCATGGAAATGGAGTTTTTAGTTTTAGACCTGTGTGGTTTCTTATGTTGCTTTCCTTTTAAGCAAGAAACACACTTGTCTTCAAACTCGAAACGCGTAGAAGGTACACCCAGAATTAACCCATTCTTGGTTATATAATTCATTTTTCGAAAATTCAGGTGTGCCATTTTCCTATGCCACAGTATAGAATCTGCTTCTGAAGCCTTAGATAATAGACATGTCGACTCCATTGAAGATGCAGGAATACCCATGTTAATAGCATAGATATCCCTCTTCCTTGGAACCCTCATTAGAATCCATTTATCTGGAATAACCAGACCTGGCTTCAGGACTAAGGCCTCTGTATCATTAAATAATACCGGATGACCTTTATCACAGATTTGGGAAACACTCATTAGATTGTGAACCAGTTGTTCAACATAGTTCACATTCTCAAGAGTCAAAGTTCCATTAGAAACTTTTCCTTTCCCAGTGATGATTCCACCTTTCTCCCCAACGAAATTAACTCGCTGCTTCAGTCCTCCTTTGAAGTCCATCAGTAGACTTCTATCTCCTGTCATGTGTCTTGAACATCCACTGTCTACGTACCACCAGCTATCTCCGTTCACAGTTTGTTCCTACACATGACAGTTGTACACAATTAGTCGTCAAGAGGGACCCAAGCCATAACAGACTTGGATCGTCCCTCATCATCAACAAACTTAACTTCTTTAAAGTAACCCTTTTTCCCATCTGGGGCCTGAATTACTTTCGAAGGAGTTCGAGTTTGTTGAGGAACGTTGGTCTTGGGTCTATGAGGTGAATGAGAAACAGGCCTCTCTGACACATTACCTTGGGATTGATGTCCTTGATTACGATTATAATTAAAATTATATTTAATCCCATGTGTACGTGAGGTTGAACCACTCTCATAATGACTATGGTTCCGAGAAGTAGAACCAATCTCAAAATGACTATGGTTGTGATGAGGTGTCCTAAACCTTGACGGTGTTTGGTCTCGAGAATGATTGAAAGTATTATCATTAGAAAACCGTTTAGGTTTAGGTGGAGAAACACTGTGTGTTCCTAACCTTTTCAAAATGTTCACAGGTTTAGATATGGATTGATTGTCCAACCCATTCTTAGAACTCGACCTGTCTACATCCATCTTAGAAGTACCCGGTGACATGTCACTGTCAACTGGTCTATGTTTTGCTTCCGACTTCTTATTGGGACAACAAGAAGCCACATGTCCTCTTTCATGGCATTTGAAGCACGACATTATCTTCTTAGACTTAACTTCTTTTGCCTTTTCTAAGTTAGAAATTTTCTGAGTTACTGAAGTTTTACTTTCCTGTCCTTTAATATCCTCAACATCTAATTTAGTTTTGCCCTCGTTAGATGTTAGGTCTTTAATAACAGGCTTCTCTAACTCAGATATCTCTGATTTATTTATTGAAGTTTTCACAGAGTTAACAGGCACATCTATCATTTCTAAGTCTTCATGAGCCTTAGTGTAATTAGAATTAAAAGGAGGAGGTACATCATGGCAACCTAGTCCAGATCTATCATTTACATTCCGTTGAGAACTAATCATATGATCTAAAGTCAAGGAGGATGTCCTATAACTTTCAATCTTATGATTCAACTCAACTAGTTTCATTTTGGACTCAGATAGCTCGAGCTCTTTATTAGCTACATCTTTGTTCAAGTCTCTTAAGTTTAGATAAAGACCGTCTATTTTAATGGCTTGTTCATTAATAGTATCTCTAAGAGCGATCTTATCTGCCATATTAGACTTAATCTTTTCCTTTAGAGCTAATTTATCCTCACTTAGCCTACGTACATCACTTTTAACTTGTTCTAATTCAGATGTAACAGTCCTATGTGATTCAGCATAAACATTTACTTGGGACTGTAAACTAGCAACAAGTTGACATACATCAGTAAGAGTGAGAATATCAAGACATACCCGTTTTTTATCGGTTTGGAGATCAGCCATATGCGCCACAAAATCTTCAGGACATAGATCTTCAGTAGATCCCAAGTCCAGCACATCATCATCAACTGTTGACATCTTAGTAACTTGTGTTTCCACCTGATACTCTTCAGCAGTTGATATGTAAGACGTGGATTCAATCATGCTATCTTGATTTTCAATATCAGCCATAAGTGCTTCTTCAGATAAAGCACTCCAGTCATAAGAACCATCAAGCTGTTGAACCACCAAGGCTTTTGATGCTAACGAAGTGCCTTGTCTTACAGGATTTGTATTTTGCTCCATCTTGGGTCTTTGGCATTCCCTAGCAAAGTGTCCGTAACTTTGACAATTATAACACTTCACTTTGGACTTGTCAAAGCCTGGTCTATTTCCAACCACTCTTCTTCCAGTTTTCTTTAGGAAATTTTTGACTCTCCTTGATAACATGGCTAGTTGCCATTGGAGATCCATTTCCTCTAAGTCCTCTTGATCAATTTGATCATAATCTTCATCGAATTGAGCGGGGTCGTTGATCTTCCCTTGGATATAATTCTCGTAAGAAGCAACAAATGAAGCAAGAACAGACAGTTGCTGTTCTGCAGATTTCACACTCATTGGCATTTTGTGTTGCCCTTGAGGTGACTTCTCAGTAGCAGACTTGCTTCGTTTATCACTTCCATCCGAAACAATAAAGCATAGATCCTCAGTTAGGATTTCACCTTTATCATCTATTCCACCAACCAGTAATGCAGAAGTTGATGCAGATGAAGAATTTGAAAGGCTAGATTTTCCATGGTATAGCCCAGGATCCTGTACCTGATCAGAATCCGTGTCCCTCGTCTTTTTGGTAAAATCATACCCTCGGAGCTTGTCGATAGCCTGCTCTAGGGTCATCTTAGAGTATCTTTCTTCATTATCCTTAATCATCACTCCGTACATTTCCCAATTAGGAGGCAAACCCTCAAGGAACTTGTCGGTTTTCTCCCTATCAGTACAGAAAATCTCATGGTCATCCAATTCACTAAGGAGATGGTAATACCTAGTGACATAAGCATCTAAGTCTTCTCCTTTCAAGGTTTTAAAGACGGTAAATTGTTTCTTCAACAGACTCCTTTTACCTTCTTTCACCTGTGGACTACCCTCGCATCTTTTCTCAAGAGCTACCCAGAGCTCTCTAGCAGTGTGAAAAGATTTGAGTTGATGATTAATTTCTCTTGGAAGACTCATCTTGATCGACGAATGAGCTTTGTTCTCAGATTCATATTCCTTCTTTTGCTCATCGTTCATCCGGCTATAAGGAATAGCCACAGTCACATTCTCAACGACTTGGGTAGGAGCAGTGTATCCATTCTTGATGCATTCCCAAATTACCAAATCATGGAATCGACAATAGGATTCAAACCTATCTTTCCATCCATAGTAATTTTCAAGTCTGAGCAACTTAGGTGGAACATTCGATTTTCCGATCTCATGATCCATCTCAATCATTCTACTTAGGTCTGACATCTTTGCAAATCACAAAACTTTCAAAAATCACGAAAACAGAAACTCAGTTTGCAGGATGAGAACTCAGTTCGCAGCCAACTCGGTTCGCAGGGAGAGAACTCAGTTCGCAGCTAACTCAATTCGCAGAACAGAATTTCAGTTCGCAGGCCACTCGGTTCGCAGAACCAGAACTCAGTTCGCAGCAAATCTCAGTTCGCAGCCTCACTCAGTTCGCAGGCTGAAATCTCAGTTCGCAGCCTAGATTCAGTTCGCAGACTAGAATCCCAGTTCAGTTCGCAAACTCGGTTCGCAGAACCCTAATCTCACTTCGCAGAAACGGCTGTAATCCCCAAAAACGTAAATTTTTAGGTTCTTGAACGTCTAAACCCTAAGATTTCGAACGTAAACAAACCCAAAAACTTTCAGAGACTGATTTTGGTCACAAATACGCACTAATTGTACGCAAAAACAACCCTAAATCAATCGTTATTCACCCTAACCAATCGTTAATACCCCAAATAACCTCGAACCTACGTGTATCTAGCCGTAGGCTCTGATACCAATTGTAAGTCCGTGTCTATTCGGATCGATAACGAGGTTATCTAACGTATTAAGGTGCGGAATCCCTCAATACTTAGTTATAGGATCTATAACGAATTGTTTCACAATTATAGTGAATCGGGTATCTAATTTGCTTCGTATTGATTATTAATCTCAGTTAAACGATCAATACCTAGCCTTTAGAAGGTTTAATTGCTCTGGAAAACTCAGGAAGTTCGTATGGGTATTTTGGCAAAAGTTAATTAGGTTTGAAACCTAATTTGTATTTATAACCGTCTCAGTTCGCGGGTCATGGGCTTCTGCGAACTGACTCGGTTCGTAGCCCATTTAGGCCCAGCGAACTGACTCGGTTCGCAGCACAAGTTTGACCTGCGAACTGACTCGGTTCGCGGTCAACCTTGGTCAACATTTTTCAGCTTTTTGATTTTTCACTCTAAATTGTTTTCCAACCACAGTTTTTCATTTACAATTCAAAACCAATGTACAAACTCGATTACGATTAATACAAGACCTATTACAAACTAGAAAAACTAATTTCAAGCTAGATCTGTTGTCACAAAACATGTCTCAACAAACACAGAAGATCAACATTCAAAGGTTGATTTGAAGATGTTCATTCATAACTTTCCAAGTGTCCAGGCGACACTTTGAATATGCATGCGACACTACAAGTGTGCAGGCAATACTATAAGTGTCGCATGATCTCTTAACTGTAGAAAGCTAGTGTCGCTAAAGCAGTGTCGCCTATGTGTCTTAAGTGTCATGAGTAGTGTCGCTTTCAATGTGAAACGACACTTCCATAGTGTCGCTCTTGAAGAACGACACTAAGAAGTATGCGAGTGTCGCTTCTGCAGGCGACACTACAAGGGTAGTGTCACTTAAACCCTAAAAACGCATATCAGTAAATTGACAATGAATAAGAAAGTTTAAGGACAAATAAAAACATACAACGGGAACTACAAAGTATCAGGAGCAGATTAAGCAAGGGAAGAACATAGATTAACTGTCAAATAATAAGCGAAAGTCAAAAGTGTCGGATGACGTAAGTGTCGCTTTTTCAGAGAAATGCCGCCGTAAGTGTCGATTGTTAATTTGAAATTAAGGTGTGGGACAATTTTTGTGTGAGGTATATTTATACCTCGAACAGTGTCGCATGACACTAGCAAGTGTCGCCTTGTTTTCAGAAGCGACACTAAAGAGTGTCGCCACATTTCAAACTTTGTAGAATTTTTCACATTTTTCTAAAAATTAATTTCAATTTTGTGATTAGAATGCTAGGCTTAATCAGAATGAGTGACAAGGAAAAAAAATAACAAAGAATTATAAAATCTTTTTGAATTTTTATATTAAAAATTTGTACTTAAACAAAATTTAAATCTTTTTGTGGAAAAAGTCTTGGTTTGATTTGAGATCATATCATTACAAATCATGTTTTTATTAATATATTCTCAAGTCGAAGTTGATATTTCTTTAAACTCGAGTAAACATTTGAAAAACAAGTTTTCTAAACTTTAATAATAACAATGTTGGATCCCACATAAGAAAATAGAACTGTCATATTTTTCAAAAAATACCATAAGTTGACTTTACCACTAACAAATGATTATAAAATGATATTTAATCCTAAAGTACATCTATTTTTGAACATAACTAGCATTGAATTATGTGTGAGTACATTCAAGTGAATAACATATATAGTTGTTTGGACTCACATGCACATACGGACCTACATGTCAGCAACTATACACTGTACTTAGACATATGACCAAAAGAGGAAAATAAGATAATACTAATATGTACGATTATTGCGTATCTTTTGAATTTATTTAAGATATTAGCACACTTGATTAAGGATTGCAACAACGGACTTACATCCCAAACCAAGTACGTCTGTAACTGTTTAGGACTTACATGCAGCAACGGACTTACAAGCCCAGTTACATAACTATGCCTCTTAAAGCAAAATCCTTTATGGCCTCATTGACTCTTTTTATTCAAATCATATTTATATATATATCTCCTTATGATCACCGGAAATTGGCATATGTATGTTAAGAGTATAATTTACTTATAGTTTGAAAGTAATCTAGTGACTATTTTCGAAAATGTAAATCCACATTTGCATCATTTAAAGAATATCAAAATTGGTTTAAAAATGTTAATTGAGCCTACTAAATCATCAAACAAAGTATTTAGGATTTCTATACATATTCCCCTGATGTACTATCATTTTCCAAGTTTTTACAAACTCATAATCTCCCCCATTTCTTAAAAATCGTTATGTTTTTTTTTTTTTTTAATAATAAAGGATAAAACTAAAAATCCAAGTCATTCTAATCATGATCAAGAGTTTGCATCCTAATCATTGAAACTAATTCCTCAAATTGATTTTTGAAAAAGGCTTTTGTAAAAATGTATGTGTTTTGTTTGGTTGTATCAATTTGAATTAGGCTAATCAGCTGTTTTTCATAACAATCCCGTATAAAATGATATCGTATTTCGATATGTTTTGTTTTAGGGATTTCGTGTTATGCAAATAGGAGTTGTGTTGTCAATATATATAGGAGTATGAGTTATAAGTAAACCTTAGTCTCGCATCTGATGCTGAATCCAAAGAACTTGAGAGCAACAACTTGACATAGCAATGTATTATGCTTCTACTGAAGACGTGGAAACAGTTGTCTGTTTCTTACATTGCCAAGAGACCAATCGGTTTCCCTAAAACTGACAACTGCATGTGGTTGACTTTTTATCCATATTACAACCCCCATAATCAAATGACTAAGCTATAAGCTGAAAACCTTCATCATTAGGATACCATAACCCTAGAGTCGGTTTTCCTTTGAGATAGCTGAAAATTCGTTACAGCCTTGAGCTGCGAAATCTTTAGACGTGCTTGATATCGAGAACAGATAGAGACAACAAACATCATATCTGGCCGAGAAGCTGTTAAATACATGAAAGATCCAATCATCGAGCGATATTCTCGTTAATCATAATCTTCTTCATCAAGTGAAGGTCCGAGTTTGTGATTAACTTCAATAGGAGTACCAGCCACTTTGTGATCATTTTGAAACGACTCAAAATATTGGTAACATATTTTAGACTCATGAATAAAGATGCTTTTATCTGATTGTTTAACTTGTAAACCCAGGAAGAAAGACATCTCTCCCTAGAACTCATCTCAAATTTGGACTTCGTTATCTTCTCAAAATCTTTACAAAGACCTTCATTTGTTGAACCAAATATAATATCGTCTATCTATATCTGAACAAGCAACAAGTCATCCTTTGATTTCTTTATGAAGAGAGTACTATCGATCTGTCCTCGAGTAAATCCGTTTTGGAGCAGATGTAGCGATAAAGTCTCATATCATGCCCTAGCAGCTTAATAAAGACTATATAAAACTTTATTTAGCTTGAACACATGATCAGGAACATTTTAGTCTTCAAATCCAGGGGGCTAGCAGACATATACTTCTTCATGCACCTTTCCATACAAGAATGCGCTTTTAACATCCAGTTAGAACACCTTGAATCTTTTAAATGACGCATAAGCAAGAAGTAAGCGAATTGATTCAAGACGAGCCACTGGTGCGAAAACTTCGTCATAATCTAAGCCTTCGATCCGAGTGAAACCTTGTACAACAATCCTTGCTTTATTACGAACAACTCCGCGATCATCTTTCTTCATGTGAAATACCCAGCGAGTACCGATTGACCTAATACCTTTTGGTAATTTCAATTAATAGCTCCTCTTGCATAGCTGTAGTTTCACAAATTGTTGTAGCTCCTCTTGCATAGCTTCTACTCAAGAGGGATCTTGCAATGCCATTTTGACATTTTTTGGTTCGACTTGAGATAGAAAACAGGATTCCATCTGAGCTATCAAACAATATGCAGTTTGCTTCAACTGTTGTCGAGTACGAACACCATAAGATAAATCACCAATAATTGTCTCTGTTGGATGATTAGTATGAATTCGACTAACAGGTACGTCTTCAGCCACAATCGTAGAATCAAGATTAGATAAATTTTGATCATGTTCACATTCAATGTCATCATCATTGTTTACATCATCAGCAATCGGATTTGTCAATTCAAATAGAGACTCTTGAAACTCATCATTATCTTAGATAGCTTGCTTATTAGAATCATTAATAGGAACCGAAGAAGAAGAAGAAGAAGAAAATGAAGAAGGTAGATCAAGAGGATTATTGTTACACCCAGAAAATTTAAAAATAAAATAAAATACCAACTTATAACACTTATACTTTTAAAAAGGATGAAAGATTTTTTTTTTTTGGTGAATAGTGCTATCCGCCGGATGAATAGTGTTATCCGCCGGATAGCCCTGTTTTGTCCGAATTTTGCCCATTTTCCAAGTTTCATCACCAACTACAATCAAAATGAAATCCTTTGCTTATGCTAACCATTTACAACCCATTTTCCAGGTTTCATACCAAAACTTGTTTGACCCATTTTGACACCATTACAAAGACTGGGTTCTATACAACAAGTTGAGCAATCTAGATCATGATTTAAAAGATTTAACACTTGCAAACCTATACCAAGTTTTCCGAAATCCCTTACTAAACCTTCCCCTTTCTGCGTATTTCCTTCTTACCGCTTCCACTCAAACCTACTAAACGGTTACAACTTAAAGAGTAAGCTAACGCTTAGTGAATTCATATAGAGTTAAACACGTAACTAACTTGACAACTTTTGACTCTAATCAATCAACTCTTGCATCAACTTTAACATTACTCTATTCAATCGATACAACATGATAACATTTGATCAATGACTAATTCAACATCAATACTCAATATAATTCAACCATTTGAATGTAAATAGCAATTGGAATCTATTACACATTCAATTTAATCTACAACTACGTCAACTTTCATATACATATCCGATTTAAGTCAACAAGTAAGTCAACTAATTCATCAATAATAAAGTCAACAATAAATGAATTCAATTAATAGCTGAGTCAACATAAGTTGATTAACTACTAGCATATACAAATATGCACAACTACACGGATCCCTAATCTGTACCACTTTCTCATCTCAACTGAATTAGCACAAGGCTAATAATCTAGACAAAGTAGAGAATCTATCATGTGGTTCATTTACAACATGAGACCACCAAATCATCTATCAATTGGATCCTCTTACACGGGTGTAATCCGGATCAATCTAAAGGTCTCAACTATGTGACCCATATACAACATGGAACCACCTATTCCATCATCATAGGGTTTCTCTTACACGGATGTAATCCGAACCCAACTAATCAACATAACAAGTTTAACTATAATACGAACTCACCTTGGTTATTTAAGGAAGCTAACTTGCTATTCGGGTTCTCCACTTGTTCAACACCTATCCAAATCACATAACCAATTTAACAAGATAATAAACATGTATTAGCATTCATACAACTCTTTTCACTACCAATTAACAACTAACCAAATTATGCACAGTTTGACTTTTAAAGTCAAACTTGCATAATCTCATCAATTTAACTTTTCAATTAATTAGTTGTTCAATTGTTATCATCACCATTTTAATTACACCTAATGGTATCAAAATAACTATTTCAAGTTAATAATTTAAAGAGTTTATTTGTAAATCCGAATTCAATCTTTCTCCTACTTGGGTTCATAAGCTATTAACTCAATTTCACCATTTAATTGTTCTCAATCAACAAATATCAATCATAAGCAACTACTAGCATAAATTGAATATGATTCATGGCTTTTTTCATCTATTTCTATCAATTCAACTTCTAATTCCCAATTACCCAATTTTTTTAGGTCAAGAAAAGAAGAATACTTACTTGCTTTAGGTTATAGATGAGATATGAAAATCCAATTTAATCCTTTCAATTTCAATTTGGTGATCTAAGCTTGCTTTCTCCTTCCTCCTTCTTCTCAATCGCTACAAGGGTGTGTGTGTGGGTGTGTCTGTGTTTGTACGTATGTAATATGTGTGTGTGTGGTAGATTCTAGTGATTTTTAATAGAAAAGGATTTAAGTTAAGTAGTTACATTCTCAACCTTCTAGTCTCAATTATCCCACATTGCACCCTCACATGTTCGAAGTAATCAGTTGTTTTGTGTGTGTTTGTAAGTCATAATAGAAGCAAGTTCGAATAACTTCTAAGGGTTTTGTCTTACGTTGAATGTAATTGATACTTACGTTCAATAAAAGTGTTCTTTACCATATTTGTGTTACTCATTGATTATTGTTACGTGTGTTTAAGGATTCCGCACTTTACATACGTGATAACCTCGTGGATCCAGGTTTAGGGAACCTACAAGTAGTATAAGAGCTATAAACATTGATTTTTTTTAATTTTTTTTAAGAGTTACTGGTAAGTTCGAAAATGACTAAGTTTGAATACAACTAAGTTCATACAAATTTTGGAGGGAAAATTTGTCCATTTCTAAAATTTGAATTTAGGCTTACCATTGTCTAATTTTGGTTTGAAAAACTTTAAATTTTACTCAGACAATTTTCGGGAATTTTGGAGGGAAAATTCTGCTTACGATGTCAAGTTTAAGCAAGATGATAGAAATGGATCATGAAGTGGGGAAATCTGCTTCTCCACCAAATTTGTTGAAATCTGAGGATTATTTTTGGTGGAAAGATCGATTTAAGTCATTTGCTAGATATAATGACGTTAAGATGTGGATTTGTATCAGCGACGGATATGATCATCCAACATACGAATTCGAAGGGAAATTAAAAGTCTATTCATTTTCGACTATGAAGGAGGAGGATCGAAAAATGTATGAGGCAGAAAACAAAGCGTTGTCTGTACTCACTATGTGTTTACCGCAAGAAATAAAGCACACCTTCAAGAAATAAAATTCTTCTAGAGAGCTTTGGTTAGTTTTGGAGAAGAGATTTTAAGGAAATAAGCAGATCAAAGAAAGTCGTTCTGACTTGCTTACTAAACAATTTTATGTTTTTAAGCATTTGAAATCTGAGTCATTAGAGGCCATTATCACTCGATACTATCATCTGATGACAAAGATGGACAATATTGGGCTTGCATATACTGACACTATGAAGAATAATAAACTGCTAGAGGCATTACCTCCTAAATGGGACATATATACTCCGATGATAAAAGAAAGCAGAGATTTAAGACCCTAATGCTTGATGAAGTAGTTAGGAAGCTGAGAGTCTATGATCTGAACATGCAAAAGAAAGAGACTGGATCTGATCAGGTTCAAGATCTAAGTGTATATCACGGGAAAAAGTCTGATTCTGTTGCAACAATAAGTACAGGTTATGGGGTCACATCGTTCTTCACAGGGGAAGCCGAGACAGACGATGCTATTGGAATCAAGGTCTGCTATATTGCGTCATCTGGGGATTCAGGCAAGGACAAGAACTCACCATCGGGTATTACAAAAGGGTTCAAGTCGATGTCAATGAGTAAGAAGTCAGCCGAGGAATAAGTGGCAATGCTAGCGTCATGTGTTGCATCTTAGGAGAACTTCATTTAAGGGAAGGTCACGGATCCTCCTATGATAAATGAGGATTATGACCAACTCGATCCTGATGATTTAGAGGAGATGGATCTGCAATTGCAAATAGCCATGGTTGCTAGGCGGGTACAGAGGTTTATGAATCGTACTAGTAGGAAGTTTGTGGGAAGCAAGGTTGGTTATGACAAGACCTGTTGGGACATATTATTGTGACAACAAATCTAGCTTGTAATAGGACTAGTGTATTTATTGTCAAACTTGTATAAATTGGTTTAGACTCGTAAATATATGATATTAACTTGTTATTATTATTTGTTAAATGTTATTGGACAAGTATCGATTTCAAGTTAAAGTCAAATTCGCGAATTGAGAAGTCAACTCGCAGGTTTGACCTGCGAGTTGAGATCTCATCTCGCAACCATCTGGACTCGCAGCTCTCAGCTGCGAGTTGAGATCTGGGCTCGCTGATATCTGGACTCGCAGGTCTTACCTGCGAGTTGAGATTTGGGCTCGCAATCATCTGGACTCGCAGGCCCATGGGCTGCGAGTTGAGTCAACTCGCAAAGCCCATGGCCTGCGAGTTGAACCAGATATAAATATTTTAAATGCTGCTCATTATTATAGATCTAGAAATCTGTGCCATTTCAAATATACACACCAAATATTTAAGTATTCTCTCCTCGAAATCTGTGCAGATATAAAAGCATTTATTGAATAGGCTCGGTTTTGATTGTTTAACACTAGTTAATATCAAAACGAAGCTTGTTAATTAATTGCAAAGTTATATAAGCAATAAACCTAACGTATTGAGGGATTCCGCACCTCAATACTTAAAGATAATCCGTTATCGAACCAAGATCTAGCGACCTTACAAGACCAAGGTAAAGTGTTATAACTGTGACGGTTTTAGAAACTTTGCTAGAGAATGTCAGAGACCAAAGAAGGAACACGCTACAAACCAGGGGTGACCAGGTTACTCCTATCAAGGAACCACCAATAGAGATTCAAACTCTAGAAATAACTCAAACTCCAGAGCTTTGGTCGTTCAATCTCTAGATGGTTCATATGACTGGAATACTCATGCTGAAGAACCTCAAGCGTTCATGGCCTCAATATATGGAGATAGGAGGGATGGACAAGTCGCAACTGATACAGAGGATGAGGAAGAGCAGAAGATTGAGAGGTTAGTACCTGCTTCAGAGACCAAAGTGTTAAGGTTGGAAACAACTAATACGATGAATACAAAGGACTTCATCACGTATATGGCTAAACTAGATGCTGAGAAGCATAAGGTACTATTGAATTTGAACTCTGTCGTTAATGCCTGTGTATTATGTACTAACCTTGCAGGGGAAGCTGAGAAATTGATAGAGTCATCTAACTTGATGACCGCTCAGCTTAAACTCTTAAGAGAAGAAAATGCCGCATTAAAACAGAGAAACTCTGAATAGGTAGTTAAGTCTAAATCTGATACTGAAGATATTAAAAAACTAAAAGATATAGTTAACGAGCAGAGTCAAATAATTGATTTGGCTCGAGAACATGTATCAGACTTAACTAGGAACACTTCCAAAAAGGAACAAGAATTAGCAGATGCTAGGGTTCGAATTGCAGATCTTAATAGGAAAATTGAACTTAGAAGATTCTCAGTTGAAACCTTAGACACTCTGCTAACTGTAGGAAAACAGCTAGGTGATCATCGTGGCATGGGATATACTGAAGTCCCACCACCTTATAACCATAATTACACATACTTAACAACTGAACCTGAGCTGTCCACGAGTGTTGATTCTACAATTCCTTTAGCAGTTCCTGACTTAGTAACAAGTACTGAGTCGACTAAGTCAGAGAAAGCTTAGACTATAAATAAGGAAAAAGAGTCAATACTAACTGAGATTTCCAGGACACTTAAACCAAATCTGAAAAAGAAAGTGTCTTTTGAAAGTAAAGGTGTAATGGAAGCAATCACAGAAAACGAGGAGTCTAAGACATTAGTTGAATTTGTTGATCCTAAAACTGAAAAAGATAAAAATGATAAGGGTAAACAAATAGAACAGGTCTCCTCTCTGACTTCTAGTAATTTGGAAAACCTAACCAATACCAAAGCTCCTAAGAAAGCTTTGGTAAAACGTTCGTGCTTCGTGTGTCATCAAAAAGGACACGTGGCAAGTGTTTGTCCGAACAAAAGTACATGAGTCAAACCAACACAGGTGAAAAAAGACCAATCACCTGTTAAAGCTAGTAGTTCTCAGGCTAAAATTCTTAAAACGCCTGAGATAACTAGTGTAAATCAGAAAATGGCAAGCGTTTTTCCGTAATGAACTTAAAATTAAGGAAAGTGCTAAAAACGTGGTTAGAAATGAGGAGGATCATAAACAAATGCCAAAATTTCAAAGATTTCAACCTCGTTTCCAACCAGTGCAGTTCTCGATGGATGATAGTCCAAAGAGCACTACTCCTGTCACAGGTAGCTCTACTGGAAAATCTATCAGGTCGAAAACTCCACAACGTTTTCAGACCCCCAAACAAAACGTTTCTAATCCAGATAATAATAATAGGAATTATCACAATTCACATTACAAATATCCAAATGAGGTTCTATCTACATCTAACCCAAGGCTAGTCAATCAGAAATTATTTCAAAAGTATCTTGAGAGAAGGCCTAGGGGAAAGGCCCACCATTCACCACCACGTGTGACTGCTTCAGTATCCAAGTCTCAAGATAAGAGAGAGGGCTACTTGAAAGAGTTCACATTTGTGGAGAATGGCCGACCCAAGACCGTCGTGGCTTGGGTTCCCCTTGATAACTAATGTTTATTTCTTGAGTGCAGGAGTTAACTAGACGTGCCATTAACTGGTGGTAGGTAGACAGCAGTTGCTCCAGGCACATGACAGGGGAAAGGCAGCTCATGGTGGATTTCGTGGAAAAGAAAGGGGGGCATGTAAACTTTGCTGGAGAGAAGGGAGGACAAATCACGGGGTCAGGAAACGTTACAAATGGGAACCGCTGTCTACCTAGAGTGGCACTTATCCTGAAATCGGGGTTTATCATTCCAGAAGAATGGATAGTTATGAGGGGACCAAGGAGGAATGACACTTATGTAATGGACATGAGTGTTGCTGAATCTTCATCGGCGTCGACTTGTCTACTATCTAAGACTTCGGAGACGGAATCTTAGTTATGGCATAGGAGGATGGCACACCTGCACTTCCAGAAAATGAACTATATAGTCCGGAATGAATTAGTGCAGGGTGTACCAGTACAGAGTTTCGGGCTAGAAGACAAATGCGTGTTGTGTCAAAAAGTGAAACAACACAAGAAACCTCACAAGTCAAAAACTCAGAACTCCATTGCTACAACTTTTAAACTTCTACATTTGGATCTATTCGGTCCAATCAATGCAAGGAGTATAGGCGGGAAACACTACTGCCTAGTAATCACTGATGACTACTCGAGATTCTCATGGGTGTTCTTCTTGAGTTCTAAGGATGAGACAGCTCAGATGCTGATGACATTCTTTACTCAAGTTCAACATCAATATGGTCGAGGTGTCAAGAAAATCCGTAGCGACAATGGTTCAGAGTTCAAGAATGCAGTGTTGAACGTCTACTGCTTAAGCAAGGGAGTTCAGCAACAATTCAGTGCACCTTACGAGCCACAACAGAATTGAGTCGCATAACGGAAGAACAGGACACTCATTGAAGCAGCAAGGACCATGCTGGCTGATTTAAAAATTCCCGTTATTTTCTGAGGTGAAGTAGTGAATACAGCCTGTAACGTGCTGAATAGGGTTCTAACCGTTAAAAGACTTACCAAAACATGTTATCAGTTTTTACACGGTCGAAAACCAAATTTAATAGGGTTTGAACCTTTTGGAGTTCCTTGTACTTTACTCAAAACAAGGAATCAACCGAAATTTGGTGAAAGAGCTGACGAAGGATTCTTCCTGGGTTATGATGTTGGTTCACCAAACATACGAGTTTTTAATAAGACTTCTGGTCGAGTGGAAATTGTATTCAATATACAAATCACCTCTTACACACCAGCTGTTCAAACCGGTCCGGAGTGGTTATTCGATTATGATGTTGTCTTCAAAACCTTCAGATGTTCCTCTCCTAAGTGATACTAGCACTTCCGAGGAACCTTCCGGGTTAGAATATGCGATACTGGATGATGGTGAAGATAATGGCTTTGCACCAAGATCCAGTATTCCAAGTTCAGAAACTTCAACAGTTAAAGGAAAGACAATTGTGATTGATCAGACAGAAGAAGTTGATCCTAGTTCATATGAACAAATTCACTCTTCAGAGACTACAAGTTCAGGGTAAGAAATTGTTGAAGAAGATGTAACAACTGAGGGGGAGATCGGATCGAATCTTGGGTCTGATATACCTGTTGACACTAAAGTCTCGACACGGGTTAACAAAGATCATCCAATTGACAATATCATTGGTGATCCTAGTTCTAGTGTAAAGACTCGTAGAGGAATTGTTGAAAGCACTAGCCTTTATGTATCGATCCAAGACACTGGAATAATACATAAATGTTTGTATAGTTGCTTTATATCACAAGTCGAGCCAAAGAATATTCAAATGGCTCTTAAGGACAATTCATGGGTTGAAGCGATGCAAGAGGAGGTCGCGCAATTCGAGAAGCTTCAAGTATGGAAGCTAGTTGATCTAGCCAAGGGAGAGTTTGCTATAGGCACCAAATGGGTGTTTAAGTGTAAACGCGATGATCGAGGAATTGTCACAAGAAACAAAGCCAGACTCGTAGTAAAATGATTCAATCAGCAAAAAGGGAAAGACTACACGGAGGTTTTTGCACCGGTAGCAAGGCTGGAAGCAATCAGATTGTTTCTAGCATATGCTGCATTCAAGAAGTTTAAAGTCTATCAACTGGATGTAAAGAGTGAATTTCTGTATGGGAAGGTACAAGAACTGGTGTATGTCGAACAACCGCTAGGGTTTACTGATCCAGATTATCCAAACCGTGTCTACAAATCGGACAAGGCTCTGTATGGTTTGCATCAAGCACCCTGGGCATGGTATGAGACTATGTCTACCTATCTTCTGGACAATGGGTTCAAGAGAGGACAAATAGACAATATACTGTTTGTCAAGTGGTAGAGGAAGGATTTTCTACTAGTACAAATTTACGTGGATGACATCATATTAGGGTCATCTGACGAGAGCATGTGTAGAGACTTTGAACAAGTTATGAAGCGCAAGTTTGAGATGAGTGCTATGGGGGAGCTGACTTTCTTCTTAGGATTGCAGGTTGATCAAAAGAATGATGGATTCTTTATCCATCAAACTAAATACGTGCATGAAATGCTCGCACGATTCAATATGGTTGACAGCTTGCCATTCAACACACCCGTACTCCAGAATCACAATCTCGGGCCAGACTTAGAGAGTACTGAAGATGTGGACCAGACACAATATCGGGCAATTATCGGCTCTTTCATGTATCTAACCACTTCTAGACCTAACATTATGTTTGTTGTTAGTTTATGTGCTAGGTTTTAGGCTAATCCAAAGGAGTCTCATATGAAGGCCGTAAAGAGGATATTGCGTTATCTGAAGGAAAAACCGAAGTTAGGTCTTTGGTATCCCACCGGAGGCGACTTTAACCTCTTGGCCTATACAGATTCAGACTACCGCGGATGTAACAAGAACAGGAAATCAACCTCTAGAGGTTGTCAGTTATTAGGAGGTCGCATTGTATCTTGGGAATGCAAGAAACAGACCTCGGTTGCTATCTCAACCTATGAGGCTGAGTATGTTGCAACCGGTAGTTGTTGTTCACAAATCTTGTGGATACAACAACAGCTGCGTGATTATGGGCTTAATAGTACTACCACTCCTATGATGATAGACAACGAATCCACAATCTCAATAACTAATAATCCTGTTAAGCATAGTAAAATGAAACATATCGATATACGACACCATTTTATTCGTAACTGTGCTGAAAAACAGATGATTAAATTAGTTAAAGTTCCCACAGACGATAATCTAGCCGACTTATATACTAAGGCTTTTGATAGATCCCATTTTGAATTGTTAGTACAACTAAATGGGATGATCAATCCTGAATAAGATATCTCCTGCATGTCTATCTATCTATTTGTTCGTTTCTATTTTTAGTAACTCTCTATTTTTAGTAACTTTCTATTTTTAGTAAGTTAGAAAAATTATTAAAAAACTTATGCGAGTCACTGTGCTAATGCAAAGAAATGATGAAAACATTACCCATGCCTAGAACATTATTATATGTGTGGCTTTAAGATGCAGTACATACACAGTCTAATGTACCTTAACATATAACGTGTCTAATACATTCATCATATGATGTATCGGTAGGCATCCAACATAAAGGTTCACAAGTACTTATAATACAAACTTTAAAAAGGAGATTATTCTATGCTAACTCTCGGTTGATGTATGACATTAGTCTTAATTCTTAGGTAATAGATAGTGCCATAATACATGGTAATTGGATTGAGCTAAGCAATTCATCTGGGAGATGTACTGACTGATTCTTCTACTACATCCAAACATATGTTAACCTAGTCTCGGTTAGTAGATCTTACACTAGAACAAACTAGACCGCGAAACAAAAAAACCGCTTTCAAGGTCTCTAATCAAACTAAGTCGCTTTGTTGTACGAAAGTACAGACCTGTCACCGCTGGTTTGATTTTAGATTTGCTTGTTTCTAACCTTAGTCAAGTCTAGTTAAATCACGTGTACAAGTGTGCACTCATAATATTTTAAGTACTTGGCTTTAAAGATGAAGTAAATTAAGGAGATTCAGTTCCTGGAATTATGGACATATCTTGATCCTAAGAGTATGTCACACGTGAGGGGCTCATAGATAATCATGAATAATAATTGATACTTGGAATTGATACATTCTGCGTGTTGTTTGTTTAGTGGATCACCATACCGATAATCGTCTTGAAATACTAGTCACGTGAATAATAATCTAGGAATATTAAAAGTTCCTAAACTGTGTATTGTACGCATTATGGTTAATACGATCTTTGTATCATTGACTCCACCAAAAAGAATGTGCATTCCAATATGAATAATTTCATATTTGTTGGTTATTTATTTTTTGTTATTTATTTCATAATTCTGGTCTATGCAAGGAGATACAAAATCAATTTTGATTACTACCAATGGATAAATCCCAAGCCTTAAGTATTATTTCATGTCGTGCTAGAAAATTACAAAGTTCGAAAATTTTAAAAGTTCAAAAAGGTCTAAGTTCACAAGTTCGTAAGAACTTGGACCAGATGGGTATAAAAGGGTTTGACTAAGTCAAAACCTTACCCATTTCAAACATTCGAACTTAGCAGCTCTTTGAACTTACACAGCCATTCGAACTTACGTCACTGTTGCATTCCAAATCTTCTATTTTGATCCGGTTTGGGTATTTGAATCCGTTAAACATCACCACATTCATATTACGCATCTAAGTAAGTCACCATTTCGTTAATCCATCCGTAAACACTGTTATAATTTAGGTATTTTTGGTTTTTAAAGAAAACCTAAAATAAAAATTCATACCGTGTTTGAGATTGTGGATTAAACTTGAATATACTTACTAAATTATGCCAACCTCACCTGCGCGCATCTATTTCAATCAATGGATTGTGTTTTTGTTAACATCATTTTTAAATTTGAAAAGGCAGATCATCGTTCGAACTTACAAGTTTGTACGAACTTGTTGAGTTCGTACGAACCCAGGTAACTGATACAAGTTCGTACAAACTTATGTACCTGTTACAAGTTCGTACGAACCTAGTTTGACCTTGGTCAAGTTCGTACGAACCTATGTAGTTTGAAAAATGAACTTTTTGAATAAAATTAATATATCATGTTTGTCATAGTCTGATTCGCACAAGTGGTTCTTAGAATGATTAACTTGATTATTTAACTTTATTATTGCCTATGTTTGGTGTGTTTGCTTGTCTTTCTTGCAGGTATGGCTGATCGACAATTTTTCAGTAAGCACAATCTGGCCATTTCCTTTGATCTCGAGGACCCGACAATCGAACACTACAGGGCATTCTAACATTTTTGATGCGCTCGAGGGTACACTATGCTCTCTCCCATTCGCGAACGCTAAGGATATCATATCTCCGTCAATTCTGGGCGAATGCGGTCTTTGACTGTGAGCCAAATCCCCCAGTCATTCGGACTCGGGAGGAAAATGTGGATATCGTATTTTCTGCAGCGTATCTACGACTTATTCTTCAACTGGGTACTGAAGCTCAGGAAAATGGCCCAACTTCATATTCTTTGGATCTCAGGGCTGGAGCTTTCCAGAGGATGGGATATGTTGGCGATGTTATGCATAGTCAATTCATCAAGAGCTACCTTTTCAGCCAATGGCGGTATCTTATGCATATACTGCTGGTTTCCTTTGGTCCGAAGAAGGCGGGTTTCGATACGATGAACCATAAGATGCAGTCGGGAATGGTTTCTCTTGTGTACAACAAACCATACGGATTCTCGCAATTTTTCTTTGATGAAATGGTTCAACAGATACGTGGCAGTGTCAAAGATCGGTTTCTGCTCTACCCAAGGTTTGTTATGATGATTATCAATGGGTTAGCACCGAATCTGCCCGCTATCGATCCCGTTGTGTATCTTTCAACGGTTGATAAGAAGATAATTGTTCATTGTCTGAGCCACAGTAGCAGACGTCCAACTGCTGAGCGACCTCAGGCTACTCCGTTGTTTGGGGCTGTCCTTAATGCTGAATATCCTCCACCACCGAATGATGGGTGGTTGGACGCACCCCAGGCCGAGGAAGAAGAACGTGTTCCTACTCCACCTCAGGCTGCTGCTCCTCAAGAGCACGAGGTGGTTGATGAGATTCTCCGCCAGTTAGAGCAACCCCAGGAGGGTCATCATATTGATCATGATATTGTTGAAGCTATCGTTCGAGATGTTCTTCAGGGGGAGCCTAGCACTGTTGTGTTAGCTGATGTAGACGCATATGTTCCTGGTCCACAGGCCGACATTGAGGCTGATTTGGCACAGATTGAGACATATATTGCCCGTGCTGATGAAGAGATGCGATCTGTAGGTGATGTGATGAGAAGTCTGGAAAGAGATCCGGAGGAAACTAAGAGTGATCCGAATAGTGAGGATCGTTCCACGCTGGCTTTTCATGGGTCACGCGTGATTCTTGCTCCACGTCTTAGTGAGAAGAGCAAAGGTAAACGTAAGCTGATTGAAGATGCAGATTATGTTCTTCAAGATGAAGCTGATGATGATTCTGATAACGATGACACCCCACTAGTTCGGGATTGGGAGAGCTGAAAATGTGATAGACCGTGAGAGATTAGAGTCAGAAGATGATGATATTCTTGATGGTGATTCAGAAGCTGATAAAGAGCCATCTCGAGCAGAGTTGAGAAATTTGTGGTTTAAAAAGATCGAAAAAGGAACCTGAACTTAAATTTAAAGAGATTATCAAAGTCAAAGGATTGGGAGAGCTGAAAAGAAGAATTATAAGCTGGTTTTATGACAGCGACCTGAAGCTGTTCATTATAAAGAGATATGATGGAATTCAATACTTAGAAAACAAATTGAAGGTTTTCAGTTCACTACCAAATATTGAACTTAAAGAGTTGGCTTGGCTAGATTTAATAAATCCGGGAGAAGATCCTTACGTTAGAACTATGGAACAAATTGTTAAGCGTGAAGGAAGATCGAACAAGTGTGTTGATTTAAAGCTGAAGGCAGGGAAAAGAGTTCAAGATTTGACAAAGATAGATCCGATTACAAACAAACCGTGGATAAAGATGATTTATAAACCAGTTAAATGTTTGAAGAAAGTTCCTTTGAAGAAAATGCCACAGAACATTCTGACTGAGCTTAAATGGTGGTACGTTGACAACAAGACAACATAAGCTGTTATGGAAGATGTTGATGGAAATGAGCTGTTAAGGGTGTATGACAGTTTACATCTGGTAAACTTGTCAAAAGATGATTTGATGAAGCTTCATGTCAACAATATTCTCTACAGAGATAGTTGGAGACACGAAGGCCAAAGATATCAGAAGGTGGTTAAAGTTTGTGTAGAAAGAGGATTGTAGGCAGGAAGTCAACTGAGCTGAATGAAGAATCAACATCAAGACTCAAGAAACTAGAGCTATTGTCAAGGGGGAGTCTGTTGGTACATATTTGGTGACAACAGCTTTCTAGTTTGTAATAGTTAGTTTGATATGTCTTTTGTAAATGTTTACTTTTATATGCTTTGTATGTAAGTTCGTACGAACTTAGGTAGGTACGAACTTAGGGTCATCCGAACGTACCTAAGTTCTTATGGGCCTGAGAGCAGTCAAGTTCGTAGGGTCCAAGCCCGTACGAACTTAGGTCCTTTATATAGATTACTTTACATGTTTGAAGTAATCAGTTGTTTTGTGTGTTTGTAAGTCAGAATAGAAGCAAGTTCGAATAACTTGTTAGGGTTTTGTCTTACGTTGAATGTAATTGATACTTACGTTCAATAAAAGTGTTCTTTACCATATTCGTGTTACTCGTTGATTATTGTTACGTGTGTTTAAGGATTCCGCACTTTACATACGTGATAACCTCGTGGATCCAGGTTTAGGGAACCTACACACATATATCGAAATATTAAATTACCACAAATTTTGGGATGTTACAATTATTATCATTATCTCCCCCATAGATAATACCCAATACATCATCTGCAGCAACATCAAGAAGAATGTTGAAAGATTTGAATACAGAATTGTAATCAAATAACCAGTCGGGTCCAGTACTTGTTTGTGTACCTCAGAAACGAAGACATTCTACCTCAAAATGTTCTTCAATTCTACTAGTAGCTTTATTGAATACACGTTTATTTGGCGAATTAATAGAATATCCAAGAAAGAAACCTTCAGTTGACTTTTCACTAAACTTGGACAAATAACCCTTTTGTATTCATGATCATGCATGGACACCCGAATGGTTCTAATAACTTACGATTTGGTTTTCGGTTCTTAAGCAATTCATAGCAAGTTTTATTCCGCTTCTTAACTGTCAACATCTGATTTAACACATAACAAGCTGTATTAACCGCTTCAGCCCAAAAAGTAATTGGAAGTTTAGAATATGAAAGCATAGTCCGGGCAACTTCTATTAAAGTTCTAATCTTCCTCTCCGCAACCCCATTCTGTTGAGGCGTTCTTGGAGCGCTAAATTGATGTTGAATGCCCTTTTGTAGACAAAACAATTCAAGATTATGATTCGTAAAATCCGTTCCGTTATCGCTTCTGATTTGTTTGATTTTTAGTCGACAAAGATTTTCCAACTTAAAAAATAGAAACTTCATAATTATTGTCACACCCCGCTAAAGCGGAAACACGAGATGTAACAGTACAATGATTTCACAATCGAAAATTACAAAAGATCACCGTTCAACGGTCTACAATTAATACATTACATAAGGTCTTACAAGCGTTTACAGCACAAAAGTAAATAATCTAAACATGCGATTACATCCAAAAGAGAAAATCCCGTAACGCTACAGCAGCATAGATCATATAACGGGTTTAGCTTCAATAAACAAGTGGTGACTAATTCCTGAAAAGCATGTAAAAGTAAACAGGTCAACTATGAAACATAGTTGGTGAGTACACAGGTTTTGTGTAATGAAAGACCCTTTTCCAGTGTTTACAAAGTCTAGTTTAAAAGTTCCACGTTACTAAGTGATTAGTTCGCAAAAGTAGTATGTTTAGTGTCGAGGCTCATACAAAGACGATAATCATCCGATAAGTTCTTGAAATCAATTTTTAGGATAGTCAAACGCTATTGCGCGGATAATTATAAAAGTAATTCGTTAAAACAAGGCTCATTTAAGAGCGATATTCATTTGATAGCTAGATTCATTTGTTAATCGATGTTTTGTTTGCAAAGGAGGTTTATTTAAGAACGATGCTCTTTTAGGAGCGATTCCCTTTTTGTACTCAATTAAAAGTCGTGATTCATTTATAACGCCCGCTCATATTTTCAAAGGAATATTTAAATCACGATTATAAAACTCAAGATATAGTGTTTAATAAGTTCAAGTTATGTTTATAAAACTCATATTGTAGTATTTAATAAGTTCACGTTACGTGTATAAAGCCAATGGATCATCAAATTAATATCAAAACGTTTAAAGTCTCAACGGATTATTATGTCGAAGTTCATACGAATGCGCGACGTTATTATGAAACCACGTTTATCATTGTCCAAGACCACATTGATTTATAGTATAAAACTCAGGTTATAAAATCTATGGTTTTAAAGAAATATGGTTTCTAATGACAAAGTCATTTTCAAGTTCGGGTCGTAAGGTTTATAGTTTCAAAGAAATGTCGTTTCAAACGACAAAGTCATTGTAAAGCTCGGGTCGTAAGTTCATAGTTTCAAAGAAATGTCATTTCAAATGTCAAAACGTCATACGTTTATAGTCGTTTATGAAATTTCTATGCTATCACGTTATAATGTATATAGTCACAATGAGTTATTATGCTTGAGTCCACAACCAAACCTACAACCCATAAACCTTTGCCCCAAAGAGAGATGCCCTATCGTTGGCATTTAGGATGATGGGATGCACTCACGTGGCCGCGTGAGTGGGGAGGTGGTCTCGCTCCCAAATAGTACTATTCATATGCATCATTTGGCTCATATAGAGTTAATGGTCGTGTAGATATACCGGGGACTTTAGATACGATAGAAAACAAGCATATAATCATGTTCGTATAAACGGAAAACATTCACGACATTATGTGTAATCAATACGACATTTTAACCATGTGAAGTATTCGAAAGTAAGCATAGCATATAGCATAGCATAGCATTTGTAAATCAAGGATAGCATTTGTAAAACGCGCATAGTATAAGCATAGCATTCGTAAATCAAGGATAGCATAAGAATAGTATTTGTAATCCAAATATAGTAGTTAGATCATATAGCATGCTTTTCACCCCAAAAATTTAAGTAAAACGTTAAAAAGAGGGGCTGTGTAAACTCACTATTGAGCGTGAGCGGAAGGATGGATGTAATGCGCGTGCCGACTGGGTTTGACTCCTATCCAAGTCCTAAGAACACAAGGTTTCTAATTAGTTTCTCGACTAATACGGTTTGTTAGGATTTCTTAGCTAGCTAATTAAATTACAAAGTGCCGTAAAAGTTTGAATTTCCATTTAATTTACGATGTCGGTAATTGTTCGAGTTGGGAACAAAATAATGGAAATATATGAATACAACATCTAAAAATGACCAAACTTGGTATGAAATATGAAATATAGTTCACAAATTTTCTGTGAAAATTTGGGGATTTTTAGACTTATGGATTATTTATAATCATTTTATGTCTAAAAAGTGGGATAATTATGGGAAAAATAGTAATTATTCACTTAAAATTCTGGAATTTTTACCAGATCATTTTCTACCAATTTTTAAGTTTGTGTAAAATTTTCAAGACGTTTTGAGCACTGAAACTTTGGTTCCCAACATTATGCGTTTTAACGAGACGTAAATCGGAAAACATATCAAAACACTTCCAAAGAGTGTGAAATTTTGAGGATGGTGTCATTTTCTGAGGAAAATGACACTGGAATTTTCCCATAATTATTTTATGTCCAAAAGTATTTTTCATGATTATTTCACCTTTTGTAGGCTTTATTTGCATTAATTTAGGAAAAATACTTATGTTTTTCCAAAAATTCCCATTTTTATTTTCAAGACTCTTTTCATGATATAGTTACAGAGAAAAATAATCCTCAAAATTTTAAGACGTTTTATCTAGCACTTATATATTTTTGAATCATCACAACACAAGTATTTGCAATTTACAAGATTACAACAATGCATGATGTTTGTTGGTGCACTTAGTGTGTCTGTCACTTGGTCTAAGTTTCGAGTTGTAATTATTTAGATCAACTACTGTTCATGCGATATTGCCAATATCGCTCAAGCGATATTGCCAATATCGCTCAAGCGATATTGTCAATATCGCTTAGTTACCTAAAATAGATAATTATATAAATAGTCGTTTAGGGTTTCAGATCTAATGTTGCTGAAATTCGTATTTGTGCAGCCTGTGTTGTTTCTCCAGTCAATCATCTGTAAATCACAATTGGTTTGTTTGATCAAATATATTATTGTGATTACTTTGTTACTTTGTGTTATGAAACGTACTTTGATTTAGCTTTTGATTTCCGCGCTTAAGCTATTGATATTGATTCATTGTGAAAAGGCCTGTCCTTTTAACGGTCCTACAATTGGTATCAGAGCCATTTAATCATTGGATTATTTGGTTTGAATCAATATTCGTTTACGTTTAGATTAAAAAAAAAAAAATTTCTGTCCTTTTGAGTGTCTTTAAGTGTTAAACTAATCATTTAGTGCTTGTGTTTAAGTTTCTGGATCTTTGTTCGTTGGTTTCAATCCTAAAACTTGTTTTGATCTTCGAAACTTGTGTTTTTAGGGTTTACAGCCGTTTTAGCGATATTGGAACTCAATATCGCCATTAGGGTTTCTGCGACATTGAAAGCGACATTACTCATTAATTTGAGCGATATCATTAAGCGATATTAGTTCAATATCGCCTAATTGATTTTAGCGATATTAACCCAATATCGCCTGGTTGATTTGTGCGACATTACTGCAATATCGCCTGTGATATCGCCTGTTCTTGTTTGATTTTGACTTTTGCTTTAATTAGCGATATTATTAGCGATATCAACAATATCGCTCATTTATCTAATTGATTTAAGCGATATTGTCAATATTGCTTTAGAGTCTTAAATTAATTTCTCATTATTTTTCAAAAGTTAATCAAATTTAATACTTTCTAAGATGTCTACTTTGCAAGCAGTCAATGCAATGTTGAAACACAATGCAGAGGTTGGGTCAGCAAATAAACCTCCATTCTTTGCTCCCGGAATGGAGTACTCTGAATGGAGAGGTCGTTTTTTGTCGTTTGTTGCGTTTACTGATCCGGAAATGGAAATATCATTACTAGAGAGATATGTGAGACCAGTTGCAAGTGGAGAGCATGTTGGTATTCCTCCACCAAAGCCTATTCGTTCTATGTCTGTAGAGGAACGTAAGGCATGGGAATGTGAACGAAAGGCTCACTCGGCTATCACCATGGCCTTACCAGCTGATGCTATGAAGATGTTTAAACAACATGACATAGCTTATGATCTATGGAACGGGATAGCTGAACGATGTGGAGGTACCACTGAGTACAAACAGAGTAAACTAGAGCTCGTGAAGAAACAGTATGATCTGTTTGATATTTTGAAGAACGAGACTGTGAAGGATCTTTTCTGTAGATACTCACGTCTTGTCAATGAATTAACTGAAGGTGGTTATAAGTTCAGTACTATAGAGGTCAACAAGAAGTTGCTAAATGCTCTACCTCCTCATTGGGAAACAAGAGTTTTGATGATGGAGAATGATCCAGATGTTCTTGCTATGTCTCTGGATCAGCTTATTGGAAAATTGGAAACCTGTGCTTTAGACATTCAGAAGAAAAGCACACGGTCAGGCACTCTGGTATCTGACAATAGCAACTTTGGCTATGGAAGTACCGCACTTCTATCTGGGCCATCTACTTCTGGAACGAAAATGACTTATACTTCCGGAAATCAGTCAACTGGAACATTTTCGTCGTTTCCAACTCAGTCGTCGTCTTCAGCAACTGCTTCTCAGAATGAGCATGCAGTAATATTTAATGCTTTTCTCTCATCCTATGATGATTTTCTCTCTAAGAGAATTAGCTCGGTGGATCTTACCGATGAGGATTTTGCTCAAGTGGATCCCGATGAATTAGAAAGAGTGGATCTGCGTTGGAACATGGCCATGCTGACACGAAGGACTAAGACTTATCTAAGACGAACGGGTAAGAGATCTCTTGAAGATGTGTCTGACAAAACCAGCATGGGTTTTGACAAATCCAAGATCAGATGTTATAGGTGCCAAAATCTTGGGCACTTTGCTAGAGAATGTGAGAAGGCTAGACAACCACCTTCGGGTTTTACTAAGCCTTCTCCATATAAGAAGGACACCGAAGTAGCTAAGGCTGCTATTTTGTTAGAAGAGGAAGCTGCTTATGATTTTTCTGCCATGGATGATCAAGAAAACCTAGCTCTTATGGCGGGTATTCAAAATGAGGTAGAATGTGATTCCTTCTTCTGTGAAAACTGTCTAAAGTTAACTGGCAAAAACAACAGGCTCATTGTAGAAAATGATAGGTTAAATACAGATTTAACTAAACTCATTGAAGCAAACAACGTTTTGAAACAAAATGAAAAAGTCTTTGGAGTCAATCAGACAACTATGATTGAAGAAAAGAAAGAGTTAAAAGCTATGATTTATAATAAACAAGATGAAATTGATAGTTATCTTAAACTGATTGCTCATCTTAAAAAGGAACTTGCTGAAACTCAGGCTGACAATGTTGATTTAAAACGTAAGCTTGCTAATATATCAACTTCTAGTATGGTCTTTGCTGATATCCTGCAAAATCAGCGAACTGATACAAAGAGCAAGACAGGAATTGGTTATCACAATCAACCTCCTCCTTCAAATTTGAATCAGCCTATTCTCCGTCAGGATGAAATCAAAGACTATGTTCCTTCTGTTTTTAAAAAGGAAAATGATTCTGTTGTTAAACCAGTTAATGTTAACAGTGATAATCAGCCCAAATCTCTTAAGGCTGATGTTGAAAAATCTGTCAATGTTAAGGATTTTAATGGTAAGCGGACTGAACCGCTTAAAGTTGTGAGTTCAAAGAAGGCTAAACTTGTTATGCCTAAAATTGAACAAATTAAGTTTATTTCTTCAACAAATGTTGAAGAAGTGGTTGAGGTTGAGGATGTAACTTATGAGGTTAATCAAAAGGTTAAAAAGAATAATTTTAAACCTGAAAACTTCATTTTTACTAATGAAGATAGAGATGCAATGTGTTCTAAAAGGAAATCAGTAATCCAGGAGAACTCTTATAATGATAAAGTTTTAATCAAAAATTATTCTCCAAAGATTACTTCAAAGGTAAAAGCTTTTACCCCAACATGTTCACATAAGTGCTCATGTGTAGTAAAGGTATCTGAGAGTAAACCTCGTACGGTTTCTTCTTCACCAAAACCACTATCTGTCTCGGATCGAACTTTTCAGGAGAGACGATCATGCTTCTACTGTAAGAAGCAAGGTCATCTCATTAATCAATGTCCATTGCTTGCTAAGAAATGGGCATCGCGAAATAATCCACAAAAATCCAGAGTTCGAACTGTTCAAAAATCAAAACAAACTGGATTATTTCAAAATGCTCAAATCTCTAAAGCTAATAACGTTACACCTACTAAATCTTTAATTAGAAAGGTTGACGTTAGCAAAAAGCAACCATTGGTCTCTCCAAAATTTTGGAAAGAAAAAGTTGTAGAAAATAAATCTTCAACTAATATTGTCACATCTTCAAAAGATAAAGATTTTATGAAAAACAAAATCTTAACTGATGTGATAATATTTGATGAGATTTCAGGAGTACCCAAGTCTATAAAGGCTTGGGTCTCCATTTCAAACTAACATTCTTTTTATTTGTGTTGTGACAGTCATCAGGTCAAAATAGCAAGTGGTACGTTGATAGTGGCTGTTCGCGACACATGACAGGCAATATCTCCCTTCTTTCTGATGTTAAACCTTTCAATGGGGGACATGTTGCCTTTGCTGGTGATTCTGGAGGTACCATTACAGGAGTTGGAACTCTTACAAATGGACTAGTGAGCTTTGAGGATGTAAATTTTGTCGAGGAGCTGAATCACAATTTGATAAGCGTCTCTCAAGTTTGCGACAAGAAGTTCACTGCTGCGTTTACAGATTTGGAATGTTTAATTTTGAAGCCGGGATTTGTGATTCCCGAGGAATGGATCTTGATTAGAGCACCGAGAGTGAAGAACTCTTACATTTTGGACATGAGGACAGTGGAAGCTGAGGAACACACCTGTCTTCTAACCAAGGCCTCTTCGAAGGATTCATTGTTGTGGCACAGGAGGATGGGTCATATTCATTTTAGGAAAATGAATTATCTGGTGAAACACAATCTTGTTGAAGGTATTCCTAAACAAACCTTTGCTTTGGAGGATGATTGTGTGTCCTGTTTAAAGGGTAAACAGCACAAAAAGCTTCACAAATCCAAACAAGTTAATTCCATTAAAGCACCTTTGGAATTACTTCATATGGATTTGTTTGGACCCGTTAGCACGAAGAGTATTGGGGGTAAGTCGTATTGTCTGGTCATAACAGATGATTACTCTCGCTTCTCATGGGTTTTCTTTTTGCGTACAAAGGATGAGACATCAGATCTTCTGACCTACTTTTTCGATCGTCTTGAGAACCTGTGCAGTTTGAAAATTAAAAGGATACGTAGTGACAATGGAACGGAATTCAAGAATAAATGTCTTGAACTATACTGTCTACGTAAAGGGATTGTTCATCAGTTTAGTGCAGCAAGAACTCCACAGCAAAATGGAGTTGCTGAGAGAAAGAATAGAACAATAATTGAAACTGCTCGCACTATGCTGTCGGATTCTCATCTGCCAATCACCTTCTGGGCAGAGGCAGTAAACACGGCATGTTATGTTCTCAACCGTGTACTGATGAACAAGAAAAGAAACAAAACTTGTTATGAGTTGTTTAATAACCGGAAACCAAACCTTAAATTTTTGGAACCTTTTGGATGTCCTTGCTCCATTATGATAACAAAGGATAAGGTTTCAAAATTCAGTGAAAAAGCGTTTGATGGCTTGTTTCTAGGTTTCTCGGTTAACTCTCCTAACAAGAGGGTCTTCAACAAGGATACTGGGAAGATTGAAGAACATTTTGAGGTAAAATGCTTAAAGTATACGGAGTCTCCTAAAGGAAAAGGTCCGGATTGGTTGTTTGAATATGATCATTTGTTCAACTCATTCAACCTTCCTAAATTAGTTGAAGTGGACCAAGTTGTAACTCTTCTTCATGGGTTACATCTTAGTCCTGATAACTCTTCATATACACCTTCTTCCAGTGTGACTCCGGATACTATTCAACCTCACCAATCTTCTCCTTCGGCTGTTCCTGAGAGTTCTTCTGATAATCAACCGCCTGAAGCTTCTCCTGCTGGTGTTGATGATATGAACGCCTCTCTTCCTAATTTTGAAGAAGATCCTCTCGCTCAAGAGGTTGAGCTAAACAATTTGGAAACAAACCTCACACCTGATCCAATACCCATCTCTCGGATTCACAAGAATCATCCTATTGAGAATATTATTGGAGATCTGGATTCAGGTATTAAGACAAGAAGTTCATCAGCAGTGATTGGAGATCTGGATGCAGATGTCTCCTCTGAAGATCCATCAAATTCTGATGATCTTGAGTGTTTAAAAGCTGATATTGAAGAATGCTTCTTATCCCAAATGGAGCCATCAAAGATCGATCAGGCTCTAAAAGATTCACATTGGGTTGCTGCTATGCAAGAGGAGTTGCAACAATTCGTGAAGCTAAAGGTTTGGGATTTAGTGCCACTTCCCAAAGGTGTACACCCAATTGGAACTCGTTGGGTGTTTCGTGTTAAGCGTGATGATAGGGGAGTGGTCATTCGCAATAAGGCTAGGCTTGTTGTGCAAGGGTATACACAACAAGAAGGTTTGGATTATGATGAAGTCTTTGCACCTGTTGCCAGGATGGAATCTATTCGTATATTCCTAGCCTACGCCACTTTTAAGGGGTTTCGCGTCTATCAGTTAGACGTAAAGAGTGCGTTCCTATATGGAAAGGTGGCTGAAGAAATATATGTTCGACAGCCTCCCGGTTTTGAAGATTCTAACCATCCAGACTTTGTGTGCAAGCTTGATAAGGCTCTTTATGGTCTTCATCAAGCTCCGCGTGCATGGTATGAAAGGTTGGCAACGCACCTTATTAAGAATGGATTTGAGCGTGGTACCATCGACAACACTTTATTCATCAAGAGAACTGGCAAAAGTCAATTGCTAGTTCAAGTTTATGTGGATGACATAATCTTTGGTTCAACTGATGAATCCTTATGTCGTCACTTTGAAGCGATTATGAAATCGGAATTCGAAATGAGTGCGATGGGGGAGTTGAAGTTCTTTCTTGGGGTTCAGGTTGATCAATCCTCAAAGGGAACCTACATTCATCAATCTAAGTATGTTAACGATATGTTAACACGATATGATTTGCATGATTGTAGAGAATATGGGACTCCTATTCCTATAAACCACAATCTTGGACCAGATGAAGATGAGGAACTTTGTGATGCAAAGTTATATCGGTCGATGATTGGATCTTTAATGTATCTTACTGCATCCCGACCTGATATAGTTTTTGCTGTCTCCTTATGTTCAAGATATCAGTCCAAACCCATGCTTTCACATCTGAAGGCGGTCAGACGGATTTTCGGATATCTCAAGAATAGACCTACTCTAGGTCTATGGTATCCAACAGAGAAGACATTTTCTCTCACAGCTTTCTCAGACAGTGATTATGGTGGCTGCAGTTTAGACAAGAAGTCTACGTCCGGAGGATGCCAGTTTCTCGGATCACGATTAGTATCATGGCAATGCAAGAAGCAAACAACAGTGTCAACTTCCACAGCGGAAGCTGAATATATTGCTGCTGCCAGCTGCTGTTCACAAATTTTGTGGATTCAGCACCAACTTCGTGATTATGGTTTACTCTTGACTATGACTCCATTATTTATTGATAATACTGCTGCTATCTGCATAACTAAAAATCCCGTACATCATTCTAAAACCAAACACATAGAGATTAGGTTTCATTTTATACGGTATTGCTATGAGAAACACTTGATTGACCTTGTTCAAATTGTAACTGAGAAACAAAATGCTGATCTGTTTACCAAGGCCTTCTCTAGAACTAGATTTGACCAACTGATTGACATGATTGGGTTGCGCTTCTTTCAGGACAAACTGTAAACTGTGACAAAACTTTTCTGTTGCTTATTTCTTTAATTCTGCATACAGCTGTTCATCTGGCAATAGCCACTCTTTATGTTTCTTAACATTAAAGAAAAGCATTATTGCAACATTTATAAAAGACGTTTAGTTGTGTCTGTAAACAACTAGGGAAATGATAGTACCTTAGGAGACACTCTTCAATTGACAATATTATGTGTTATCCTTGATGTATCAGTAGGTTTTTCATGTATATGTTATACTTATCCTTCTAGACATCAACCTACTTGCACGATGTATTGGTAGACATTATCATACTCATTCTTCATCATCTAAGAAATCTCTTAATCTGTGTATGATCTTTCGTGATGATCATCATATGATGTATGACAATGCGTCTTAATTCTTATGTGTCAGCTTGCCATGCTTCTATTAACTTGAGTTTGTATATGACAACATTTGGGGATTTATGCTGTCTGTTTCCTTTGTTGTACGTTTGTACAGACCTGGTCTCAGTCAGTATACTTTCAAAAACACTGCAAACTTAAGTCAAAAGTACTTTCAAATCTTATAAAATCAAAGATTGCTTACGCGGTCGCCAAATGGTTTGACCAAGTTTGGTTTTGCAAACACCTGAATCAAGTGTATGTCGCTTTGTTGTACGCAAGTACAGACCTGTCACCGCTGGCTTGATTCTTAAAAATGTTGAATTCAAATGCTTTCTCTAATCAATCGAAGTTTTGAGCATGACTGGATACTAAGGGTATATCTATGTGAGATTCACGGAGTTTTTATTCACTCTAATAATAACTGTTAACTTTGAGGTTTGGGTATGTTACATGTTTAAGTGGATTACCGATAATCGTCCTGTTCATGCTTGTCTCCTTGGCTAGTTAACAGTATGTGATAAATTTAAATTTGGATCTCTATACTGATAATCAAATTAACATTTTAAAATTGTTTTGCGAATTTGTCTTTCTAATATGATCCCTAATACGACATAATTTTATTTCGTCTTGTGTATTATTATTTAAAAAAAAATAAAAAAATAAAATAAAATAAAAAAAATAAATAAAAAAAAAAAAAAAAAAAAAAAAAAAAAAAAAAGAGGTTTGAACAGTATGCTGTGTGTGTTATATTTAATTTTAAAAGTTTATTTAAATTTTATTTTTATCTTATTTTATTTTATTTTTAGCGATATTGTTTTAATTTTAGCGATATTGTTTTAATTTTAGCGATATTGTTGATTTCTAGCGATATTGATGCATTTTAGCGATATTGTAATATCGCTGATTCAGATATTTATTTCAGCGATATTGTCTAGCGATATTGCAATATCGCTGAAATTCTAATTTTATATAAACAAATATCTGTCACACTATTCGATACGTTTTCAAAATCATACGAGCGATATTGTGTGCGATATTGAGAGCGATTTTAGCGATATTGTGAATTTCATCGATTTCTCTTTCGGTTTCACTCCAAATCCAAATCAAACCGCTTTTCTGTGTTCGTCTGTGATTATTACATCAACTGGTATGTGCCCATTGCCTTTTATTTTAATTTTAATACCATATTTGCTAAGTGTGTGTTCGGTTTACTGTGTTATTTGTATCTGCGTTTTATCTGTCGAATTAGGGTGTAAAAACTAGTATAACTTGTTCCCTGCATCTCATAGATACTCGTAGCATAGTTTGTTTGGTTTAGATCATCTTTTTTCTGTGAAAAAATTTGGATTCTGCCCGTTCGCTGATGTCATAGCGATATTGTGGGGCGATATTGTAATATCGCCCAAATTAGGGTTTTGATTTTAGCGATATTGGCCCCAATATCGCTTAAATTGGATTAATTTCCAAACTGTTAAATTTTAGCGATATCATGCCAATTTTTCTAATTTTAGCGATATTGTTCAGCGATATTGTGATATCGCTGAAATTGATTCGTGATATTGTGCAATATCGCTCCTTTTGGATTAATTTCCAATATCGCCGATTTCAATCAGACTTTGTCAATTTTGTCTGATTTAAGCGATATTGCATTCAATATCGCATAAATCAATTTATGCGATATCAGTGTCAATATCGCCTAAATCAGAAAGGGCTTATTGGGCCTGGCCCAAACTTTTGCTGAACTGGTCCAGTTTTCCAGTCTAATTGAATTTGTGGCCTGTTCTCGATCCGATTACTCACTGCTTTTGAGTTTTTTATTGACTTGTTTTGCAGACATGGAAGATTTCGCGCAGTTTGATATCAAGTGTGACGTTCGTCACAATATTACTGCTTTTCTAGACGGATCCAAAGACTCTGCTGAGCCTTTTCGGCCTATGATCGCATTTCTACGAAGGTCACGTATATTTACTGCTATTTCGGCTTCCACGACCATATACAGAGACCATATCGGTCAATTTTGGCGGAATGCTGCTGTGAACAGTGATTTGGGCTATACAAGACTGATTTCGACGGTCCACGGACGTCAAATCATTATTTCAGAACAGTTGATTCGTGATGTTCTTCAGTTTGAGGATCATCCCGATATGTTGATCCAGTTCTCGCACGAATTTATTGTGGGTGCAATGGATCGTATGGGATATGCTGGTCCACATTCGGATCAGTATCGCAAGGGAAATTTGACGCGTGTCTGGAGGTGGCTTATGCACATTTTTATCTTGTGCCTCTCCAATCGCAAAGCTGGGTACGATGGTGCTAGCTTTCGCACGGTCTCTGCAATGCTCGCCCTAATCTACAACAAACCATATAATTATTCGGGCTATATCTTCAGGTCTATGGTTGATAATGCTAAACTAGGGGATAACAGATGGTATATGTATCCCCGATTTTTACAACTGATCATCAACCATGAGCTCCCGGGATTGGCGACTGATGCCACCCGCATATACAGGCAGACTCCGATGTCCAATCGGATATTTGGGGTCATGAGCTCTAATGGAAAGGGGGTTCCAATTCCCCCTGATACGCCTTTGTTCGGTCATATTCTTGACCCGAACTATCAACCACCGGCCAACGATGGATACTTAGATCCGGTGGTTCGTCAACCTGAATTCTCTGATGAAAATCTTGCAGACGTCCCTGTACAAGCTACAGAAGACCCTCTTCAGGGTGTTTATGTAAGTGTCACATCACAAGGTGACTTACATCGATTACATGTCCACGGGGACACATCTGAAGGGTCGTCTGACTCTACGTCTTCTGGTCCTCCTGGTGGCATAACCGAGAGTGACTCTGAGGGTTTGGTCCCGCCTCCTCACGAAGTTGAACATCTGAGGCGGATCAACCCTCAACGATATTTGAGGATTCAGAGACGCATTGCTGAAGGAAGGCAGTATATTCCTCTTAAAGACAAAAGAGTGAGGACTGATGCTGAAACAGAATATGTGCCTCCTCTTCCCAAGAAGTCGAAGATTGCTCGGGAAATTGCTACATCCTCAAGGCCACAAGATGCACCGAGCGTAGACATTCCGTTCAACCACTCCCCTCGGTCATCCAAGAATTGATGAAAAGGCTGGATGCTATGCAACACACTCTGGACTCCCAGGCTGCCGTGATACAAATACAAGATACAAGACTTGCAGCAGTGGAAAAAGAGAATGAGATTCTTAGGTCTAGGGTTGTTCTTTTAGAGTCACAAGTGGTCGTTTCGGGGGAGATAGGTGATAGGGAAAGACCAAATGTAACTCCCCCTGAAACAGAAAATGTAAATGTTGAATCAGGTAATGAAACGGCACCACGTTTAGATTATTTCTCGTTTGAGGAAATACCTGGACAACCAAGACCACTGGCTGTTGACTATTCGGATGCAGATTTGACTTATCTTGCACGAATGGTCAACAGATCTGAGTTTGAAAGGGAGGATACACCAGAAGCAGATTCAGATTGTGAGACTGAAGATGAAGCTTTCGATGAAGATGAATTTTATTATGGTGCTCCCATTGTTGAGTCTGATTCATCCGAAGAAGAAGATGATGAATCAACTGATGACTGGACGGAACCTCAGGCTGAAATGCCTGAATCTCCAAAGGTTCCTGAAACCGCTGAAGAAAGATCGGCTCGTCTGGCTTCCTGGTGGCCACAAGGAAAAGAAAAGATTGCACCTGTCACGTGCAAGTCTTATAAGGTTAGGGGAAGATATAAAGGATTAATCAAGAGCTGGAAGGTTCTGGACTCGAGGTTCGCAATCAAGAGAACCGATGGCGTTCAGTATTTCAAGTTCTCATTCAAGAAACTGAGCTCCCTGCCTAAAGGAGAACTAAATAGGATTGCTCAGTTACAGCTGATAAATCCAGACAGAAATACTCGTGCAGACTTCATCCAGAGTACAATTCAAAGAGAAATCCGTACTAAGAGATACAGTTTTATAAAGCCGACGTTGGGTAAACGAATCTATTACAAGAACCAGCTAGATCCTGCTACAAATCAGCCTTTAATCAGAATGCGCTATCCTAAAGCTGATTGTGTAAAGAGGATCGTTCTGGAATCAATTCCCCTAAATTTTCTAAGAAGATTTCACTATTGGGAATTTGACAGCCAGACTGGAGAAGCTGTACTGGTTTTTGTGCCAGAAAGTGTTGAACCTGAGAAGGCTTCTCTCTATGGGTTGAAAAAGACGCAGTTTAGAGTTTTTGATCCTATGAGCTTGATAAATCTATCAAAGGAGGATATGAGGAAGCTGTTCGACAACAAGATAAGGTATTACAGAGGTAATCCGACGAATGAAAAGCTTGCTCAACAATTCCAAAGAATTGTCGATATCTGCGTCACCCATGGAATCCACGCGGGTGGAAAATTTCCCGCTGGATGGGTTTGAAGACTGAAACCTTTTGAAGACCAAGCTGAAGACACGGGGGAGTTTGTTGGTGCACTTAGTGTGTCTGTCACTTGGTCTAAGTTTCGAGTTGTAATTATTTAGATCAACTACTGTTCATGCGATATTGCCAATATCGCTCAAGCGATATTGCCAATATCGCTCAAGCGATATTGCCAATATCGCTCAAGCGATATTGCCAATATCGCTCAAGCGATATTGTCAATATCGCTTAGTTACCTAAAATAGATAATTATATAAATAGTCGTTTAGGGTTTCAGATCTAATGTTGCTGAAATTCGTATTTGTGCAGCCTGTGTTGTTTCTCCAGTCAATCATCTGTAAATCACAATTGGTTTGTTTGATCAAATATATTATTGTGATTACTTTGTTACTTTGTGTTATGAAACGTACTTTGATTTAGCTTTTGATTTCCGCGCTTAAGCTATTGATATTGATTCATTGTGAAAAGGCCTGTCCTTTTAACGGTCCTACAATGTTCATGCATTTTCTAAAAATACTTAATCATCAAGATAAATTCCTATCTTTTTATAATACTGAGATATACATGTTAGGAGTCTAAAATAATTTTTCTTAGATTTATAGAACACCTTAAGACCCATGAACAAGTATCACAACAAGGTGCTCACAGAAAAGTTACTGTTTACGCATCAGTTTTGTGTGATACATTTGGAGGTCGTAAACTCAATGGATTTGAGTGATACCAGTGGGGTTTTAAAGGTAAGACATTAAGCTAAATTCTAGAAGAAAAATCAAGATTTTTGGACCATTATTCACTGAGTTATGGTTGTTTCAAGTAGGGTCAAAATCTGGACAGATTGCATGCATGACAAAGTGATCTTTTTAGTGTGATTTCACTACCAAACGATTTTTAGACCTCATCCAAAGATTGAAGTCTTGTCTTTTATGCATGAACATGTGTTTTACAGAAACATAAACATATTTTAACATTTTAACCATTTATTCTAGCAAGAACATGTAAATAAACTCTATAACATCAAAAAGTCGACTTTTTCGGTTTGATTTCGGTTTGATCATGGGTTGCCCTTTTGTTTTAACACTTAAACAAGTGTAAGGGAACCTACAAACCATCAATCCTTGTATGAGAATTTTTGCCATGAAAAAGGCATAAAATCCATGTTTTTACAAGAATCAAAGTAGGAAATTGCAAGAATGGAAGCTAGAGATGGTGTGCATACCTTAGAAAGTTGGTTTAGGTGTATGAACACCTTCAAAGATATGATTTAAGGATGGATATTCTCTGGAGTTTAGTGTGTGAAAAGAGAGGTTTTGTGTGTGTTTTCTTGAGAGAAAATGAGAGAAATGATGAGAGGAAGAGTGTGTAAGTGGTAGAAGACTTTTGCATGGAATATAAGTGGTTAGTGGAGAGGTTGAGTGGAAAAAAAGAGAGAGGGAAAGGGGGGTCCGGTTTTGGGTCATTAAAATGAGGTTTTAAACTTATTTTTTTGTCAAAATAAAATGTATATTAGTTTTAGTATTTATTTGTATTAAAATTGCACAAGTCTTATACATTTAAAGGCTTTAAATTGTGTTGTTTTTGTGCTTAATATTAGGGTTGTAAAAATTGATGTTCTAAATTTATAAAATACTTCAAATTGTATTTTAGATTGTTTATAATGGATATTCAAGTATTAGTTTGTCGGATTCGAGTTTCGTTTATTCGATTCGGGTCGCGTTTGCCGAGTTACGGAATTTCGGTTAATTCCGATTTTTGTGATGTCTTTGTGATTAAAGTTTGAGTCATGAAACTTTATCTTATAAGTTTATAACATTCATCAAAATGTATTTGATTCTATCACGATTGACATTCGCGAGTCAATTAACCGATTTTCGGTTGCGTTCACTGAGTTACGGAATTTCCGGTTAAATTCCGATTTTTGCGATATGATAACTATTTTGTGATGACTTATGAAATTTAATTTCACTTGTTTTCTTTGGCACTTTGTAACCTAATTTTGTGTTCCTCACAGTCTTAAAGTTCGCTAAGCAATCTCCTAGAACGTTGCGCGATTTCGGTAACTTACGATTTCGGTACTTAAGGAGTCGTAACCTAGACTTTTCACTAGGATTTTAGAGTGCTGTAAACGTAATTAGATAGACTAGGAATTTAAATGCGTTAATGACCTGAGATTTTTGACGGTTGTCACAGTCTCCCCCAGTTAAAATGAATTTCGTCCCGAAATTCAACTGGTCATGCTGTGAAATTCAGTTCGTGAATAGATGAGGGTATTTCTGTTTCATGAAATCCTCTCATTCCCAAGTGTATTCAGGTCCGCGCTTAGAATTCCATCTGAATTTGAAGATTGAGATTTTGCTACGTCTCAAACGTTTAACTTCCTTGTCAAGGATTCCAGTCGGTTCTTCAGTGAAGTGTAAGCGATCGTCGATTTGGATTCCCTCTATGGGTAGAATGTGCGATTCGTCAGCTAGACATTTCTTAAGGTTCGATACATGGAACGTGTCGTGAATCGCACCTAATTCTATTGGTAACTTAAGTTTGTAAGCTACCGGACCGATTCGTTCGATGATTTCATAAGGTCCAATGTAGCGTGGGCTTAACTTGCCTCTTTTGCCGAAACGAACCATCCCTTTCCAAGGTGATACTTTTAAGAACACTTTATCACCGACTTGGAATTCTAGTGGTTTTCTACGGTTATCTGCATAGCTCTTCTGCCGATTCTGGGCAGTCTTAAGTCAATCTCGGATAATCAAGACTTTGTCGGTAGTTTCCTGGATAAGATCGGGTCTTGTTAAGTGTTTGTCACCTATTTTGTACCAACTCAAAGGTGATCGACATTTTTGTCCGTATAACTGCCTCATAAGGGGCGCATTGTATGTTGGTGTGGCAGCTATTGTTATATGAGAATTCTACCAACGGTAAGTGAATATCTCAACTTCCTCCAAGGTCTAACACGCATTCTCGAAGCATGTCTTCAATGTTTGGATTTTTCGCTCGCTCTGCCCATCCGTCTAAGGATGGTAAGCCGTACTTAGGTTCAATTGCATACCCAACACTTTCTGTAAGGATTGCCAGAATCGTGACATGAAACGGCTATCTGTATTAGAGATAATGGAAACAAGCACTCCATGGCGCGACACAATTTCCTTAATGTAAATTCAAGCGAGTTTCTCCACGTTATAGTCCTCTCAAATGGGTAAGAAGTGAACGGATTTTGTCAATCGGTCAACGATATAACCCATATAGTATCATGTCATTTAGGAGTTCGAGGTAATTTAGTGACGAAGTCCATCGTTATTTGTTCCCATTTCCATTGGGGTATCTCTGGTTGTTGCAACAACCCTGATGGTTTATGATGCTCTGCCTTAATTGTAGAGCAAGTCATGCATTTTGCGATGTAAACGACGTTGTCTTTCTTCATTCCGGCCCACCAGTAGTATTCTTTAACATCTTTGTACATTTTGTCGGCCCCGGGGTGAATCGAGTATCGTGACTTGTGGGCTTCTCCCAAAATCAAGTCTCGCAAATCATAGTCCTTGGGTATCCAAACCCTGTCTTTAAAGTACTTCACCTCGTTAGACTTGGTTTCGAGTTTTTGCTCAAGGCCGTGCAAGGTTTCTTTCTTCCGATTCTCGGTCCTTAAGGCCTTTTCTTGAGCAAGTTGAATTTGAGTTTTCAGACTAGTTTGCACGAGTATTACGCATGCTCGTACTTGTGAGGGCTTAACTCTTTCTTTTCGACTTAGCGCATCTGGTACTACATTGTCCTTGCCTAGGTGGTATCGAATTTCGCATTCGTAATCATTTAATAACTCCACCCACCTCTTCTGGCGCATATTGAGCATCTTTTGCTCTAAAATATGGCATAGACTCTTGTGATCCATGTATATCGTGCACTTAGTTCCATAGAGGTACTGTATCCAAATCTTAAGTGCAAAGACTACAGCTCCCAACTCCCAATCGTGGGTTGTATAGTTTTCTTGTGGGTTTTAAGTTGTCGGGACACGTATACTATGACTTTGTCCCTTTGCATTGACACACATCCAAGTTCTTGGTGTAAAGCGTCGCAGTAGATTGCGAAGTCGTCTGATCCTTCTAGTAATGCCAAGATTGGCGCGTTGCATAACTTATGCTTCCACTTTTGGAAAGCGTCCTCCTATGGCTTTCCCCAGACAAAACGCTTGTCCTTTTGTGTCCGCGTGGTTAGCGGTTGTGAGATTTTGGAGAAATTCTCGATGAATCTCCGATAATAACCAGCTAAACCCAGAAATTGTCTAATTTCTGTTGGAGTTCTAGGGCTTCTCATTTCTTAACAGCTTCAACCTTAGTTGGACCTACTTGAATCCCATCCTTGCCGACTACGTGGCCGAGGAAACGTACCTCTCTAATCCAAAACTCGCACTTGGAGAGTTTGGCGTACAGTTTCTCATCCCTAAGCAGTTCTAATATCCACCTGAAGTGTTGTTCGTGATCCTCTTCGCTTCATGAGTAGATGAGTATATCGTCGATGAATACTATCACGAATTTATCTAGGTATGCTCTACATACTCTTTCATTAAATTCATGAACACTGTAGGTGCGTTTGTTAGACCGAATGACATAACCATGAATTCATAATGTCCCTATCGGGTTCGGAAGGCGGTTTTGGGTATGTCCTCATCATGGACTCGTAGCTGATGATAACCTGACCGTAGGTTGCAGCTGATCGAATAGATCGTCGACTCGAGGGATAGGGTATCGATTTTTGATCGTTAGTTTGTTCAACTCTCTATAGTCGATACATATTCGTAACGGTCCATCTTTCTTCTTAACGAATAGGACTGGGGCTCCCCATGGTGATGAACTAGGTCGTATGAATCCTTTCTCCAGGAGCTCTTGAAATTGATTCGATAGTTCTTGCATCTCTGCAGGTGCTAGGCGGTACGGTGCCTTAGCTATTGCGGCAGCTCCTGGTACTAGTTCAATTCGGAATTCGACTTGTCTAGGCGGGGGTAGTCTAGGTAAGTCGTCTGGATATAAGTCGGGGTATTCGCGTACTACTGGAATATCTTGTGTACATTTACTTTCTGACTCCTCTCGACTATGTGTGCCAGAATAGCAAGATACTCCTTCTTCAGGTATTTACGAATCTTTATGGATGACACCATTTTCAACCTTCTTCCGTCTGATCTCTTAGTCTTTCATCCTCGTCTACATGTATTATCCCAATGTTCTAATTCTTATCGACTTTTTCGTCTATCTCTTCCATATGAACTACCTCCTCATCAAGGTATTCGTACTGAGTCCGTTCCTCATGGATTGAGTCGTTGTCAGAAAAGTAATCGTTCATAATGAGGCCTGCAATTTCCCATGACAGTGCGTCCTAATATTAGTGACAAAATAAAGATTTTCTTTTTGTACGAACTTGACCTTAAAGAATTCTCACGTATGATGTACAAGACTTGAAATTTCTACTAATAATAATCGTGTAGGTAAACAAAACGTCTAAGGATTTTCATTACATTAAACCAACGTCTTTTACATGGTTTTTGAATAGGACGTGTATCATAATAGTCTTTTTAACAAAATCTTAGCACCAAAATTTTAATTTCAAAGTCGTTAAAACGTTAGGGGAGACTAAAACAAAAATGTTTTTCTTGTACAAAATTTTTAACAATCTGTGTTTTTGTCACTAAGCACTTCGATCATCTCTAAACCCGGAACATAGTACTCAAAATAACAACACCAATGTGAGCGACTCAAGTCCTCCAACTAACAAGGATAGCAACATCATCCTCCTAGTTGTGTTCTTCTCCGCACTTGCTGCCACTCGTGCCTTGGTCGTATACTCCGACAATTGCTCTAACCTATCTGTCTGATCGTACATCAGTTGCTGCTAATGATCTATTCTCATTTGGCAATTATTAGTTCTAAGGTCATGTACCGGATTCTTTGCACTTCTTCCCAAGATAGGCCAGACGTGGGCCTTACTGACGTTTCTATGACCTCCCGTGGTATCTCACTAGTCTCCTGAGGCGGCGGTGCCATCGACACTCTCCTCAGTATCGGAACTCTCTTTCTGACCATATGCCTAATGTGCGGTCCTTGGGGAAATTGGTTGGGGTAGCACTGGTGTCAGATGATACTTTTGAAGTGTTGATAGTTACTTCGTGTCTAAAATCGGTTTTCAAAGCGTTGCTCGTGCGATGAGTCTGCTTTTCTATTAAATTATGTCGCTTCTACTAGAATCTATCTTCGATGGGCACTTCTTGCCTGTTTAATTTGAAGTTCGGTGGTTACGACGTTGATACTACGTGCTATCCGGAAGGTCATATCAAAGTTTCGTGATTTCGGGATTTCGGAAATGACTCTCGGAGGTTTCGCGGCTGTGGACGTAGCACTCTTAAAGATAATCGGGTGAGTATGGCGACGGTCTTACGTGCGGTGATTTTTCGAGCGTACGCCTAATAACGGTGACTGGGATAAAACGGGTGTAGGTGACGTATCATTGCTCATTTCGTGTGGGGATTCGTTCTCCATCGAGGGCTCCTCTTCCTCGGGTTCGGTGTTAGGCGTCAAACAGGACAGTTGGCCAATTCGATGGCGTGGAATGAGAAACGCGACGTAATAAGAATATCAAAAGTGACCTCAACTCCTAGAGTTATATCAACTCCTAGCATATAAAGGTACTCAACACACTTAAAGAAATCGTACTATCTTAAGTGAGTTCTAAAGCGTACCCTATTCCTATAACCAATTCCGATCTTGCATCGTTTCTCCTTTAATTGTACATAGTTGATCAGGCTATGTTAAATTAAATTCGAAGGATGCAACACCTGAACGAGTCATACTTAAAGGGGTACTAATCTTAGTGGTTATAGTTTCTAGGTTTTCCCTAAGGAGAACCGGTGTTTCTATAACCTTCGGCTCTGATACCATTTTCTGTCACACCCCGCTAAAGCGGAAACACGAGATGTAACAGTACAATGATTTCACAATCGAAAATTACAAAAGATCACCGTTCAACGGTCTACAATTAATACATTACATAAGGTCTTACAAGCGTTTACAGCACAAAAGTAAATAATCTAAACATGCGATTACATCCAAAAGAGAAAATCCCGTAACGCTACAGCAGCATAGATCATATAACGGGTTTAGCTTCAATAAACAAGTGGTGACTAATTCCTGAAAAGCATGTAAAAGTAAACAGGTCAACTATGAAACATAGTTGGTGAGTACACAGGTTTTGTGTAATGAAAGACCCTTTTCCAGTGTTTACAAAGTCTAGTTTAAAAGTTCCACGTTACTAAGTGATTAGTTCGCAAAAGTAGTATGTTTAGTGTCGAGGCTCATACAAAGACGATAATCATCCGATAAGTTCTTGAAATCAATTTTTAGGATAGTCAAACGCTATTGCGCGGATAATTATAAAAGTAATTCGTTAAAACAAGGCTCATTTAAGAGCGATATTCATTTGATAGCTAGATTCATTTGTTAATCGATGTTTTGTTTGCAAAGGAGGTTTATTTAAGAACGATGCTCTTTTAGGAGCGATTCCCTTTTTGTACTCAATTAAAAGTCGTGATTCATTTATAACGCCCGCTCATATTTTCAAAGGAATATTTAAATCACGATTATAAAACTCAAGATATAGTGTTTAATAAGTTCAAGTTATGTTTATAAAACTCATATTGTAGTATTTAATAAGTTCACGTTACGTGTATAAAGCCAATGGATCATCAAATTAATATCAAAACGTTTAAAGTCTCAACGGATTATTATGTCGAAGTTCATACGAATGCGCGACGTTATTATGAAACCACGTTTATCATTGTCCAAGACCACATTGATTTATAGTATAAAACTCAGGTTATAAAATCTATGGTTTTAAAGAAATATGGTTTCTAATGACAAAGTCATTTTCAAGTTCGGGTCGTAAGGTTTATAGTTTCAAAGAAATGTCGTTTCAAACGACAAAGTCATTGTAAAGCTCGGGTCGTAAGTTCATAGTTTCAAAGAAATGTCATTTCAAATGTCAAAACGTCATACGTTTATAGTCGTTTATGAAATTTCTATGCTATCACGTTATAATGTATATAGTCACAATGAGTTATTATGCTTGAGTCCACAACCAAACCTACAACCCATAAACCTTTGCCCCAAAGAGAGATGCCCTATCGTTGGCATTTAGGATGATGGGATGCACTCACGTGGCCGCGTGAGTGGGGAGGTGGTCTCGCTCCCAAATAGTACTATTCATATGCATCATTTGGCTCATATAGAGTTAATGGTCGTGTAGATATACCGGGGACTTTAGATACGATAGAAAACAAGCATATAATCATGTTCGTATAAACGGAAAACATTCACGACATTATGTGTAATCAATACGACATTTTAACCATGTGAAGTATTCGAAAGTAAGCATAGCATATAGCATAGCATAGCATTTGTAAATCAAGGATAGCATTTGTAAAACGCGCATAGTATAAGCATAGCATTCGTAAATCAAGGATAGCATAAGAATAGTATTTGTAATCCAAATATAGTAGTTAGATCATATAGCATGCTTTTCACCCCAAAAATTTAAGTAAAACGTTAAAAAGATGGGCTGTGTAAACTCACTATTGAGCGTGAGCGGAAGGATGGATGTAATGCGCGTGCCGACTGGGTTTGACTCCTATCCAAGTCCTAAGAACACAAGGTTTCTAATTAGTTTCTCAACTAATACGGTTTGTTAGGATTGCTTAGCTAGCTAATTAAATTACAAAGTGCCGTAAAAGTTTGAATTTCCATTTAATTTACGATGTCGGTAATTGTTCGAGTTGGGAACAAAATAATGGAAATATATGAATACAACATCTAAAAATGACCAAACTTGGTATGAAATATGAAATATAGTTCACAAATTTTCTGTGAAAATTTGGGGATTTTTAGACTTATGGATTATTTATAATCATTTTATGTCTAAAAAGTGGGATAATTATGGGAAAAATAGTAATTATTCACTTAAAATTCTGGAATTTTTACCAGATCATTTTCTACCAATTTTTAAGTTTGTGTAAAATTTTCAAGACGTTTTGAGCACTGAAACTTTGGTTCCCAACATTATGCGTTTTAACGAGACGTAAATCGGAAAACATATCAAAACACTTCCAAAGAGTGTGAAATTTTGAGGATGGTGTCATTTTCTGAGGAAAATGACACTGGAATTTTCCCATAATTATTTTATGTCCAAAAGTATTTTTCATGATTATTTCACCTTTTGTAGGCTTTATTTGCATTAATTTAGGAAAAATACTTATGTTTTTCCAAAAATTCCCATTTTTATTTTCAAGACTCTTTTCATGATATAGTTACAGAGAAAAATAATCCTCAAAATTTTAAGACGTTTTATCTAGCACTTATATATTTTTGAATCATCACAACACAAGTATTTGCAATTTACAAGATTACAACAATGCATGATGTTCATGCATTTTCTAAAAATACTTAATCATCAAGATAAATTCCTATCTTTTTATAATACTGAGATATACATGTTAGGAGTCTAAAATAATTTTTCTTAGATTTATAGAACACCTTAAGACCCATGAACAAGTATCACAACAAGGTGCTCACAGAAAAGTTACTGTTTACGCATCAGTTTTGTGTGATACATTTGGAGGTCGTAAACTCAATGGATTTGAGTGATACCAGTGGGGTTTTAAAGGTAAGACATTAAGCTAAATTCTAGAAGAAAAATCAAGATTTTTGGACCATTATTCACTGAGTTATGGTTGTTTCAAGTAGGGTCAAAATCTGGACAGATTGCATGCATGACAAAGTGATCTTTTTAGTGTGATTTCACTACCAAACGATTTTTAGACCTCATCCAAAGATTGAAGTCTTGTCTTTTATGCATGAACATGTGTTTTACAGAAACATAAACATATTTTAACATTTTAACCATTTATTCTAGCAAGAACATGTAAATAAACTCTATAACATCAAAAAGTCGACTTTTTCGGTTTGATTTCGGTTTGATCATGGGTTGCCCTTTTGTTTTAACACTTAAACAAGTGTAAGGGAACCTACAAACCATCAATCCTTGTATGAGAATTTTTGCCATGAAAAAGGCATAAAATCCATGTTTTTACAAGAATCAAAGTAGGAAATTGCAAGAATGGAAGCTAGAGATGGTGTGCATACCTTAGAAAGTTGGTTTAGGTGTATGAACACCTTCAAAGATATGATTTAAGGATGGATATTCTCTGGAGTTTAGTGTGTGAAAAGAGAGGTTTTGTGTGTGTTTTCTTGAGAGAAAATGAGAGAAATGATGAGAGGAAGAGTGTGTAAGTGGTAGAAGACTTTTGCATGGAATATAAGTGGTTAGTGGAGAGGTTGAGTGGAAAAAAAGAGAGAGGGAAAGGGGGGTCCGGTTTTGGGTCATTAAAATGAGGTTTTAAACTTATTTTTTTGTCAAAATAAAATGTATATTAGTTTTAGTATTTATTTGTATTAAAATTGCACAAGTCTTATACATTTAAAGGCTTTAAATTGTGTTGTTTTTGTGCTTAATATTAGGGTTGTAAAAATTGATGTTCTAAATTTATAAAATACTTCAAATTGTATTTTAGATTGTTTATAATGGATATTCAAGTATTAGTTTGTCGGATTCGAGTTTCGTTTATTCGATTCGGGTCGCGTTTGCCGAGTTACGGAATTTCGGTTAATTCCGATTTTTGTGATGTCTTTGTGATTAAAGTTTGAGTCATGAAACTTTATCTTATAAGTTTATAACATTCATCAAAATGTATTTGATTCTATCACGATTGACATTCGCGAGTCAATTAACCGATTTTCGGTTGCGTTCACTGAGTTACGGAATTTCCGGTTAAATTCCGATTTTTGCGATATGATAACTATTTTGTGATGACTTATGAAATTTAATTTCACTTGTTTTCTTTGGCACTTTGTAACCTAATTTTGTGTTCCTCACAGTCTTAAAGTTCGCTAAGCAATCTCCTAGAACGTTGCGCGATTTCGGTAACTTACGATTTCGGTACTTAAGGAGTCGTAACCTAGACTTTTCACTAGGATTTTAGAGTGCTGTAAACGTAATTAGATAGACTAGGAATTTAAATGCGTTAATGACCTGAGATTTTTGACGGTTGTCACAGTCTCCCCCAGTTAAAATGAATTTCGTCCCGAAATTCAACTGGTCATGCTGTGAAATTCAGTTCGTGAATAGATGAGGGTATTTCTGTTTCATGAAATCCTCTCATTCCCAAGTGTATTCAGGTCCGCGCTTAGAATTCCATCTGAATTTGAAGATTGAGATTTTGCTACGTCTCAAACGTTTAACTTCCTTGTCAAGGATTCCAGTCGGTTCTTCAGTGAAGTGTAAGCGATCGTCGATTTGGATTCCCTCTATGGGTAGAATGTGCGATTCGTCAGCTAGACATTTCTTAAGGTTCGATACATGGAACGTGTCGTGAATCGCACCTAATTCTATTGGTAACTTAAGTTTGTAAGCTACCGGACCGATTCGTTCGATGATTTCATAAGGTCCAATGTAGCGTGGGCTTAACTTGCCTCTTTTGCCGAAACGAACCATCCCTTTCCAAGGTGATACTTTTAAGAACACTTTATCACCGACTTGGAATTCTAGTGGTTTTCTACGGTTATCTGCATAGCTCTTCTGCCGATTCTGGGCAGTCTTAAGTCAATCTCGGATAATCAAGACTTTGTCGGTAGTTTCCTGGATAAGATCGGGTCTTGTTAAGTGTTTGTCACCTATTTTGTACCAACTCAAAGGTGATCGACATTTTTGTCCGTATAACTGCCTCATAAGGGGCGCATTGTATGTTGGTGTGGCAGCTATTGTTATATGAGAATTCTACCAACGGTAAGTGAATATCTCAACTTCCTCCAAGGTCTAACACGCATTCTCGAAGCATGTCTTCAATGTTTGGATTTTTCGCTCGCTCTGCCCATCCGTCTAAGGATGGTAAGCCGTACTTAGGTTCAATTGCATACCCAACACTTTCTGTAAGGATTGCCAGAATCGTGACATGAAACGGCTATCTGTATTAGAGATAATGGAAACAAGCACTCCATGGCGCGACACAATTTCCTTAATGTAAATTCAAGCGAGTTTCTCCACGTTATAGTCCTCTCAAATGGGTAAGAAGTGAACGGATTTTGTCAATCGGTCAACGATATAACCCATATAGTATCATGTCATTTAGGAGTTCGAGGTAATTTAGTGACGAAGTCCATCGTTATTTGTTCCCATTTCCATTGGGGTATCTCTGGTTGTTGCAACAACCCTGATGGTTTATGATGCTCTGCCTTAATTGTAGAGCAAGTCATGCATTTTGCGATGTAAACGACGTTGTCTTTCTTCATTCCGGCCCACCAGTAGTATTCTTTAACATCTTTGTACATTTTGTCGGCCCCGGGGTGAATCGAGTATCGTGACTTGTGGGCTTCTCCCAAAATCAAGTCTCGCAAATCATAGTCCTTGGGTATCCAAACCCTGTCTTTAAAGTACTTCACCTCGTTAGACTTGGTTTCGAGTTTTTGCTCAAGGCCGTGCAAGGTTTCTTTCTTCCGATTCTCGGTCCTTAAGGCCTTTTCTTGAGCAAGTTGAATTTGAGTTTTCAGACTAGTTTGCACGAGTATTACGCATGCTCGTACTTGTGAGGGCTTAACTCTTTCTTTTCGACTTAGCGCATCTGGTACTACATTGTCCTTGCCTAGGTGGTATCGAATTTCGCATTCGTAATCATTTAATAACTCCACCCACCTCTTCTGGCGCATATTGAGCATCTTTTGCTCTAAAATATGGCATAGACTCTTGTGATCCATGTATATCGTGCACTTAGTTCCATAGAGGTACTGTATCCAAATCTTAAGTGCAAAGACTACAGCTCCCAACTCCCAATCGTGGGTTGTATAGTTTTCTTGTGGGTTTTAAGTTGTCGGGACACGTATACTATGACTTTGTCCCTTTGCATTGACACACATCCAAGTTCTTGGTGTAAAGCGTCGCAGTAGATTGCGAAGTCGTCTGATCCTTCTAGTAATGCCAAGATTGGCGCGTTGCATAACTTATGCTTCCACTTTTGGAAAGCGTCCTCCTATGGCTTTCCCCAGACAAAACGCTTGTCCTTTTGTGTCCGCGTGGTTAGCGGTTGTGAGATTTTGGAGAAATTCTCGATGAATCTCCGATAATAACCAGCTAAACCCAGAAATTGTCTAATTTCTGTTGGAGTTCTAGGGCTTCTCATTTCTTAACAGCTTCAACCTTAGTTGGACCTACTTGAATCCCATCCTTGCCGACTACGTGGCCGAGGAAACGTACCTCTCTAATCCAAAACTCGCACTTGGAGAGTTTGGCGTACAGTTTCTCATCCCTAAGCAGTTCTAATATCCACCTGAAGTGTTGTTCGTGATCCTCTTCGCTTCATGAGTAGATGAGTATATCGTCGATGAATACTATCACGAATTTATCTAGGTATGCTCTACATACTCTTTCATTAAATTCATGAACACTGTAGGTGCGTTTGTTAGACCGAATGACATAACCATGAATTCATAATGTCCCTATCGGGTTCGGAAGGCGGTTTTGGGTATGTCCTCATCATGGACTCGTAGCTGATGATAACCTGACCGTAGGTTGCAGCTGATCGAATAGATCGTCGACTCGAGGGATAGGGTATCGATTTTTGATCGTTAGTTTGTTCAACTCTCTATAGTCGATACATATTCGTAACGGTCCATCTTTCTTCTTAACGAATAGGACTGGGGCTCCCCATGGTGATGAACTAGGTCGTATGAATCCTTTCTCCAGGAGCTCTTGAAATTGATTCGATAGTTCTTGCATCTCTGCAGGTGCTAGGCGGTACGGTGCCTTAGCTATTGCGGCAGCTCCTGGTACTAGTTCAATTCGGAATTCGACTTGTCTAGGCGGGGGTAGTCTAGGTAAGTCGTCTGGATATAAGTCGGGGTATTCGCGTACTACTGGAATATCTTGTGTACATTTACTTTCTGACTCCTCTCGACTATGTGTGCCAGAATAGCAAGATACTCCTTCTTCAGGTATTTACGAATCTTTATGGATGACACCATTTTCAACCTTCTTCCGTCTGATCTCTTAGTCTTTCATCCTCGTCTACATGTATTATCCCAATGTTCTAATTCTTATCGACTTTTTCGTCTATCTCTTCCATATGAACTACCTCCTCATCAAGGTATTCGTACTGAGTCCGTTCCTCATGGATTGAGTCGTTGTCAGAAAAGTAATCGTTCATAATGAGGCCTGCAATTTCCCATGACAGTGCGTCCTAATATTAGTGACAAAATAAAGATTTTCTTTTTGTACGAACTTGACCTTAAAGAATTCTCACGTATGATGTACAAGACTTGAAATTTCTACTAATAATAATCGTGTAGGTAAACAAAACGTCTAAGGATTTTCATTACATTAAACCAACGTCTTTTACATGGTTTTTGAATAGGACGTGTATCATAATAGTCTTTTTAACAAAATCTTAGCACCAAAATTTTAATTTCAAAGTCGTTAAAACGTTAGGGGAGACTAAAACAAAAATGTTTTTCTTGTACAAAATTTTTAACAATCTGTGTTTTTGTCACTAAGCACTTCGATCATCTCTAAACCCGGAACATAGTACTCAAAATAACAACACCAATGTGAGCGACTCAAGTCCTCCAACTAACAAGGATAGCAACATCATCCTCCTAGTTGTGTTCTTCTCCGCACTTGCTGCCACTCGTGCCTTGGTCGTATACTCCGACAATTGCTCTAACCTATCTGTCTGATCGTACATCAGTTGCTGCTAATGATCTATTCTCATTTGGCAATTATTAGTTCTAAGGTCATGTACCGGATTCTTTGCACTTCTTCCCAAGATAGGCCAGACGTGGGCCTTACTGACGTTTCTATGACCTCCCGTGGTATCTCACTAGTCTCCTGAGGCGGCGGTGCCATCGACACTCTCCTCAGTATCGGAACTCTCTTTCTGACCATATGCCTAATGTGCGGTCCTTGGGGAAATTGGTTGGGGTAGCACTGGTGTCAGATGATACTTTTGAAGTGTTGATAGTTACTTCGTGTCTAAAATCGGTTTTCAAAGCGTTGCTCGTGCGATGAGTCTGCTTTTCTATTAAATTATGTCGCTTCTACTAGAATCTATCTTCGATGGGCACTTCTTGCCTGTTTAATTTGAAGTTCGGTGGTTACGACGTTGATACTACGTGCTATCCGGAAGGTCATATCAAAGTTTCGTGATTTCGGGATTTCGGAAATGACTCTCGGAGGTTTCGCGGCTGTGGACGTAGCACTCTTAAAGATAATCGGGTGAGTATGGCGACGGTCTTACGTGCGGTGATTTTTCGAGCGTACGCCTAATAACGGTGACTGGGATAAAACGGGTGTAGGTGACGTATCATTGCTCATTTCGTGTGGGGATTCGTTCTCCATCGAGGGCTCCTCTTCCTCGGGTTCGGTGTTAGGCGTCAAACAGGACAGTTGGCCAATTCGATGGCGTGGAATGAGAAACGCGACGTAATAAGAATATCAAAAGTGACCTCAACTCCTAGAGTTATATCAACTCCTAGCATATAAAGGTACTCAACACACTTAAAGAAATCGTACTATCTTAAGTGAGTTCTAAAGCGTACCCTATTCCTATAACCAATTCCGATCTTGCATCGTTTCTCCTTTAATTGTACATAGTTGATCAGGCTATGTTAAATTAAATTCGAAGGATGCAACACCTGAACGAGTCATACTTAAAGGGGTACTAATCTTAGTGGTTATAGTTTCTAGGTTTTCCCTAAGGAGAACCGGTGTTTCTATAACCTTCGGCTCTGATACCATTTTCTGTCACACCCCGCTAAAGCGGAAACACGAGATGTAACAGTACAATGATTTCACAATCGAAAATTACAAAAGATCACCGTTCAACGGTCTACAATTAATACATTACATAAGGTCTTACAAGCGTTTACAGCACAAAAGTAAATAATCTAAACATGCGATTACATCCAAAAGAGAAAATCCCGTAACGCTACAGCAGCATAGATCATATAACGGGTTTAGCTTCAATAAACAAGTGGTGACTAATTCCTGAAAAGCATGTAAAAGTAAACAGGTCAACTATGAAACATAGTTGGTGAGTACACAGGTTTTGTGTAATGAAAGACCCTTTTCCAGTGTTTACAAAGTCTAGTTTAAAAGTTCCACGTTACTAAGTGATTAGTTCGCAAAAGTAGTATGTTTAGTGTCGAGGCTCATACAAAGACGATAATCATCCGATAAGTTCTTGAAATCAATTTTTAGGATAGTCAAACGCTATTGCGCGGATAATTATAAAAGTAATTCGTTAAAACAAGGCTCATTTAAGAGCGATATTCATTTGATAGCTAGATTCATTTGTTAATCGATGTTTTGTTTGCAAAGGAGGTTTATTTAAGAACGATGCTCTTTTAGGAGCGATTCCCTTTTTGTACTCAATTAAAAGTCGTGATTCATTTATAACGCCCGCTCATATTTTCAAAGGAATATTTAAATCACGATTATAAAACTCAAGATATAGTGTTTAATAAGTTCAAGTTATGTTTATAAAACTCATATTGTAGTATTTAATAAGTTCACGTTACGTGTATAAAGCCAATGGATCATCAAATTAATATCAAAACGTTTAAAGTCTCAACGGATTATTATGTCGAAGTTCATACGAATGCGCGACGTTATTATGAAACCACGTTTATCATTGTCCAAGACCACATTGATTTATAGTATAAAACTCAGGTTATAAAATCTATGGTTTTAAAGAAATATGGTTTCTAATGACAAAGTCATTTTCAAGTTCGGGTCGTAAGGTTTATAGTTTCAAAGAAATGTCGTTTCAAACGACAAAGTCATTGTAAAGCTCGGGTCGTAAGTTCATAGTTTCAAAGAAATGTCATTTCAAATGTCAAAACGTCATACGTTTATAGTCGTTTATGAAATTTCTATGCTATCACGTTATAATGTATATAGTCACAATGAGTTATTATGCTTGAGTCCACAACCAAACCTACAACCCATAAACCTTTGCCCCAAAGAGAGATGCCCTATCGTTGGCATTTAGGATGATGGGATGCACTCACGTGGCCGCGTGAGTGGGGAGGTGGTCTCGCTCCCAAATAGTACTATTCATATGCATCATTTGGCTCATATAGAGTTAATGGTCGTGTAGATATACCGGGGACTTTAGATACGATAGAAAACAAGCATATAATCATGTTCGTATAAACGGAAAACATTCACGACATTATGTGTAATCAATACGACATTTTAACCATGTGAAGTATTCGAAAGTAAGCATAGCATATAGCATAGCATAGCATTTGTAAATCAAGGATAGCATTTGTAAAACGCGCATAGTATAAGCATAGCATTCGTAAATCAAGGATAGCATAAGAATAGTATTTGTAATCCAAATATAGTAGTTAGATCATATAGCATGCTTTTCACCCCAAAAATTTAAGTAAAACGTTAAAAAGATGGGCTGTGTAAACCCACTATTGAGCGTGAGCGGAAGGATGGATGTAATGCGCGTGCCGACTGGGTTTGACTCCTATCCAAGTCCTAAGAACACAAGGTTTCTAATTAGTTTCTCAACTAATACGGTTTGTTAGGATTGCTTAGCTAGCTAATTAAATTACAAAGTGCCGTAAAAGTTTGAATTTCCATTTAATTTACGATGTCGGTAATTGTTCGAGTTGGGAACAAAATAATGGAAATATATGAATACAACATCTAAAAATGACCAAACTTGGTATGAAATATGAAATATAGTTCACAAATTTTCTGTGAAAATTTGGGGATTTTTAGACTTATGGATTATTTATAATCATTTTATGTCTAAAAAGTGGGATAATTATGGGAAAAATAGTAATTATTCACTTAAAATTCTGGAATTTTTACCAGATCATTTTCTACCAATTTTTAAGTTTGTGTAAAATTTTCAAGACGTTTTGAGCACTGAAACTTTGGTTCCCAACATTATGCGTTTTAACGAGACGTAAATCGGAAAACATATCAAAACACTTCCAAAGAGTGTGAAATTTTGAGGATGGTGTCATTTTCTGAGGAAAATGACACTGGAATTTTCCCATAATTATTTTATGTCCAAAAGTATTTTTCATGATTATTTCACCTTTTGTAGGCTTTATTTGCATTAATTTAGGAAAAATACTTATGTTTTTCCAAAAATTCCCATTTTTATTTTCAAGACTCTTTTCATGATATAGTTACAGAGAAAAATAATCCTCAAAATTTTAAGACGTTTTATCTAGCACTTATATATTTTTGAATCATCACAACACAAGTATTTGCAATTTACAAGATTACAACAATGCATGATGTTCATGCATTTTCTAAAAATACTTAATCATCAAGATAAATTCCTATCTTTTTATAATACTGAGATATACATGTTAGGAGTCTAAAATAATTTTTCTTAGATTTATAGAACACCTTAAGACCCATGAACAAGTATCACAACAAGGTGCTCACAGAAAAGTTACTGTTTACGCATCAGTTTTGTGTGATACATTTGGAGGTCGTAAACTCAATGGATTTGAGTGATACCAGTGGGGTTTTAAAGGTAAGACATTAAGCTAAATTCTAGAAGAAAAATCAAGATTTTTGGACCATTATTCACTGAGTTATGGTTGTTTCAAGTAGGGTCAAAATCTGGACAGATTGCATGCATGACAAAGTGATCTTTTTAGTGTGATTTCACTACCAAACGATTTTTAGACCTCATCCAAAGATTGAAGTCTTGTCTTTTATGCATGAACATGTGTTTTACAGAAACATAAACATATTTTAACATTTTAACCATTTATTCTAGCAAGAACATGTAAATAAACTCTATAACATCAAAAAGTCGACTTTTTCGGTTTGATTTCGGTTTGATCATGGGTTGCCCTTTTGTTTTAACACTTAAACAAGTGTAAGGGAACCTACAAACCATCAATCCTTGTATGAGAATTTTTGCCATGAAAAAGGCATAAAATCCATGTTTTTACAAGAATCAAAGTAGGAAATTGCAAGAATGGAAGCTAGAGATGGTGTGCATACCTTAGAAAGTTGGTTTAGGTGTATGAACACCTTCAAAGATATGATTTAAGGATGGATATTCTCTGGAGTTTAGTGTGTGAAAAGAGAGGTTTTGTGTGTGTTTTCTTGAGAGAAAATGAGAGAAATGATGAGAGGAAGAGTGTGTAAGTGGTAGAAGACTTTTGCATGGAATATAAGTGGTTAGTGGAGAGGTTGAGTGGAAAAAAAGAGAGAGGGAAAGGGGGGTCCGGTTTTGGGTCATTAAAATGAGGTTTTAAACTTATTTTTTTGTCAAAATAAAATGTATATTAGTTTTAGTATTTATTTGTATTAAAATTGCACAAGTCTTATACATTTAAAGGCTTTAAATTGTGTTGTTTTTGTGCTTAATATTAGGGTTGTAAAAATTGATGTTCTAAATTTATAAAATACTTCAAATTGTATTTTAGATTGTTTATAATGGATATTCAAGTATTAGTTTGTCGGATTCGAGTTTCGTTTATTCGATTCGGGTCGCGTTTGCCGAGTTACGGAATTTCGGTTAATTCCGATTTTTGTGATGTCTTTGTGATTAAAGTTTGAGTCATGAAACTTTATCTTATAAGTTTATAACATTCATCAAAATGTATTTGATTCTATCACGATTGACATTCGCGAGTCAATTAACCGATTTTCGGTTGCGTTCACTGAGTTACGGAATTTCCGGTTAAATTCCGATTTTTGCGATATGATAACTATTTTGTGATGACTTATGAAATTTAATTTCACTTGTTTTCTTTGGCACTTTGTAACCTAATTTTGTGTTCCTCACAGTCTTAAAGTTCGCTAAGCAATCTCCTAGAACGTTGCGCGATTTCGGTAACTTACGATTTCGGTACTTAAGGAGTCGTAACCTAGACTTTTCACTAGGATTTTAGAGTGCTGTAAACGTAATTAGATAGACTAGGAATTTAAATGCGTTAATGACCTGAGATTTTTGACGGTTGTCACAATTATACCCAAGAAAATCTTGAAAAATCATCAGTGACTACCAACCAGTAAGATTTACCACCAATACTTTTAACATTGACTGGTCCAAACAAATCTATGTGAAGAAGTTCCAATGGGATCTTATTAGAGTTACCAATTTCAACATATGTGGCTTCTTGCTTTGCTTGCCCTTCTTGCATGAAACACAATAATCATATAGCAAGGACGTATGCTTGGGTACACCCTCTACTAGATCGTTTTTCACTAGAAAATTCATATTTCTGAAATGAATGTGTGCCATTCGCCGATGCCATAACAAAGAATCTCTTTCCGATGCTTTTGTAAGAAGACAAGTAAATTCTAAAGAAGACTGTACATTACCCATATTTAAGGCATATATGTCTTTTCTGCTTGGAGCTCTCATTAAAATCCAATCTTCTAAAATCAGAAATCTTTTCTTCAAAATATACATTCGACATCGTGGAACACAGTTGTATACTTCTTAAACTTGTGAAACACTGAGCAAGTTGTGTTGTAATTGCTCGCAGTAATTGACCTTTTCAAAACTAGTTCTTCCATTTGAAACCGTTCCTTCTCCAGTGATCAAACCTCTTTATCACCAGCAAATGCAACATATCCCCCCTTGATTGGTTTCACATTAGTGAGCAGGGATAAGTTACCTGTCATGTGCCTGGAACAACCACTGTCTACATACTAGATATTTTCGATCGTATTCCTAGTCTATTCCAGCACAACAAAATAAAGGATTGGTTTGAATGGGAGACCCAAGTCTTAATGGCTTTGGGTCGTCCAGTTTCATCAACAGTGATAACATAAACTAATTTTGAGTATTCTTTAAAATTAAAAGGAATAGTTGATGTATCAGTGTTATGAATATCCATTTTCTTTATCGAACCCTTGACTTTCCACACAATTTTTTTTGGTAGAATTGTTTCCATTCATTATTCTTCAAGCTTCGTTTTGAAAATGACAAACAATCACGAATAATGTGGCCCCGATGTCCAAAATAAAAACAAGAACGTAGCTCAACAAAAACTCGTTGTGAATGAGTTTTTGAAGGAGTCTTAGCATTTGTACAATGAGAACTTGTACATGCGACTGAAGAACTTTGTGAAGATATAACTTTAGATTTTAACGTTTGTTCCTTTTGTAAACTCTCACATCTTTTTTGTATTCTTCTTGCCCATTTGAAAACGTTGAAGTTTTTGAAATTTTCACAACCTTCTTTTGAGCTTTTGAAAATTGTGAAGATTTTGAAGATTTTGGTTTGAAATCTTTTTAGTCTTTTGACTTTTCTCAGAAAATTCAGTGGTCAGAATATCATGTTCTGCTTCAAGTCTAGATTTCCATTGTTCAAAAGCCTTCTTATATTCATTGGTTATGATATAATTTTTAGGCTTGACATTTGATTTATTAACCTTTTGGGTTTTCAAAACACAATCTTCAACTTCGCACACTTCAACAGTTTCATTTTTAATACAAGAAAAAGGATCTACAACTAAAGGAGTTGTAGTAACAAAATCCTTAATCTCATCTTTCACTGTCACAAATTTGTATGATGAAAGAGGAGGTACACAATGATATCCAATGTCAGTCTTAGATTTGGTATCTGTTTTTTGAGAGTGAATGATTTGTTCTAAAACCAATGAGGATGTTGAATTATTTGAAAATTTCCATTTGTAATCCAAAATTCCTCTCTGAAGTTCTACAAATTCTTTCATTTGAAAATCAAGTTCAGTTATGTAGCTATCTATTGTAATTTGTTGATTTTAAATTTTGACTTTTAAATCATGTATTTCAACTCACATAACCTCACTTTTCTCTTCAAACATTTTTTCATTTTCCTTTAAAACACAATTTGCTTGTTTTAGCCTCTCGATGTCAGATATCAAGTGAAGATTATGATCCTGATATTTATTGAATTTTTCGAGTAACTAAATACATTTTGAACAATTAGTTGCAAATGGATCAGAATCTACCTCGGATATATCGGCCATGAAGGCTTGATTGTGAGCGTTTGTGACCTCGTCAAGATGAGCACTCCAATCATAGTTTTCATCAGCAGTTGTTACAAGAGCTCTTTGTTGAATTCCATCATTGGTTTGAAAAGAGTATTGAGAATTATATGGCTTTGGTAGACTTGGCTTTGTAAAACCAGAGGTGGGTTGCTAAGGTTTTTCACACTCCCTTGAAAAATTCCCGTAATTTTGACAATTATAGCATTTTACTTTGCTTTTGTCAAATCCTAATCCTGTTTTACGGTTTCCTCCAATACTGGATCTTCCAGTTCTCTTCAGAAAAGTCTTTGCCCTTCTAGTTAGCATAGCCATATTCCATTTGATATCCATCTCCTCTAAATCATCTGGATGAATCTGATCGTAATCTTCATCCGTCAAATTGATATTTGACGTCCTTCCTGAAAGGAAACTTTCATAAGATGATAAGAATGTTGTGAAAATCGCAGCATGTTCTTTAGTTTGCTTTGAAGAAACCGGTTGACTTAATTGAGCTGGATTTGAATTCTTTGAAGAACTAGAGCAGTTAGTACAAGTAGCACAAATATTTCCAGATATTGCTGCATTCTGGTTAATTTCATTCACATAATCATATCCTGAAAAGAACGTTGTGACAACCGACAAATTCCAGGTTAAGGTCCAATCATGATTAAAACGTATTTATATGAAACTAGCATATACTAAACTAAAAATATTACCGTTATGACGTTTCATGCGAAACAAGATCTTTCCTTAGGCATTTTACATGTTGAATTAACACAATAAGTTAAAGGTCAATTGAAAACAATTAAATCTTATTAACTTCCTCCTATAAATTGCCTACTAACTTATGCATTCTATTATATAAATCAAACACAAGTCTTAACCTTAGATACAAATATACTTGCATGCATGAACCAACACAAGCCACCACCTTTTGCATGTAAATGACAAAGCTTTCCCTCCCTTTCTCCCTCTCCAAATCAGCCCCCCCCCCCCTCTAGGAATCTTGCAAGTACAACCTCCCTTTTTCTTTCCTCCCCTAGCACATGGCTCAAGAAGCCATTTCCCTTCCCCATGTGTACTTGATACTTCCATTGTTTTTCCCTATATAGTAACTAGCTCAAATACCATCAAGAACTTTGGTTCCACTCCAACTAGTTTGGCTAACTATCTCAACCACAACTTTCCCTATATAAAATAGCATTCCATTCACACTTAAAAGTTCATTTATCCCTCCCCCTTTGTGCTGAAAATCGTCCATACACACACACATCAACAAAACAAATTTTCTCTAAGTATCTCAAGTCTTGTTAACATTTCATCAAGGTTTCATGTTTTCGGGTTCATCTAAGCTCATCCACCATCCTCAAACTCATTCATTTCTTCGTGTAAGTATCTCAAGGAACTCATTTAACTCTTATCATCATATCATGCATGGTTTTCATATCACCCTACTAGATTTGTTGTGTTGAAAGTCGATTTAAACATCGTTACAAAATTTGAGATTTGCTGCCCAGAAATAGGGTCACTTTGGAACAAGATTTACCTATCTTATAAAACACTTTTGATAAATACCTTTTAATCAAAAGATACCTTAATGTCTTAGAAGATTTCCATCTAAAATAGATGATTTTTGGAAGTGGTTTGGTATTTTAAAATGAATTTATGCAAGAAAGTGTCCAGTAGGTATAACTGCTGACACCCGTGTCTTGTAACGACCATTTGGAGGACTTAAACTTTGATTAACTGAGTGAAACTATATGGGTTTTAAAGCTAAGACATAAACCTAAATTCCAGGCTTGGATTCACTAAAATTGGTTAAGAATTGAGAGAGTTATGCCCTTTTAAAGTTGGGCTATATTTTAGGCAGATTCCGTCTTTTGACAAAAACTAGGAAAGTACCCTTTTACACTTAATTTCTAAATGCTTTTACTTATAGAGTTTACTAAACCTTTTTACACAAGTTTATATGGGTGATATAACTTCTCAAAACTCATGTGCATATAGAACGTATGATTGTGACCATAAGCCGTCTTATTAAATTAGGTTGCGGTTAGGTCACACCGTTAACATCAAGCTTGCTTATTTACTCTTGTTGCCATCACTTGTTGAGGTGAGTCTCATAGCCCTTACTTTACTTGTTTTGAACTACTATGGGGTGAGAATACATGCTCATTTATTTTTGTGGACACAAGTACTCTAAACATTTACGTATTGCCTAAGTTATACATCATTCCACTAAGGCCCCACTATCATGAACCGTTAGTTACGTGAGTAAGCATGAATATTGTGAATAGATCTATTGGGTTGACACCTCCGTCCGGGTTTGTAGCGCTTACTTGACTGGTTTGTCAAATGGACGCATAATTATTTAAGGAACTATAAGCGTTCTCGGAATGGAACACTTACAGGGGCACAAAAAAGAATTGTTAAGGCTTCGGTTTCATGAGCTTAGTGCAATAGTAATACTTTTCATGATATTGTGAATGATACAATAGTCGTTAAATCTTGTGGTCCATGTCACTTTTTATTTAACGTTAAACCTATGAACTCACCAACTTTATGTTGACCCGCTTTAGCATGTTGTTCTCAGGTCTTTAGTTGCACGTATCATGGATAACATATGGAGCATCATTCTAGAGTCAATTGCGGCCTCATTTCATCGGAGATTTCTTTGCATTACTAATAGCTATTGGTTATGTATAAAAATCTTCTTTTATGTATGTTGTGAACTCTTAAAACTATGCCCTTTTGTTGAAACTTTATTGTTATAATCAAACAAGTATTTTCAATGACTCATATAAAGGTCGTACAATGTAACTTGTGACTTTGTTCTATGAAAGTCATGCCCCGTTATCTTCTGCTGCAAATATGGGGGTGTGACAAACACAAACCCTCATGTTGAAATTTTATCACTATACATACTAAGGTCTTGAACATGAACCTTTCCGATAGTCTTTCGTCTCATATCTATCTCATATGCTTGCAATTTTTCCGATGACATCTTCTAGTGACCACATAGGTAAATTATCATTTTCTTCCATCAGCATAACTCTCGTTTTCCCATTTTGAGGGTAAGGAATAAAGTAGTCTTTTATTCACTACTTCTTTATCATATTCTACTCCTGCTTCTGTCAACTCACAAATGAGTTGGGAAAATCTCGAGATTAGTTCATCAAAAGTTTCATTTTGTAACTGATTAAACAAATCAAATTGCTTTATTAATAAGTCCTTCCTACTCTTTTTTAGCTGATCATTCCCTCCAAACCTCGTTGCAATGGCTTCCCATAATTCATAGGCCGTATGTTGATTTCTAAAACATTGAAGAACATCCCTGGGCAAACACATTGTGATAGCTGCATAAGCTTTCTTCTCTTTATCATAATCTTTTCTTTCTTCTACAGTCATCTCTTTTGGTTTCTTCAAATGTTCTCCATCTCTGAAAGTCCCCTCTCGCCTAGGTGCTACATAATGCTCATGTATCGATATTAACAAGTCTGGATCGTTAAAAGCGATAAATGACTCAAACCTAGTTCTCCAACTAGAGTAATCGTTGTTGCACAAGAACCTTGGTGGTTTGTTTGGAGTACCGATGTCGTTTTCAAATGTTAACATCGCATTTATATTTGAGTATGCCATATTATCCCAAATTTACCAAAGTGTCGCCTAGTAAAAAGCAGATATTGTCGCCTAAAGTGAACAAGCGACACTATGTACTGTCGCTAGGAAATGTCGCTTAAAGAGATTAAGCGACACTAAGGATGTATCGCTACGAATAGTGTCGCTAGTTTCCGTCACGCGACACTATGGAAGTGTTGCTTGAAGTGTCGGATTTTAACAGAAAAATAATTGTCACAAGTGTCGCCACCAGTGTCCCCTGTACTATGAGAGTGTCACCCAATTCAGAAACTAATAGCAGAAACCCAGAAGCTCATAAAATCAAATTCAACCGCTAAAACTTCTTGCAATTTATCCTGAATACCTCCTAATCAATGCTACATTCCATAACGCATAAATTCCAATTTAAACACACTGTTTTCAACTCTAATTCGGATCAAATCAACTTTTGAACTCGAAAAACCAAAACCGAATCAAAACACAATTCAAAATCGCATACACTCATTTGAATCACCTTTAATGCTCTAATACCACTTGTAGATCACCTGTACGGATCTTATTCGAATCAAAACAAAGTAACGTGCGGAATCCGATTAGCTTGAATATAATGAATGCAATTCTAAATAAACTTCTTTTGTTTTCTATTGATATGCCATATAAGGATTGCTAAATTGAATGACATGAAAACTATTTATACAGCTTAGCTTGACACTAACAGACCTAGTGACACTTGCACAAATTCTATCCTTTCAATCTTGAGCTGCTTTGTCATACACAATGCATCAACACAAGATGTTAGAGTGTCTTCAGTATAGTATAGATCATAAACATAAATGATGTGTGATGATCTCAGTAATATATCTCCTATGTGCTGGCTATACTTATTTTCCTGTATTTTCCTGTGAACTAGCACAGTAAATTCTTTGCGACCAGCATACATATGACTTTGCACTAAAATAAAGAATTCCAATTTTGGATACTAAGTCATAACCATAGTGTTACATATAAGTTGTTGTCATCATAAAATCATCATAGAAATGATCATGTCTTAATAGTATAACACATTTTGATTGTTGCGAAAAATATAAAATAACTTTAAAATGACTGCAAAATATAATAGTAGAAAAAATATATAAGTTACATCTATAATTATTTATTAAAAAATTATATCAGATGATCTTATAATTAAAATTATTCTATCACGATCGTAAAACTAGTTTCATACCATAACCGAGGTTGCATAGATGGGATATTATTTGATTAACACGGACTAGTTTAAATCAATATTTGGCGGATAGGAGAAACTTGATTGCTATTAACAATTTTATTGAGACGTTACATATTTGATGGTGTTCAAAAAAAACGAAAAAAAAATAATAATAGAATAATGACATAATGTCCGAGTTTCGTACTGTGAGTAAAAAAAGATAGTGATGTGAGTAATTTCCGAGTTTCGTACTCGAAGAAAAGCATGCCAGATCTGATGTATTGCTGAATTTGATAAAATTGGAAGAATAATGACATAATGTCAGGGTCATCCATACTCCCATATTAATTAGTAGAAGGGCTGAATTTGGATGGTTGGACCTGTGCTGCTCCACTGTACGGAGCCCAAACACTGTTGGGCCCAAAATTCTTAATAGTTGTTTATATAAATATAGTTAAAAAGTCATGTAGAAGACATAACTTGATCTTTAGTCCAGCAGAAGGCGCTTTTAACTCCCTTACAAAATTCCCAGATCGATTCTTTGGAGTTAAATATGTTTTTATTAATTGGTTGCTAGTTTCAATGCTTTACATGTCGTATCCTCACTTTTATACGTCTCCCACCTATTTTTGTCTTGTTGGCCCCTCCACAGCTTCACTTTCACCATTCTTTTTTGTTCTATATAAACTTTTTTAATTACAATTATTGTTAATTGGTTATATCTTTGGCTTCCATCACTCATATCTTTTTTGTTTGTTTTATTATTATCATTAACTAATAACTAATACTACTGAAATTAGAGAGGCTGAGAAATCATCCATTCATTCAAATTTGTTTGATAATTTGGGTGTAGTGAAGTGAATATAGAGAAGTGATTATTTGGATTAATTTTATCTAATCTCTTATTTTGAAGGATTAGTTTTCGTGATAGAGATCAGTTTTTTCATACATATAACGCTTTCGTGTTGTAAGGGCCCATTATGCAGTTAGAGTACAGAGTTTCCGAAATCTATGAGACAACTAGGGGTATTCAAAATATCTTAATTCGAATTTGAAATTCGAAAAACTAGAAAACCCAATCCGAAATATCCGAAACTTTTTATCCTTAATTTTTATTTTATTTTTTAAGTATTAAACTATGACTATGTTTTATTTGTGTGTTTCTTAATTAGGATTGTTGTATTATAAATATTGAATAATCAACTAACTATCGAGTTTGCGTTTGACTGTTTAAAAATTTTCATAATTTTTTTTATTTTTATATTTTTCGGATATTTGGGTTTAGATTTGAAATTTCTGATATTCGAAATTTCGGATACGAGTTTTGGATAGTGAAATCCCTATTCAAAATTTTAGATTATCCTCTAGAGAAAACCCTAATGTGTAGGTTATATATGTGTATCAAATATATATATATATATATATTGACATGATAAATACACTTAAATGGTACATTATGTCTTAGACAGTTATGTACATTAGAATGGATGGATATCAACTTCTTCATACTTAAATGAGTATGGGGAGAAACTAACTATATTCAACATTCAAATCTTTTTTTCATGATGTCAATTTCTGCTTAACACTTCTGGTATGTCTGTCACTCGTTATATCTACATGGTTATTATCATATTCAAGATCTTTGATATTATTGTTTTATGTGTTCATGTATTGTGATTGTAAATGATCACACTAATAGTTTTACACATGGTATCCTTAAAACTGTAAATTATAATAATGTTATTGCTTTGTTAAATGGTGAGGATGCATACGACGGTTATTGTGTGTTTTCTGATTTATATGACAAGTCTATTTGAAAACTTGATCATGACTACTCTTTATGTTTAGAAAAGTATTTAAATGAGTGTGGGATATAGGACCTTACCTTTATTGACACAATCATGATGTTTATCAATTTAAAATATGAAATGATGTTTTTATGATAGTTGATTCTGTTTATGAGTTGTAAATCACTTAGAACATATTGAGTGGAGAGTTTTTTTTCGTTCAAGATTGAGAACGTTGAGAATCAGTGTTCCGCCACTCCTTGTTTTCTTAGTAATGACCCAAATACTCTATCACTTGTCTTTGATGTCTAATAAGAAAGCAAGATAACAACTTTAGATTGATAAAAGAGTTGCTTTATAATCTTGATGGAATTCTTATAAATAAGCACGGACAAGGTCTAATAGACTTTGCTTGAATCTACTCTTCATGTCATTGAAAGTCAGAATGCAAGATTTTCTTACGTTTGTGAAAAAGAAGTTTCGTTTTGCTTAAAAGCATTGGAAAGGACACTTATGTTTGAACTCATGACCATGAAGTTTGTGTTGGATCACATGCCCAAGACACAACGTATGTTATTGTTGCCTTTGATGTATAAACCCAAATGGTCACATACAATGCAATTAACCCATTACGCGTCTTAAACAATGTTGTTTAAATGCAAAGATTAAAGTCAAGATAATTATCTTTAAATTAAAAGATAATCGATGAATCATTGTTGTGATATAACATTTATGAAGTTACATAAAGTATTATTACACATGAAATATATATATATATTTGGATGATCATTTATTTATGTCATTGATTCAAGGAATGGAGGTCAAATGGAGTTCAAGGGTGGATATTGGTTCAAGTGGGAGTTTAAGAAGATTATTATTTGTAATCTTTGTAATAACAATATTCCCCTTTGACCTAATGGTGTTTTTGCTTGCTCACAAAAACACTACAACCTATGGCTTGGCTTTGTTTGACTTGTTTTTGGTTGTTTGTGATATTTGATGTTTGTTTGAAAAACAAACACACGAAACTTATATACCTAAGTTTCAATAAAATGGGTTTTTGGATAATAAAATTAATGGATTTAATTTATTTAAAACCCATGGGCTAAAATAAATATTTGTAGCTAAAAAATATTGATTCGATGCGTTTGATTACTGATGTAGTAATATCTAGGATATTAAAATAAATCGTCACGTAATATTAAAACGCAAGATGTAATAATAAAATATGGTTTTATTCGATGTAACGATTTCTAGGCATGAAGTGTTTTCGTTACATAAAATGTTTTATAAACGTCACTTACATCTATTATAACACCAATACCCTTCAAAATCATAAGTATATGCTGTTGATACATGTACAGTGTCAGCAACTTGATCAAAGACTTAGAAATCAGAATTTCTGTTTATGCGACTTTACTTAGCGAACTTATGTTTAGTATCGCATATGCGACTTTATAGTTAGTGTCGCATAGTTAATTAGTGTCGCGTATGTTGTCTATAAATAGGCTGACTTTGCTCTTCATTTGTACGACATAGAATATATACATTTCAGAGAAACTATTGTCATTTCAATTGTAATCATTCCTGTACTGATTCAATCGATTGATAATAAAAGAAAACCGTTATTTACATCACTCGTTCAATTTCTATACGTATTACTCAATTGTTTGTAGGATTCCGCACTCAGACAATTGTGATTGTGATCTGATCCAGATAGAATACAAGACCTACAATTGGTATCAGAGCTTGCATAGGTGATCACAATCTTATACTGAGTAAATTGAGCGATTGAAGTTTTGGTTATTTGAAGAATTATCAAATTTGATCGACTATGAATGTTATGGATTGATGTGATTGAAGAATTGTTATCAGAAGACTATTTAGCATTAATTCTATCAATTACATGGTGTAATTCAAGGATTGAAGTTCAAATTTCATGATCACAGAGTGACGTCACATTCGGTTTGTTTAAATTTGATTTCAAGTTTGGAAGGATTTCGGTTGATATTTCGATTTTAAGCTTTTGCGATCTTGCTAAAGTCGCTGTGCATTGCTTAGGTGTATCTACAAACTGTGGTACAAACAATTCAAAGCTTTAATCTCGTATTTTATCAAAATTTTCAAATTTACAGTACGCTCTGCGACTTTACCTTAAAGTCGCACCTGCGAACTTATCTTTAAGATCGCATACTTGTCTTTCTTGCGATCTTAGTCTGAAACTATTTGTCATCAGACTTTGACTTGCGATCTTATTTGTGCGACTATACTACCAGACTTTAACCCTGCGAACTTATCACCAGACTTTATCTTAAAGTCGCATAGTAAGTTCGCATCCGTATAAGTTCGCATTCCAGACTTTATTTCAAAATTTTAAAATGATGTCTTATAACATGAGCGCTATGATTAAATTTGATAATGAAACCGGAACGCCTAACAAACCACCCAGATTCTTAAAACCAAGTGATTACGCTAACTGGAGATATCGTTTTGAAAATTATATTGCTTTTAATGATCCGGAGTTGCTAGTATACTTAACAAAGAAGTATATAGCACCAATGATTGATGGAACTGGAACCGAAAGAGTTGGTAATCATGTAAAGACTATAGACTTGATGACACCTGATGAGAAAAAGGATTACGAAAAAGAGAAGAAAGCATATGCAGCTATTACAATGTGTTTGAATCGAGAAGTAATGATGCTTTTTAAAAAGAAGCAGACAACGTTTGAGTTATGGGAAGCCATTGCTACTAGATTTGGAGGCAATGATCAGTACAAGCAAAGTCGTCAGGAATTGCTTAAGAAACAATTTGATTTGTTTTCCCAGCTACAGAACGAAACATTTGATGAGCTGCTTTCTAGATTTTCTCTTCTGATTTGTGAACTTCGAGAGGTAGATGTGATCATGACTGATATAGTGATTAACAAGAAACTACTTCACTCTTTGCCGAAAAAGTGGGAAGTCAGAGTCATGCTTCTAGAAGAAAACTCTTTCTTGTCTGACTGGTCATTAGATAAATTAATTGGAAAGCTTCAAGCTTACGAACTTGACATGCAGACAAGAGAAACAGGTGTACACACTGTACAGGACCCAAGTTTGTATAGTGATATTTCTGTCAAGGAATCGGGCGGAGTTGCTTTACTATCTGGTCTAGACATACCAGTTGAGAAACAAGAAATCAATGTAAATTCCTGTGTTAACTGTGTTCAATGTTCGAACAAATCTACTTGTGTTCCACAGGTGCATACTGCTTCTACTTCAAAAGCAGTAGAAGATCATCTTGGTATCTTTCATGCTTTTCTGAGCTCATATGAAAGCTTTCTATCCGGAACTGCTATAAATCTTGATCTCACTGAAGAAGATTATGATCAGATTCATCCGGATGACTTGGAAGAAATGGATCTGAAATGGAATATGGCTATGTTGACCAGAAGAGTGAAAAAGTTCTTACAACGAACTGGTCGAGCTCAAGTTGGAAATAATTCAAAGCAAGGACTTGGTTTTGACAAAAGCAAAGTTAGATGTTATAACTGTCAGAATCTTGGTCATTTTGCACGTGAATGTGAAAAGGCTAAGCAACCTGCTTCTGGTTATACCAAACCTAGTCCATCCAGATCATATTCCAGCAACCATACTTCAACACCACAAGATAATGTCAAAAATTCAGCTGCTCTAGTATCAACTACCGATCATCACTATGACTGGAGTAATCATGCTGAAGAAGTTGCTTATTCACTGAATCAATCTGCATTTATGGCTGATATAACTGAGGTCGATTCAGAACCATTTATAACTTCTTGTCTATCTTATGCTGAACTTCAAACTAAGCTCAAATTATATCAAGACCAGAATCAAAATTTATTGGATGACATTGAAAAGCTTAAATTTGATAAAAGGGTTTTAAAAACAAATGAAAAATTATATGAAGAAAGATCTAAGTCTTCTTATAATGAAATTCAATTGTTGAAAAACAAAATATTAAATCAGCAAGCTACAATCAATGTCTATCTAATGGAAATGGATTCTCAAAAGAAAGAATTAGCTGAACATCAAAGTGAAATTTTGATGTATAAACGTAAGTTTTCAAATCTTTCAGCTTCTTCTATGGTTCTTGATACAATTTTAAATGCACAGAATAAAGATACAAAATCTAAGTCTGGCATTGGGTATCATAATGTCCCTCCTCCAAAAGCTTATACCCAAATGCCAGCTACAACTGATATTCAAGAAGTTGTATCTTTAAAAGTTTCTGACATTGAAAAATCTGTTGATCCTGATGCTCCTATTAGTATTGAAGAAGAATTTGAAGAGCCTGTGATTGTAAAAAATAATATCAAACCAGAAAATCATATCATTACAACGGAAATTGATGATATCTATTTTCAAACGATAAATTCTCAAAAGAATTTTAAAAGGGTTGATAAGGTTTTAACATCAAAATCTTCTGATTTACAATCATGCTCATTAAAATCTTCTAATCCAAAAGCATTGAAGGTTAATACTCCGATAGCAAAACCAAAGGTTTGTGCTAAAACAGAAGCTGTGAATGTTGTCAAAGCTAAATCTAAAACAAATTCACATTCTCCAAAATGTACTCATTCATGCTGTTTTTCTAACAGATCTATGAAATCTAAATCTGCCAAGATCTCATATGAATATAGGTCATGTTATTATTGTGGTGTTCGAGGCCACATTGTTCGAAACTGTTTGTGGTTTTATAAACAAAATTTGAAGAAAATTGCTTTGACAAAGTTTAACCGAAAAACTTTCATAACTTCTACTGTCTCTTCAAAATTTGATAAAAATCAGATTACCAAACCAGTTTCTAACCAGGCAAAAGTTTGGAGGGTAAAAGGATTGGTCAAAGAAGCAAGTGCTTCTAACAAAACAAATGGACGACCCAAGGCCATTGAGGCTTGGGTGTCCCTTTCAAACTAATCCTCTTTTTGTTTATGCTGGAACAGACCCGACGAATTCAAGATAATATTTGGTATGTAGACAATGGGTGTTCCAGGCACATGACTGGAAATTTATCCTTATTGAAAGATGTAAAGTCTATCAATGGAGGATATGTTTCCTTTGCCGGTGATAAAGGAGGTCACATCTCAAAAGAAGGAACTGTTGCAAATGATTCGCTGAGTTTTGAGAAAGTTCAATTTTGTGAACAACTGCAGCACAATCTTCTAAGCGTATCTCAAGTGTGTGATAAGAAGTATGTCACAGCTTTCACTGATAAAGAATGTCTGATTCTTAAGCCGGGATTCGTTATTCCTAAAGAGTGGATCATAATGAGAGCTCCTCGTCGCAAGGATCTTTATGCTCTCGATATGAAAAATGTTTTAGTATCTTCGGATCTTACATGTTTGCTAACAAAAGCATCTGAACGAGATTCTCTTCTCTGGCATCGAAAAATGGGACATATCCATTTTAGAAAAATGAACTTTTTGATTAAACATGATCTTGTGGACGGAGTTCCTAAACAAACTTTTTCTATCACAGATCATTGTATTTCATGTAAAAAAGGTAAACAGGTGAAGAAATCTCATTCCTCAAAGAAAGTTAATTCTATTCAGGCTCCATTGGAACTTTTGCATATGGATCTTTTTGGTCCCATCAATATCAAAAGTCTCGCTGGAAAATCATATTGTTTGGTTGTAACGGATGACTACTCCAGATTCTCTTGGGTTTACTTTCTAAAAACCAAGGATGAAACTTCAGAAAATTTGAAGTTTTTATTCAATAAATTGGAGAATTTGTGTGGATTGAAGATAAAGATGCTCAGAAGTGATAATGGCACGAAATTCAAAAATCACAATCTGGAGTTATTTTGTTTACAAAAGGGTATACATCATCAGTTCAGTGCTTCAAGGACCCCGCAACAAAATGGGGTAGCTGAAAGGAAAAATCGAACTCTCATTGAGGCTGCCAGGACCATGTTATCAGATTCTAAATTGCCTATTACTTTTTGGGCTGAAGCGGTCAATACGGCATGTTTTGTGCTCAATCGTGTGTTGACGGTTAAGAAACAACAAAAGACGTGTTATGAATTGTTTAATAATCGAAAACCAAATTTAAAGTTTTTGGAACCATTCGGTTGTCCATGTACTTTCTTGAAGACCAAAGATGTTTCAAAATTTGGAGAAAAGTCCAGTGATGGATATTTTCTTGGTTATTCAGTTAACTCTCCAAATAAACGTGTTTTCAATAAAATATCTGGTCGAATTGAAGAACATTTTGAGGTTGAATGTCTTAGACATTTGGATTCTCCTCAAGGCAAAGGACCTAACTGGTTATTTGATTATGATTTGTTGTTTAAATCATTCAACATTCCTGAATCTGCTGATGAGGTCATTGAAATTCTTTATGAACAGACTATTTTTCCAAGAACAAGTGATATTGCTTCAACATCTTCCGTCTTACCACCTGTTACTGCTGAACCTATTGATGATCAAATAGCTCCTGAGAATGAAGAAAATTTTCATGAAACATTGTCTGAATTAGAAACTTCTTCGTTGGATGCAAGCACTCATGATGATTCTATCGAAGAAACTTTGACCAACATTGATCCAACTATTGTTTCTAATGTTCCTAATCTTAGAGTACATTCAAGACAGTCTTCAGAAAACATCATTGGAAATTTACAGGATGGCGTACAAACTAGACATCGTGTTCAACAAAGCTTAATTGCTAGTTTGGAATCATGTTTCTTGTCACAAATTGAACCTAAAAATGTCAAAATGGCTTTACAAGAGCCATCATGGGTTGAGGCTATGCAGGAAGAGCTACAACAGTTCGTAAAAATGAATGTTTGGACCCTAGTAAAGTTACCTAAGGGTGTTCACTCTATTGGTACTCGCTGGGTGTTTCGAACGAAAAAGGATGATCGTGGAGTTATTGTGCGAAATAAAGCCAGACTTGTAGTTCAAGGCTTCACTCAGATTGAAGGTCTTGACTATGACTAAGTTTTTGCTCCGGTTGCACGTCTTGAATCAATTCGAATATTTCTCGCGTATGCGGCATTTAAAATATTCAAAGTGTACCAGCTTGATGTAAAAAGTGCGTTCTTATATGGAAAGGTTCATGAAGAGGTGTATGTTTGTCAACCACCTGGATTTGAAGATCATCAATTTCCTGATCATGTTTACAAGCTTGACAAAGCATTGTATGGTCTTCATCAAGCACCACGAGCATGGTATGAGACTTTGTCTCAACATTTGCTTCGAAATGGCTTTTCAAGGGGGCAAATTGATAGTACTCTCTTCATAAATAAGTCTAAAGATGACTTGCTTCTTGTGCAAATATATGTGGACGACATTATTTTCGGTTCGACTGACGACAAACTTTGCAAAGAGTTCGAAATGATCATGAAGTCAAAGTTTGAGATGAGTTCTATGGGAGAGTTAAACTTTTTCTTGGGTTTACAAGTTAAACAAACCGAAAAAGGGATATTCATTCACCAGTCAAAATATGTAAATGATATTTTGACTCGTTTCAAAATGACTGATTGCAAAATTGCTGGCACTCCAATAGAAGTTAATCACAAATTAGGACCATGTCCTAAAGAAGAAGATACGGACCAACATGAATATAGATCAATTATTGGTTCCTTAATGTATCTTACAGCGTCACGTCCGGATATCATGTTTGCCGTTTCTATTTGTTCACGATATCAAGCATGTCCCAAGATTTCTCATCTCAAAGCTGCAAATCGTATCTTCTGTTATCTTAAGGGCAAGCCATATCTTGGTTTGTGGTATCCTCATGATGAAGATTTTCAGCTTTCCGCCTTTTCTGATTCGGACTATGGGGGTTGTAATATGGACAAAAAGTCTACAACAGGAGGCTGTCAGTATTTAGGACATCGTCTTGTCTCATGGCAGTGCAAGAAGCAGACAACTGTCTCCACATCGTCTGCAGAAGCTGAATACATCGCTGCCTCGAGCTGTTGTTCACAGGTTTTGTGGATTCAGCATCAAATGAGGGATTACGGTTTACTTTTTACTAAAACTCCTATTCATATTGATAATACTGCTGCTATTTCCATAACACGCAATCCCGTACAACATTCAAAAACAAAACATATCGAAATTCGATATCATTTTATACGGGATTGTTATGAAAAGCAACTGATTTCCCTTGTTCAAATCGACACTTTAAAACAAAACGCTGATATTTTTACAAAGGCTTTTCTAAAAAATCGCTTTGAAGAACTTGTCAAAATGGTTGGGATGCGAGATCTTGAACTTGATTTAAAATTGACTTAGATCACTTTTTCTTATATAAAATAAAAAAATAAAAAAAAAAAAAAAAAAAAAAAACAATTTTAGAGAAACAGGGGGAGAGTTTGGTTTGTCAAAATCAGGAAAATGATAGTACATCGGGGAAACATGAATAAAAATGGATATCTTAAGTATTTTGTTTGTTATATCAGTAGACTTTGTGTAAATAATTTTTGATCAAATATTTTGATTCTTAAATGAAAAACGTCTTGGTCTACATTTTAAGAATTCTGACTGGATTATTTTTCAAAATAGAGAGAAAAGTATGCTCTTAACATTCACACATCAATTTTCAGTGATTATACCAATTGAGATATATATATATATATATGTATATAACTTTGAACAAAAAGAGCCAATGAGGCCATATAGGTGAATACTTTGAGAGGCACAGTGTATAACTGGGGCATGTAAGACCGTCGTTGCTTGTAAGTCCTAAACAGTTATATACGTACTTAATTTTGAACATAAGTCCGTTGTTGCAGTTCTTAATTGAGTGTGCTAAAAATCTTAAAAGTCAAAAGATACGATAAATCGTACATATTAGTATTATCCTATTTTTTGTCTTTTGGAGAAATGTCTGAATGTACAGTATATGGTTGTCGGCTTGTGAGTCCGTATGTACATGTAAGTCCAAAGCAACTATGTACGTTATTCACTTGAATGTACTTCGACATAATCCACTGCTAGTTATGTTAAAAAAAAAAATAAAAAAAAAAATAGATATATATGATAAGAAAAGTATCTCAAAAGGTGTGATCATTGATTAGTGGTTAAATCAAGCTGTGATGTTCAGTGTATAATTTTCAGAATTTTTTTTGAAAGATATGATAGTGTTATTTTTGAAATGAGAAGATCATGTTTGTTATCATTTGAAAATTAGAAAAATTGATTAATAAACTTTGTACTTCAAGTTTTTACTGATAAATCAAGCTTAAAACTTTTGATAATCTTAATAAAAACATGTTTCGTACTGATATGATTCCTAATCAGATTCAAATCTCCTTCAGAAAAAGATTGTTTAAATTTTTAATTTGAATTTGAATTTTTATTCTATGTTATTTTTGATCAAAATGTCGTTTACAGTCTGGTTCAAGAAAATGCATCTGGAAAATAAAAGTTCAAAGTGATAAAAAAATTCCACAAGTGATAGTCTGCGATTTTAATCATGCGATTTTATTATTAAGTTCGCTTATGCGACTTTAAGGTAAGTTCGCATGACCTGTTTAGTATAAATACATAACCCACGCGACTATACTTAATCATTTCTGATTAAGCTTGTGCGATTTTATACGCGACTTTACTCCAGCGATTCTGCGAACTTACTGAAATTTCAAAATTCTTGAGATTTAATCAGTGAAATCAGTTGAAATTTGTTTCTACTTGTGCGGTTTTATCATAATAATTTAAGGTATTCATTTTAAGTCTTTATTTCATTGTATTTCATGATTAATTGATTGAAATTGTTCGGATTAGGTTTTATGATAAATGACGTCATGAAAATTGCTTGAAATATTGATTAAACTGATATACATGTTTGTTTTTGATGAATGCGGTCTATTGGTAAAGTTCTGGATATCAATTATACGTTCCTGATATGTTTTGTACTTAATTTCAAAAACTGATTGTTCGTCATGCGAACTTACTCTGCGAACTTAATGTGCGAACATATTCTGCGAACTTATATTTGAAAAATTGTCTGAGATTTTGTTTTGCGAACTTATTATGCGATTATATCATGCGAACTTGTCTGAGATTTTAACATGAGAACTTGTCTGAGACTTTAAAACATGCGAACTTGTTCTGAGACTTTATCATGAGAACTTAGGATGAGACTTTATTTAGAGACTTTATTCTAAGACTTTAAGTTCGTCATGATATGTTGATTTCAAGTCTTTTAACTGTTAATCTTAACAATCTATCGTGCACCATTGCTATATTTTTTTAGATTACAGATGGCTGATCCTAAGATGTTTGAAGGAATGCACAACACCATTGCTTTAATTGATACAACTTTAACAAGTGCTGAGCCTTATTTGGATTTGTTGCACTTCTTACAACGATCAAGAATCCATTATGCACTCACTGCATCTACACCAGTATATGCCAATCATATTATAGACTTCTGGTCTAATGCGACTCAAGATATGGTCGATGGTGTACACAGATTGGTTACCACTGTCCTTGATCAACAAGTAATTATTACTGAGGATACAGTGCGTACGGTGTTGCAATTTGGGAATGATGCTAATTCAAGAATACTTTTCCCTGCAACTTTGGTTTCTGGATTCTTTCAGAGAATAGGATATCCAGATATCTCACCAGATCAATACAGGAAACAGAAATTATGTCCAGTATGGAGGTTATTCATGCACTTCTTGATTGTGTGTTTGTCTGGACGAAAAGGAGGATTAGATGGAATGGGTCAGAGTTTGGCATCTGCTATGGTTGCTCTTACACTGAACAAGCCCTACAACTTCTCAGGATATGTCTTTGCAAACTTAATATCCAACATTTCAAGTCATACAAAGTTTTACATGTTTCCACGATTTGTACAGCTAATTCTCAATCACTTATTGCCAAATCTACCAACTCAAGGGATGCTTAATCTACGGTTAATTCCAATGACCAAGAGGGTTTACATGGATTGTCAGAATTACGGGCGAAATCCAACTCCAGCACTGATTCCAGTGTTTGGACATATCATTGATGAACACTATCAAGCACTAGTAAATGATAATTGGTTAGATGATCAAGATATTCAAGAGGATCAAGAGCAAGAGGATGATGAACAACTTTTTGAAGCTCAGGTTGGAAGTGAGAATGAAGACTTTGCTGAAAACATACAAGCGAATGAACCTGAAGAAGTGGGACCCAGTGAACCACAAACACATGAAGTTAATTCTTCTAGTTCAAATGAAACAAGTTCCTCAAGTGAATCAAGTGATGACACAGAAGAAGCTGAAGAACGAATACAACTTGAAAGAGAAAGAAATATAAGAAGGGAACGATTGCAAAAAGGCAATACTGAACTTAAAAGATTCTTACAACAGTCAAAACAACAGAAAAGAACTTTTGAAGCCGAGGCTGCAGATTCAGATTACGTTCCTGATGAACCTCCTCGTACTAAGCAAAGAAGAACTCGTGCTTCAACTTCACAAGTGCATGTCAATCAACCTACTCAATAAGAACCGATGACATCTTCTCAATCACCTCCGACTCCAAAAGCACAAACTTCAACTTCTGCTCCAATCTTAATGTCACAATTGTTAACGATAATGGAAGAGTTGAAAACATCGTTTGTAGATCAATCAAAGCTAATTGCAAAACAACAAGAACAACTGGATGCTCATGCAAAATTAATTGAATCTCAAAAAGAATTGATTGATGCCCAATCTGAAAGAATTGCAAAGTTAGAACAAGAAAGAGATGAAAAGATAAATTCTGTTGTTCAGGGGGAGAATATAGAAGAGGAGAAAGAGGAAGAAGAAAAAGAGGAAGAAGAGAAGGATGAAGAAGAAGAACAAGATGAAGAAAAAGTTGATTCTTCTTCTGATGATGATGATGCTAATGATGATTCTGATGATAAGGGAGATGGTGGAGCACAACCACAAATGGAAAACACAGAATCTGAAGCTGTTGATGAACAATCAGAATTTATGAGCGAACAACAACAGTCTGAGCAAACACATGAAAATAAACTACAAATGATTGTATATACTGGGCCAAGTGATAAATCTTTGAATGTGGAAGAAGATTTTCTGAACATTGAACCAATATCAGTATCATTTAATTTTGAAGAAAATCTAATACCGATGTTAGAATTTCTGGATAGAGAGATGGATGGATTGAATCAAGACTCCGAAGAAACTGTATCTGAAGAACTAACTTACAATCCGTTTGAATTTTCAAGTGAAGGTGAAGATATTGAGTTTGATAGTGTTGATGTGAATGATGACTTATGTGATGATGTTGTATTTGAAAGTGATGATGAGAATGATAGTGAAGAATTAGATGAAGAGATTGAAGCTGAGGCAAATCCTGAAATTCCAGAATGTTCAAGTTCTACTAAGCGTTCGGAATGGTTCAGAATACCTACACAAGCACCAATGGTTAAGAAGAAACTCTACAAAGTAAAGGGTGAATGTAAAGGTCAAATAATAAGTTGGAAATTTGATGATGACTTGAATATGATAGTGGTGAAGAGAACTGGTGGATTGCAATACTTTAAGAGAAGCTTTAGAGATTTGAGTACTCTTCCGAAGTGTGAAATATACAAGTTAGCTCAGCTAAATATCATTAATCACTCAGGATCGAGCATGGGAAGATACATTGAAAGCAATGTACAGAAAGAAGTAAGGCATGGATTTAATTTGATGAAGCCTACTTTTGGAAAAAGAAAGATTTACAAAAAGAAGATTAGTGTTTTTACAAACAAACCATGGGTGAGAATGGTTTATCCTCCGGTTAAAGCGTTAAAGAAAATTCCATTGGAAAAGCTACCAATTAACTTTGCTGAAAGATTGAAATGGTGGTACTACAACGGAACTACTGGAGAAGCTTGTATTGAAATATTCAAGGATGAACAAAAGGAAAAGATTGAACAAGTCTTTGTTTATGATCCGATTAGTTTGATAAATCTCTCAAAGCAAGACTTACTGATGCTCAAAGACAACCACATAATGTTCAACAAGAATGAAGAAAATGAAGCTTTAAAATTTCATAATGTGGTGAAAATATGCATAAGGAATGGAATCTGTGCTGGAAGCAACCTCCCGAGTAAATGGATTTGAAGCTAGAAGACAATTAATCAAGCTACTGACAAGGGGGAGTTTGTTGATACATGTACAGTGTCAGCAACTTGATCAAAGACTTAGAAATCAGAATTTCTGTTTATGCGACTTCACTTAGCGAACTTATGTTTAGTGTCACATATGCGACTTTATAGTTAGTGTCGCATAGTTAATTAGTGTCGCGTATGTTGTCTATAAATAGGCTGACTTTGCTCTTCATTTGTACGACATAGAATATATACATTTCAGAGAAACTATTGTCATTTCAATTGTAATCATTCCTGTACTGATTCAATCGATTGATAATAAAAGAAAACCGTTATTTACATCACTCGTTCAATTTCTATACGTATTACTCAATTGTTTGTAGGATTCCGCACTCAGACAATTGTGATTGTGATCTGATCCAGATAGAATACAAGACCTACATATGCCCCCCTTTTTAGAACAACTTACACGTTATCGAGATCCCATGTGAAGAGTTGTCTTTGGGCCATTCATGTGGTGGGACTTGTAACGGGGTGAGGTGGTGGTTCGTGATACCCGAGAGTCTTGGGCCAGACATCACACATTCTAATTAAGGATGACTTATAACTCAACTTTGTGAGAAGTGCACTCGGCCAATCATAAAGGACGGGTTGGCATAAATTGGGATTAAACGTGCCAATTTTAACAATTCAATTGTTAATGAATCCCTAAAAATCTAAGAGTTACATAAGTTAATGTAATTGGTTTTTCAAACCTACTAATCGACTTAATTATCGTAAGAAGTGCATTCGGCCAATTACGAGAAGTTAAGGGTGATGTGGATCTTAGCCTTTAAGCAATTAAGTTTTATATAAAACATGGGTAATTAATTGTTAAAGGATCTTAATATCTAAAATACTAATATCTTGATTCAATCTTGTAGATGGCAACAAACGCAATCGTTCCCTCACACTCCTACAACTTTCGATCCATATTGGATCGTGATAAACTTAACGGAACTAATTTCTTGGATTGGTTTAGAAATCTTCGGATTGTCTTAACGCATGACAAGAAATTATATGTCCTTGATGGACCTATCCCTGAGACTCCTGCATCTAATGCATCCAAGGCAATTAAGGATGCTTGGGCCAAGCACGTGGATGATTCATCCGACGTGTCTTGCCTAATGTTGGCTACTATGGAAACAAGTCTTCAAAGAGACTTGGAATTCTATAAGGCTTACGAGATGATCTTACAATTAAAAAGCATGTTTCAACAACAAGCTCAACAAGAGATGCATGATACTTTTATCACTCTTGTTAATTTCAAGATGCAAGAGGGGAACCCCGTGAGCCCACATGTTCTAAAGATGAAAGGGCTCATTGAGAGACTCGAGAGGCTAGGTTCTCCCCTTAGGAGTGATCTTGCTACCAGTTTGGTGCTAGGTTCACTGCCTAAATCTTATAGCCAGTTTGGCATGCACTTTAACATGAATGGCTGGGAGAAACCTATCATGGAGTTACATGCTATGCTTGTAACTACCGAGAAAAACATTTCGGCGAAGCCTCTTCCGGCTCTCATGGTTAAAAGGGGTTACATCAAAAAGCCAAATGCCAAGGGCAAGGGCAAGGGCAAGTGGACGCGTAATAAAGGCAAAGGGACACCCAATGGAAAGGGCAATGCACCTACCAAGAAACATGCTCCAAAGGCTCCTCAAACTCCAAGAACCCCAATTGTTATCACTGTGGGGATCCAAACCATTGGAGAAAGGACTGCCCCAAATTACCTGCTGAGCTGAAGAAGAACTTGAACCGGGTCGAGACCTCAAGTATCTTCGTTATAGAGCTATTTTCTTTCTCTAGTAATTCATGGGTATTTGACATTGGTTGTGGTACTCACATTTGGAATTCTTTGCAGGGACTAAAGAAAGTTAGAGAGCTAAGAGAAGGCCAATTGGTGCTCCACGTTGGAAATGGAGCACATGTTGCGATTGAAGCCGTAGGAGAATTTTCTCTTTTATTGCAAACTGGCATGTATTTAACATTGAACAATGTTTTTTTTGTACCTAGTTTGACTAGGAATATTATCTCAGCTGCTCGACTATATGAGCAAGGTTTTTCTTTTGGTTTCCATGATGGAAACATATTAACCTTTAAAAGCAATGTTATGTATTTTGAGGCTAGGCCTCATAATGGAATATATGAAGTTGATATTCATGGCTCATGTAGTAATAACTCTATTTATAATCTTAACACCAAAAGATCCAAGTCAAGCTTGAATCAAAGTTATCTATGACATTGTCGACTTGGCCACATAAAAAGAAACGCATATTGAAGCTCCAAACCGATGGAATCTTTTGACACATGCGAATCTTGTCTTAGTGGAAAGATGACCAAGGCACCCTTCACCGGGGTAGGTGGAAGGGCCGCCGATCTACTTGGACTCATTCACACTGATGTGTGTGGTCCTTTTAGAACGATGTCAAGAAGTGGTGAAAGATACTTAATTACATTTACCGATGATTATAGTAGATATGGTTATGTATACTTAATGAAACACAAACATGAAGCTTTTGATTTTTTCAAAGTGTTTCAAAATGAATTACAAAATCAGCTTGGAAAAACGATTAAAACCATTCGATCTGATCGAGGTGGTGAATACCTTAGCTACGACTTTGATGAACATCTCAAGAATTGTGGGATTGTTTCTCAACTCACTCCACCCGGAACACCACAACACAATGGTGTGTCTGAAAGGAGGAATCGGACCTTGTTGGACATGGTCCGATCTATGATGAGTCGTACCACTTTGCCTCACTCCTTTTGGAGTTATGCCTTAGAAACAGCTGCGGACTTAATCAACATGGTTCCAACCAAGAAGGTGGATAAGACACCATATGAATTATGGCATGGAAACACTCCAAGCTTATCCTACTTAAGGGTCTGGGGTTGAAATGCCTACGTTCCACGTGAGTCATCCAACAAGTTAGAACCCAGGGGCGAAAAGTGTGTTTTCGTTGGATACCCTAAGGAAACTCGAGCATACTATTTCATTCACCCTGCTGATAATAAGGTAATTATTAGTCGACGAGGGGTATTCTTGGAAGAAGAATTTCTTTCAAAAATGAATGATGGAAATGTTGTGGATCTTGAAGAAAGTCGAAACCCACAAAATGTTGGACCTGAGGTTGAAACAACCAGTCAAGTTGAAACTATTGAACCTGAACCAGATATGGTTCAAGTACCGGTTGAAACACAAGACGTCCGCAGATCTTGTAGAAATCGTCAAGAGCCTTAAAGGTATGATGATATATTCTTAGTGGATCAAAGCGAGCCCACTAGCTACAATTCTGCTATATCAGATACGGAGTCAGATAAATGGCAAGAAGCCATGGACGCCGAGATGCAATCCATGTATGACAACCAAGTCTGGGATTTAGTTGATCTTCCTTCTAACGGCAAGGCCGTTGGAAGTAAATGGATTTTCAAGATGAAGACCGACATGGATGGACAAGTGCATACTTATAAAGCACGACTAGTAGCAAAGGGTTTTACTCAAACTCAAGGAATTGATTATGAGGAAACTTTCTCTCCTGTGGCCATGACTAAGTCTATTAGAATAATGATTGCCAGCGCTGCTTATCATGATTATGAGATATGGCAAATGGATGTCAAAACGGCTTTCCTGAATGGACATCTAAGTGAAGATGTTTACATGGTACAACCTGAAGGTTTTGTAGGTCACCATGTCTAACTGATCAGATTACAAAATCATATAATCAAGTGCGGAATCCTATGATTATATGTATAAACCGAATGTAAATTGAACGCGTGATGTAAATAATCGATTTCTATTTATTATCAATTGATTGAACCAGTACAGGAATGATTACAATGCAAGTGACAACAAATCTCTCTGAAATCTAGATATTCAGTTACTTACAAATGACGAACAAACACACCCTATTTATAGACAAGCTATGCGACACTAACTACCTGCGATTATAACAATAAAGTCGCATACGCGACACTAATCATAAGTTCGCACATTAAAGTCGCGTAAACAGAAGTTCTGATGTCTAATTCTTTTAATCAAGTTTCTGACACTGTATATGTATCAACAAACTCCCCCTTGTCAGGTTTTTCTTCGAGCTTCAGATCCATTTGCTTGGGAGATTGCTTCCAGCTCATATTCCATTCCTTATGCACACTTTGACCACATTTTGAAACTTTAAGGCTTCCTTTTCTTCATTCTTGTTGAACATTATATGATTATCTTTGAGCATCAGTAAGTCTTGTTTTGAGAGATTGATTAAGCTAATTGGATCATAAACAAAGACTTGTTCAACCTTTTCTTTTTGTTCATCTTTGAATATTTCAATGCACGCTTCTCCAGTAGTTCCATTGTAATACCACCACTTTAATCTTCCAACAAAGTTAATTGGCAGCTTTTCCAATGGAATTTTCTTTAACGCTTTGACCGGAGGATAAACTATTCTTACCCAAGGTTTATTTGTGAAATCACTAATCTTCTTCTTGTATATCTTTCTTTTTCCAAGAGTAGGCTTCATCAGGTTAAATCCATATCTCACTTCTTTTTGGACATTACTCTCAATATATCTGCCCATGCTTGATCCTGAGTGGTTAATGATGTTTAGTTGAGCTAATTTGTGTATTTCACACTTTGGAAGAGTACTCAAATCTTTAAAGCTTCGCTTAAAGTATTGTAATCCACCAGTTCTCTTCACCACAATCATATTCAAGTCTTCATCATACTTCCAGCTTATTATCTGACCATTACACTCACTGTTTACTTTGTAAAGTTTCTTCTTAATCATTGGTGCATGTGTCGGTACTCTAAACCATTCTGAATATTTAGAACTTGAACATTATGGAACTTCAGGATTTGCCTCAACTTCTATCTCTTCATTCATCTCCTCACTATAATTACTATCTTCATCAGCTTGATCATTTCTTTCAAAGAGAAAATCATCACACATTTCATCTTCATTTTCAACACTTTCATATTCAACATTCTCGTTATCACTTGGAATTTCAAAAGGTAGTTCTTCAGACACTATTTCTTCTGAATCATCCTGATTAATCCCAACAGCTTCTCTTTCCAAATACTCTATCATAGGAACCAGATTTTCTTCAAAATTAAATGATACCGATAGCGGTTCAACATTCAGAAACTCTTCTCCCTCATTCAACCTTCCATCACTTGGTCCAGTATATACAACCATTTGTAATTTATTTTCACTTGTTTGCTCAGATTGTTGTTCATTCACAAATTCTGGTTGTTCATTTGCAGCTTCAGACTCTGTGTTTTCCATTTGTGGTTGTGCTCCACCATCACCTTTATCAGAATCATCATTAGCCGAATCATCATCAGAAGAATCATCATCATTTTTGTCTTCTTTTTCTTCTTCTTCTTCTTCTTCTAGATTTTCTTCATCATTTTCATTCTCCCCCTGAACAACAAAATTTTGATGTTGTTCTCTCTCTTTTTGTAATTCTGCAATCCTTGCAGATTGAGCATCGATCATAACTTGTTGAGTTTCAATCAGTTTAGCATGAGAGTCCAGCTGAGCTTGTTGTTTTTCAATTAATTTTGATTGCTCTACAAAGGAAGTTTTCAGCTCTTCCATAATTGTTAACAACTATGTCATTAATTCTGGTGCAGAAGTTGAATCTTGTTGAGTTGGAATAGATTGAGATGTAGGTTGTTGTGAAGATGGAATTGGTTGTGTGATTTGTGCTTGAGCAGTAGAGATTTGAGCCTGTCTTCTTGGCCTTGTAAGAGGTGGTTCTTCAGGAACATAGTCAGCATCAGCAACTTCCTCTACAAGTGCCCTATTTTCTTGACGAGCACGTTGAAGTTGAGCTAATCTTTCAGTACTGCCTTTTTGTAATCTTTCTCTTCTAGCATTTCTCTCTTGTTCAAGTCTTATTCTCTCTGCAGCTTCTTCTGAATCATCACTTGATTCGCTTGAACTATCACTTGATTCACTAGAATCACTTGAAACTTAAACTTCCTCCCTTAGTGGTTCACTAGTACCCACTTCCAAAGGCTCATTTGCCTGAATGTCTTCATCAAAATCTTCATTTACTGCTTCATCATCCATATTCGGATCATTTTCAACAGGAGCTTCCAACAAATGTGCATCTCCCTCTTGCTCTTGATCATCTAGCCAATTATCATTTAACGGTGCTTGATAGTTTTCATCAATAATGTGTCCAAACATTGGAATCAGTGCTGGAGTTGGATTTCTGCCAAAATTTTGACAATCAACATACACTCTCTTGGTCATCGGAATCAACCGTAGAGTAAGATCCCTTGATTTGTTAGATTTGGAAGTAAATGATTGAGAATCAATTGGGCAAATCTCGGAAACATGTAAAACTTTGTATGACTTGATATTTTTGAGATCATGTTGGCAAAGACATAACCAGAGAAATTGTAGGGCTTGTTCAATGTAAGGGCAACCATAGCAGATCCCAAACTTTGACCCATACCATCTAATCCTCCTTTGCGTCCAGAAAGACACACAATCAGAAAATGCATAAACAATCTCCATACTGGACACAATTTTTGCTTCCTGTATTGGTCTGGTGAGATATCAGGATAACCTATCCTCTGAAAGAATCCAGAAACCAATGTTGCAGGGAAAACTATTCTCGAATCAGCATCATTCCCGAATTGCAACACTGTACGCACTGTATCCTCAGTAATAATTACTTGCTGATCAAGGACAGTGGTAACCAGTCGTTGTACTCCATCAACCATGTCGTGAGTTGCATTAGACCAGAAGTCTATAATATGATTGGCATAAACCGTTGTAGATGCAGTGAGTGCATAATGAATCCTTGACCTCTGTAGGAAATTCAGCAACTCCAAATATGGCTCAGCACTTGCTAAGGAAGTATCGATTAGTGCAATGGTGTTATGCCTTCCTTCAAACATCTTTGGGTCAGCCATCTGTAATCTATAAAGAATATAGCAATTTGTGGACGATAGATATGTTAAGTTCAATAGTTAAAAGACTCAGAATCAAAATATCATGACCGACTTAAAGTCTCAGAATAAATTCTCTAATTAAAGTCTCATAACAAAGTCTCTAATTAAAGTCTCATCCTAAGTTCGCAGGATAAAGTCTCACTCTAAGTTCGTATGATAATTTTAAGACTAAAATCCCATAACAAAGTTTCAGACTAAAGTCTCAGAACAAGTTCGCATGATAAAGTCTCTTATTAAGTTCGCGTAGAGTCTTTTAAACTTAAAGTCGCAGAAAGCTTTCAAGTATAAGTTCGCAGACTAAATTGACAGACTAAGTTCACAGACTAAGTTCGCGTGACGCACAGTTAATTTTGAATTTAAGTACGAATCACATCAAGAACATATAATTGATAGCAAAAACGTTATGTCCATACCGCATTCAGCAAATGTAATCAATGTGTATACAGTTTAATCAGTATTTCTAAGAATTTCATGACGTCATGTTTAAAAACCCTAAACCGAAAGAGTTTCAATCAAATAATCACAAAATACAGTGAAATAGAGATTAAAATGAATACCTTAAATCAATTTGATAAAACCGCACAAATAGAAACAAGTTGCAACTGATTTCAACAGTTTAAACTTTGAAAATTTTAAATTTTCAGTAAAGTCACACAATCGCTGGAGTAAAGTCGCGGACAAGTTCACACAAGCTTAATCACAAATGATTAAGATACAGTCGCGAGGGTTAAGTATTTATACTAATCAGCTTATGCGAACTTATCTTTAAAGTCGCACACGCGAACTTACTGATAAAATCGCATAAATAAAATCGCAGACTATAACTTGTGAAACTTTTATCACTTTAAATTTTTCGTTTTTCGGATGCGTTTCTCAAACAAGATAGTAAACGACTTTTGATCAAAAATAACATAGAGTACAAAATACAAACTTAAAGAAATCCTTTTATGAAGGAGATTTATATCTGATTAGGGATCAAATCAGTATGAAACATGTTTTTATTAAGATCATCAAAAGTTGTAAGTTTGATTTATCAGTAATTAATTTATAAGCTCACTGTAAACATTTATAAAAAAAATTTTCTAACTTTTAAAAGATAACAAACAAGATCTTTGCATTTCAAAAATTAAACCATCATATTTTTCAAAAATTCCTGAAAATTATAAACTGAACATCACAACTTATTTTAACCACTAACCAATGATCATACCTTTTGAAATATTTTCCTAATCATATATATCTATTTTTGAACATAACTAGCAGTGGATTATGTCTGAGCACATTCAAGTGAATAACGTACATAGTTGTTTTGGACTTACATGCACATACGGACTCACAAGCCGACAACTATATACTGTACATTCAGACATTTCACCAAAAAGCAAAATAGGATAATACTAATATGTATGATTTCTCGTATCTTTTGACTTTTAAGAATTTTAGCACACCTGATTAAGAACTGCAACAATGGTCTTATGTTCAAAATCAAGTACGTATGTAACCGTTTAGGACTTACATGCAGCAATGGTCTTACATGCCCCAGTTACACACTATGCCTCTCAAAGTATCAACCTATATGGCCTCATTGGCTCTTTTCATATATATATCTCATTTAGTATGATCACTGAAAATTGGCGTGTGAATGTTAAGAATATAGTTTACTTTCTAATTTGAAAAATAATTCAGTCATAATTTTGAAAATGTAGACCCAGATGTTTTTCATTTAAAAATCAGAATATAAGATTCAAAATTATTTACACGAGCCTACTGTGCTATCAAACAAATTACTTAAGATATTCCATTTTTATTCACATTTCCCTGATGTACTATCATTTCCCTGATTTTTACAAATAATATCTCCGCCTTTTCTTAAAAATCGGTTTTTTTTTTAAGAATAAGAAAAAGCAATATAAGAGAAAATGATCTAAGTCAATTTTAAATCAAGTTCAAGATCTCGCATCTCAATCATTTTAACAAGTTCCTCGAAGCGATTTTTGAAAAAAGCCTTTGTAAAAATATCAGCGTTTTGTTTTAAAGTGTCAATTTGAACAAGGGAGATCAGTTGCTTTTCATAACAATCCCGTATAAAATGATATCGACTTTTGATATGTTTTGTTTTTGAATGTTGTACGGGATTGCGTGTTATGGAAATAGCAGCAGTATTATCAATATGGATAGGAGTTTTAGTAAGTAGTAAACCGTAATCCCTCATTTGATGCTGAATCCACAAAACCTGTGAACAGCAGCTCAAAGCAGCGATGTATTCAGCTTCAGCAAATGAAGTAGAAACAGTTGTCTACTTTTTACATTGCCATGAGACGAGTCGGTTTCCCAGATACTAACAGCCTCCTGTTGTAGACTTCTTTTCCATATTACATCCCCCATTGTGACAACCGTCAAAAATCTCAGGTCAACATCGCACTAGAATCCCTAGTCCTTTTAATTATGTTTACAGCACTCTAAAATCCTAGTGAAAATTCTAGGTTACAACTCCTTAAGTACCGAAACCGTAACTTACCGAAATTGCGTGACGTCTTAGAAGATTGCTTAGCGGACTTTAAGACCGTGAGGAACATTAAATTAGGTTACAAAGTGCCAAATAAAACAAATGAAATTAAATTTCATAAGTCATCACAAAATATTTATCATATCACAAAAATCGGAATTTAACTGGAAATTCCGTAACTCGGTAACACGACTGGAAATCGGTTTATTAACTCGCGAATGTCAATCGTGATCGAATCAAATACATTTTGATGAATGTTATAAACTTATAAAATAAATTTATATGACTCACACTTTAACCAACAAAAACATCACGAAAATCGGAAATTAACCGAAATTTCGTAGCTCGGCAAACGCGACCCGAATCGAATAAACGAAACTCGAATCCGACAAACTAATACTTGAATATCCATTATAAACAATCTAAAATACAATTTGAAGTATTTTAGAAATTTAGAACATCAATTTTTATAACCCTTATATTAAGCATAAAAACAACATAATTTAATGTTTTGAAATGTGCAAGACTTGTACAATTTTAATACAAATAAATACCACATCTAATACATATTATATTTAATCAAAAAAATAAAATAAAGACCCCAAATATTCATGCCAAAACCGGACCTCTCCTTCCCCCACTCAAATCCTCTCTTTTTCTTACAAAACTCCACTCACAATGTTAAAAATTCCATGCAAAGCCTTCACCATTTTCACACTCTTTCTTTCCATCATTCCCTCTCTTTTCTCTCAAGAAAAACACACAAAAAACCTCTCTTTTCACACACTAAACTCCAGAAAATATTCATCCAAAGATCATCATCTCAAAGGTGTTCTTCCATTAAAACACATCTCTTTTTAGTGTTTGAATGCTTATTTACTTGTTCTTGCTAGCATAAATGGTTTAAAATGCTAACATATGTTTATGTTTATGTAAAATACATGTGCATGCATAAAAGACAAGGCTTCAATCATTGGATGAGGTCTAAAAATCGTTGGTAGTGAAAAACACACCAAAATGATCACCATTGTCTTATATGTAATCTGTCCAGATTTTGACCTCACTTAAAATGACCATAACTCAGTCAATAATGGTCCAAAAATCTTGATTTTTCTTCTAGAATTTAGCTTAATGTCTTACCTTTAAAACCCCATTGGTCTCACTCAAATCCATTGAGTATTCGACCTCCAAATGTATCACACAAAACTGATGCGCAAACAGTAACTTTTCTGTGAGCCCCTTGTTGTGATACGTGTTCATGGGTCTTAAGGTGTTCAATAAATCTAAGAAAAATTATTTTAGACTCCTAACATGTATATCTCAGTAGAATAAAAAGATATAAATTTATCTTGATGATTATGTATTTTTAGAAAATGCATGAACATCATGCATTATTTTATCCTTGTAGAATGCAAATAATTGTGTTGTGATAAATCAAAAATACAAAATATTAGATAAAACATGTTAAAAATTTGGGGATGATTTTTCTCAGTAACTATATCATGAAAAGAACTTTGAAAAGAAAAATTTGAATTTTTGGAAAAACATAAGCATTTTTCTTAGTTTAATACAAATAAAGTCTATAAAGAGGAAAAGTATTCATGAAAAATACTTTTTGACATCAGAAAAATATGGGAAAATTCCTGTATCCTCAAAATTTGACACACATTGGAAGTGATTTGATATGTTTTCCGATTTACGTTTCGTTAAAACCCATAATGTTTGGAAGAAAAGTTTCAGTGCTCAAAATGACTTGAAAATTTTACAAAAATCTAAAAATGGTTAAAAACTGATCTGGTAAATATTCCAGAATTTTTTGTGAATAATTACTATTTTTCCCATATTTATCCTACTTTTTAGACATAAAATGATTATAAATAATCCATAAGTCTAAAAATCCCCAAATTTTCACAGAAAATTTGTGAACTATATTTAATGTTTCATACCAAGTTTGATAATTTTTAGATGTTCTATTCATGTATTTCCATTATTTTGTTCACAAACTCGAACAATTACCGACAACGTAAATTAATTGGAAATTCGAACTTTAGCGGCACTTTGTAATTTAATTAGCTAGCTAAGCAATCTGAACAAACCGTATTATTCGAGAAACTAATTAGAAGCCTTGTGTTCTTAGGAATTGGATAGGAGTCAAACCCGGTCGGTACGCGCATTACATCCATCCGTACGCTCACGCTCAATAGTGAGTTTACACAGCCCCTCTTTTTAACGTTTTACTTAAATGTTTTGGGGTGAAAAGCATGCTATATGATTTAATTACTATATTTGGATTACAAATACTATGCTTATGTTATACTTGATTTACGAATGCTATGCTTATACGATGCTCGTTTTACAAATGCTATGCTTACTTTCGAGTACTTGACATGGTTAAAATGCCGTATTGATTACGAATAACTTCTTGAATGTTTGAAGTTTATACGAACGTGATTATATGCTTGGTTTCTATCGTATCTAAAGTCCCCGGTATATCTACACGACCATTAACTCTATATGAGCCAAATGATGCATATGAATAGTACTATTTGGGAGCGAGACCACCTCCCCACTCACGCGGCCACGTGAGTGCATCCCATCATCCTAAATGCCAACGATAGGGCATCTCTCTTTGGGGCAAAGGTTTATCGGTTGTAGGTTTGGTTGTGGACTCAAGCATATTAACTCATTGTGACTATAGACATTATAACGTGATAGCATAGAAATTTCATAAACGACTATAAACGTATGACGTTTTGACATTTGAAATGACATCTCTCTGAAATTATAAAATTATAACCCGAGCTTTACAATGACTTTGTCATTTGAAACGATATTTCTTTGAAACTATAAACTTACGACCCGAGCTCTACAATGACTTTGTCATTTGAAACAATATTTCTTTGAAACAATAAACTTACGACCCGAGCTTTACAATGACTTTGTCATTTGAAACGACATTTCTTTGAAACTATAAACCTTACGACCCGAACTTGACAAGGACTTTGTCGTTAGAAACCATATTTCTTTAAAACCATAAATTTTGTAACCTGAGTTTTATACTATAAATCATTGTGGTTTTGGACAATGTGGTTTCATAATAACGTCGCGCATCCTTATGAACTTCGACATAATAATCCGTTGAGACTATAAACGTTTTGATATTGATTTGATGATCCATTGACTTTATAAACGTAACATGAACTTATTAAATACTACAATATGAGTTTTATAAACGTAACTTGAACTTATTAAATACTATATCTTGAGTTTTATAAACGTGAATTAAATATTCCTTTGAAAATATGAGCGGAGCGTTATAAATGAATCATGACTTTTAATTGAGTACAAAAAGGGAATCGCTCTTAAATGAGCCTCGTTCTTAAATAAACCTCATTTGCAAACAAAACATCGATTCACAAATGAATCTAGCTATCAAATGAATATCGCTCTTAAATGAGCCTTGTTTTAATGAGTTACTTTTATAATTATCAGCGCAATAGCGTTTGAGTATCCTAAAAATTTATTTCAAGAACTTATCGGATGATTATCGTCTTTGTATGAGTCTCGGCACTAAGCAGACTACTTTTGCGAACTAATCACGTAGTAACGTGGAACTTTTAAACTAGACTTTGTAAACACTTGAAAAGGGTCTTTCATTACACAAAACCTGTGTACTCACCAACTATGTTTCATAGTTGACCTGTTTCTTTTACATGCTTTTCAGGAATTAGTCACAACTTGTCTATTGAAGCTAAACCCATTATATGATCTATGCTGCTGTAGCGTTACGAGACTTTCTCTTTTGGATGTAATCAAATGTTTAGACTATTTACTTTTGTGCTGTAAACGCTTGTAAGACTTTATGTAATGTATTAATTGTAGACCGTTGAACGGTGATCTTTTGTAATTTTCGATTATGAAATCATTGTCCTGTTACATCTCGTGTTTCCGCTTTAGCGGGGTGTGACAGAAAATGGTATCAGAGCCGAAGGTTATAGAAACACCGGTTCTCTTTAGAGAAGCCTAGAAACTATAACCACTAAGATTAGTACCCCTTTAAGTATGACTCGTTCAGGTGTTGCATCCTTCGAATTTAATTTAACATAGCCTGATCACCTATGTACAATTAAAGGAGAAACGATGCAAGATCGGAATGGGTTATAGGAATAGGGTACGCTTTAGAACTCACTTAAGCTAGTACGATTTCTTTAAGTGTGCTGAGTACCTTCATATGATAGGACTTGATATAACTCTAGGAGTTGAGTTCACTTTTCAAAGTCTTATCATTTCTCATTCTACGCCACCGAATCGGCTAACTGTTCTGGTTACGTCACTAGTCGACCTAGGACTAACCCTCCTAACACCAAACCCGAGGAAGAGGAGGAACGTCGTCATACTCACCGATTATCTTTAAGAGCTCTACTTCCAACACCCGCGAAACCTCCGAGAGTCGTTTCTGGAATCCCGAAATCATGAAACCCTGATATAACCTTCCGGATATCACTTAGTATGAACGCCGTAACCATCGAACTTCAAATTAAACAGGCAAGAAGTGCCCATCAAAGATAGATTCTAGTAGAATCGACCGAATTTGATAGAAAAGCAGACTCATCGCAAGATCAACGCTTTGATAACCAATTTTAGACACGAACTAATTGGCTACACTTCAAGAGTATCATTCGACACCAGTGCTAGCTGAACCAGTTTCCCCAAGGACCACGCATTAGGCGCGCGACTAGAAAGAGAGTTCTGATACTAAGGAGAGTGACGATGGCAGTACCGCCTCAGGAGTCGGATAAGATGCCACGTACAGTCACCGGAAAGCCGTTGGGCACACCTCCGACATCAGTTGGGAAGAGGCACATAGGATTCGAAACATGGTCTTTGAGATACGTTGTTACCGAATGAGTCATCAGCAGCAGCTGATGTAATCGCTGATGTACGATTAGACAGAGAGTTAGAGCAATTGTCGGAGTATACGACCAAGGCATGAGAGGCAGCAAGTGCGAAGCAGAACACAACTAATAGGATGATGTTGCTATCCTTGTTAGTGGGAGGACTTGAGTCGCTCACATTGGTATTGTTAATTTGAGTACTATGTTCTGGGGTTAGAGATAATAGAAGTGCTTAGTGACAAAAACTTAAATTGTTAAAACTCTTTGTACATCCTAAGACGTTTTAACGGCGTTGAAATTAAAACTTTTTTTCTAATATTTTGCACGTCCTATATGAAAACCGTGTAGGAAGTGCTGGTTTAATATAATAAAAAAAAAATCTTTTGACATTTTGTTCTACACGATTATTATTAATACAAACCACAAGTTTTGTAATACATCATATGTGAAAATCTTTAAGGTCAAGTTCGTATAACAATTAAATCTTTATTTTGTCACTAATATTAGGACGCGCTGTCATAGGAAATTACAGACCTCATTATGAAAAATTACTCGTCCGACAACGACTCAATCCACGAGGCACAAATCTAGTACGAATGCCTCGATACGGAGGTAGTTCCTAAGGAAGAGATAGTCGAAGAAGTCGACGAGAATCAGAACATTGGGGTAATACATGTAGACGAGTATGAAAGACTAAAAAGATCAGACGGAAGTATTGGATGCTCGAGTTTGGGAACTCATGATGAGGTGCAATAAGTGTAGATTCCATCGTGAGAGAGATAGTGTCTGACTGCGTCCTAAATCTAGAAAATGAACTATTCGACAACGACTTAATCCCGATTAAGCTGGGAAGCTTTGACGTAGTAGTGGGTACGGACTGGCTAGCTAGAAATCACGCGAGCATAGGGAGTCACGATAAGGTGATAAGAATTCCCTTACGGGAAAATGAAATACTCATCGTACACGGAGATAAGCCCGGAAGGAGCTTGAAGATGGTGTCATCCATGAAGATTCGCAAGTACGTTAAAAAGGAGTATCTTGCTATTCTGGCTCAAGTAGTCGAGAAGGAATCAGAAGAAAAACGTATGCAAGATATTCTGATAGTGCACGAATACCCCGAAGTATTTCCAGACAACTTACCTAGACTACCCCCGTCTAGACAAGTCGAGTTCCGAATCGAACTAATTCCAGGAGCCACCACGATAGTTAAGGCATCGTACCGCCTAGCACCTGTGGAGATGCAGGAACTATCTAGTCAACTCCAGGAACTTTTGGAGAAAGGATTCATGCAACCTCGTTCGCCACCATGAGGAGCCCCAGTTCTATTCGTTTGAAAGAAAGACGGATCGTTACGGATGTGTATCGACTATAGAGAGTTGAACAAACTAACGATCAAAAATCGATACTCTCTCCCTCAAATCGACAACCTCTTCGATCAATTGCAAGGAGCCTCATACTTCTCGAAAATCGACCTGCGGTTAAGATATCATCAATTACGAGTCCACGACGAGGACATACCCAAAACCGCAATCCGAAACCAATAGGGACATTACGAATTCATGGTTATGCCATTCGGTTTGACAAACACGCCTGCAGTGTTCATGGATTTAATGAATCGTGTATGTAGAGTATACTTAGACAAATTCGTGATAGTGTTGATCGACGATATTCTAATTTACTCACGAAGCGAGAAAGAGCACGAACAACACTTAAGACATATATTAGAACTACTTAGAGATGAGAGACTGTACGCCAAACTCTCTAAGTGCAAATTCTAGATTAGAGAGGTACGTTTCCTTGGCCACGTAGTCAGTAAGGATGGGATTCACGTAGATCCAACTAAGGTTGAAGTCGTTAAGAAATGGGAAGCCCCCAGAACTCCATCAGAAATTAGACAATTTCTAGGTTTAGCTGGTTATTATCGGAGATTCATCGAGAATTTCCCAAAAATCTCGCAACCGCTAATCACGCTAACACATAAAGGAGGAGAGTTTTGTCTGGGGAAAGCCACTGGAGGACGCTTTCCAAACGTTGAAGCATAAGTTATGCAACGCGCCAATCTTGGTTACCGGAAGGATCCGACGACTTCGTAATCTACTGCGACGCTTCACACCAAGGTCTTGGATGTGTATTAATGCAAAGGGACAAAGTCATAGTATACGTGTCCCGACAACTTAAAACCCACGAGAAAAACTATACAACCCATTATTTGGAGTTGGGAGCTGTTGTGTTTGCACTTAAGATTTGGAGACATTACCTCTATGGAAGTAAGTGCACGATATACACGGATCACAAGAACCTCCGCCATATTTTAAGCAAAAGATGCTCAATATGTGCCAGAGGAGGTGGGTGGAGTATTGAATGATTACGACTGCGAGATTCGATACCACCTAGGCAAGACCAATGTAGTGGCAGATGAGTTAAGTCGAAAGGAAAAGGTAAAGCCCTTACGAGTACGTGCATGCTTAACACTAGTGCAAACTAGTGTGAAAACTCAAATTCAACTTGCTCAAGTGTTGATACATATTAGAGTGTCTGTCAGTTGGTCAAGTCTGTACTGTGTCTGTAAATGTCATAGAGTAATTAAAGTTACATTTTCTGTGTACTGCGACACAAGGCTTGTGTCGCATAAGTGATAGGTGCGACACAATGCTTGTGTCGCAATAGTGAATCCTGCGACACAAGACTTGTGTCGCATAAGTCGGCCAGATTAGTATAAATAGCCTAATTACTGATTTAATTAGGTTAGACTTTTTGATATTAGTTCTCTCTGTGTTTTTGCTGTGTAATCTGATCAGAGAATTGTTCAAGGAAATATAAAGTTCATATTTGATTATTGTTCTTATTAATTCAAGCTTTATATTTGTGTGTTTGATAATCTGAAGAATTCCGCGCGTTAGATTAATTGTAACGATTTGATTCAAGATCAGTATGACTAGAACTGAAGAGAAGGCTATGGTTTCCGCTGCGCTCCTTCTCTCAAATAATGCTTGGGAATGGTCTGATCCTGATGAAGAAGACACTGAACGTGCACTGATGGCTGAAGTGCATGAGGTATATGATGAACCATTATCTTGTGTGTCATGCATTAAACTAACAAATCAATTAAACAGGTATAGAGAGGATACCACACGCCTTAACACTGCCATTGAACAGTTAAATGAAACAAATGATATGTTACGTGACAGTGATAAGGCAAGTGGTCAAAAATTAAAAGCTATTTTAGAAGAAAAGAAAGAACTTAAAGCTAAAATTTTTGAACAACAAGATGAAATTGGTAGCTACGTTGATATGCTATCATCAGTTAAAAGGGAACTTGTTGAATCACAAAATGAAGTTTTAAACTTAAAGAAAAAGCTTTCTAACTTCTCAACATCCTCTCTAGTCTTTGACGAGATCCTACAGGCTCAAAGAACTGACACAAAGAGCAAGGCAGGACTTGGTTTTCATCAAGTCCCACCTCCTAAAAATTATCTTCCGATGCCTGTTCGGGAAACTGTCAATGACCTGACGTCTGTCTTGACTAAGATAGACGTTAAACCTATTAAATCTTCTGTGAGCATCAAGATAAGTAAGCCTGAGTTTCTTAAGGCTGAAAAGGTTGTCATTGCATCATCTCAACCTAACACTAGTAAGCCCGTGCTTGTTAGGGATAATTCTAGTAAGTCTGAATCAAGTAAGACTCAAAAGGTTGAGATCTTTAAGCCTATTAAGGCTGAAAACCATCAGACTGAGCCTATTAAGTCTGATTCTATTGTTGAGCCTAAGTTAGGAAAGGCTCTTTCTGTGCTCCCTCCAATCATTGAAGAGGAAATTGAAATTGAGGATATAACTGATCTAGAGTATAGACCAGTTAAGAAACATGCTAAGCCTGAGAATTATATAATAACTATTGAAAAGAATAAACAGGCTATTACAAAAGAAAAGGGTAAAGCTATGGCTGGACCTCAAAAGAAGATTATTAATAAAACGAATATTTTAAATAAATCTTCTCAAATGTTTTCTAAACCATCTCTTGTTGAATGCTCACGTAAAAGTAACTGTTCAACACATGTTTCTTTTGGTAAAGCTCATCGTTTTATTCCTCAATCTCAATTGAATGTTGAGCTAAGATCTTGCTTCTATTGCAAGAAGCAAGGTCACTTGATTAATGATTGTCCCGTGCTTGCTAAAAAGCAGTCAGGGAAACAAGGTTTTAAAGTTACTAAAATTCAAAATTCTTTTAAGAAGCCCATCTCAAAGAAAGGCTCAACCACACCTGTTCCTGCTGTAAAGGTCAACAACATTGAGCAAACCACTTTGCAAAATACAAAGCTCAAAGTTGTTGCCAAGCAAGCAACCAAACCAAAACAGGTTTGGAAGATAAAAGAATCTTCTCAGGATTCTGCATCCGACAATAATTCATTAGTCAAACATTCCAAAATATTTGAAAATAAAACTTTGACTGATGTGGTTGTTGTTGATGATGTCACTGGAGAACCCAAGACTATCAAGGCTTGGGTCTCCATTACTAACTAGTTCCTTTTGTTTTTGGTGCCGCAGCAATCCGACTCTGTAAAGAACAGCAAATGGTACATCGACAGCGGTTGCTCCCGGCACATGACCGGAGATGTCTCTCTCCTATCTGAAGTCCATGCCTATAATGGAGGGTATGTGGCTTTCGCTGGTGATAAGGGAGGTGTTATTTCTGGCCAAGGAACGCTTACCAATGGAATGGTAAGCTTTGAGAAGGTGAACTTCGTAGAATAGCTGCAACATAATCTTCTCAGTGTCTCACAAGTGTGCGATAAAAAGTACACTACTGCTTTCACAGACACTGAGTGTTACATCTTGAAGCCGGGATTTGTTATCCCTGAGGAATGGGTGCTACTGAGGGCACCCCGGGAGCGTGATACTTACATTCTGGACATGAGTACTGTGGAAACAACACAACTCACGTGTCTCTTATCCAAAGCTCCCGAGAAGGAATCACTGCTATGGCATCGTCGTATGGGACACCTGCACTTTCGCAAAATGAATTATTTGGTTAAGAATGATCTTGTGCGAGGTGTTCCCCGACAATCTTTTGGTTTAAACGATCTCTGCGTCCCATGCCAGAAGGGAAAACAACATAAGAAATCTCACAACCCAAAGTTGGCCAATTCCACTGAAAAGCCCTTGGAGCTTTTTCATATGGATCTTTTCGGGCCAGTTCGAAAGAAGAGTTTGGGAGGAGCTTCTTACTGTCTGGTTGTGACGGACAATTACTCGCGATTTTCGTGGGTATACTTTCTAAAGACCAAGGATGAGGTGCCGGAAATTCTCATTTATTTGTTTGATAAATTGCAAAATCTATGTGAGTTGAGGATTAAGAAGATTCGCAGTGATAATGGTACGGAGTTTAAGAACTCCATTATAGAGCTTTACTGCTTGAGTAACGGGATTGAACATCAATTCAGTGCCGCGAGGACTCCACAACAGAATGGAGTCGCAGAACGAAAGAACCGAACCTCGATTGAAGCTGCTCGCACAATGTTATCTGATTCCAAGCTTCCAATCACTTTTTGGGCTGAGGCTGTTAACACGGCCTGTTATGTTCTAAATCGGGTTCTAACGGTCAAGAAGATGAACAAAACTTCTTATGAATTGTTCAACAACCGCAAGCCGAATCTTCAGTTCCTTGAACCGTTTGGGTGTCTCTGCACGATTTTGCACACCAAGGAACGCATTGCCAAGTTCGGTGAGAAATCATGTGAGGGTGTCTTTTTGGGATTCTCAAACAACTCACCGAATAAACGTGTGTATAATCTCGTGACCAAGCGAGTGGAGGAGCACTTTGAGGTTACTTTCTTTCACTATACCGATAACCCTCAGGGAAAGGGACCCGAATACTTGTTTGATTATCAAACTTTGTTCGATTCCTTCAATCTTCCTGAGGAACACGAAGAACAAGAAATTGTAACGTTACTTCATGAGTTGGATCTAGTATCTAACAATTCTACTGCTCCTGTGTCTCCTCCATCTCCAGCCACACCCGCCAATGATCCTGATGTCTCTACCGACTCTCCACCTACGCCTGCTCCTGCGAGTGTTCCTGATGAGGAACCCATGTTTGAAGCTTCCGACCTATCTCCCATCTCTGAACCAGAACCATCACCAGCATCCGATCTTCCTGATACATCTGATCTTGAGCTCGAACTGGAGGCTGACTCTACGAATCTTGACTCTGTCATTATTCCAGCCCACATTCCGAGTTCTCGTATCAATGTGTCACATCCGGTTGATGCTATCATTGGTAATTTAAATCAGGGAGTACTGACCAGACGTCAACTTGCTGATGCTGAGTCTTCTTCAACATCTACACTTGCTGAAGATTCCGAACTTGTTTGTCTGGCTTCGCACATTGAAGAATGCCTTCTTTCACAAGTGGAGCCGAAGAAGACTGCTGATGCATTGAAGGACCCTCACTGGGTTGAAGCGATGCAAGAAGAACTTCAACAGTTTAAGAAGTTGCAAGTGTGGACTCTGGTGCCGCTTCCCAAGGGTGTTCATCCCATTGGCACTCGTTGGGTCTATCGAGTCAAGAAGGATGACCGGGGTGTTGTTATTCGCAACAAAGCACGACTAGTGGTCCAAGGCTTCACTCAAATTGAAGGATTGGACTATGATGAAGTGTTTGCCCCGGTTGCCCGTCTGGAATCGATACGTATATTTTTGGCGTTTGCCTCATTCAAGGGATTTCGGGTATATCAACTTGACGTGAAGAGTGCTTTTCTTTACGGTCAAGTTGTGGAGGAGGTTTACGTGAAGCAGCCGCCAGGTTTCGAGGACTCTGTCAATCCGTCCTACGTATGCAAGCTGGACAAGGCGTTGTATGGTCTTCATCAAGCTCCTAGAGCTTGGTATGAGAGACTTGCAACGCATTTGTTGAAAAATGGCTTTGTACGGGGTACGATTGACAGTACTTTATTTATTAAACATGCAGATAACCATCTTTTGTTAGTGCAGGTTTATGTAGATGATATCATCTTTGGTGCTACCAAGGATGATATGTGTAGAGATTTCGAACGAATCATGAAGTCGGAGTTCGAGATGAGTGCTATGGGGGAGCTCAAATTTTTCTTGGGTGTGCAAGTTGAGCAGTCTGCTAAAGGGATTTACATCCATCAATCTAAGTATGTTAACGACATGTTAACTCGCTATAACTTGACTGATTGTAAATCCTATGGGACGCCTTTGGAACTGAACCATCATCTTGGTCCAGCAGAGGACGAAGAGGACTGTCCGGAAAAAGAGTACCGATCTATGATTGGTTCTCTGATGTATCTCACTGCATCACGTCCGGACATTGTCTTTGCCGTTTCTCTCTGTTCTAGATATCAGTCCCAACCGAAGGTGTCTCATATGCGGGCGGTAACGCGAATCTTTGGATACCTCAAATATAGACCAACTCTTGGTCTATGGTATTCAAATGAGAAAACCTTCACGCTCACTGCCTATTCGGACTCGGATTATGGCGGCTGTAGCATGGATAAGAAGTCAACTTCAGGAGGATGTCAATTTCTAGGACCGCGGCTCGTCTCCTGGCAGTGCAAAAAGCAAACCACAGTCTCTACCTCAACCGCAGAGGCTGAGTATATTGCTGCTGCCAGCTGCTGTTCCCAAGTTTTGTGGATACAACATCAGTTGAGAGATTACGGTTTACTCTTAACTATGACTCCTATACATATTGATAATACTGCTGCAATTTCTATTACTAAAAACCCTGTCCAGCATTCTAAGACCAAACATATAGAAATTAGGTATCATTTCATTCGTGACTGTTATGAAAAACACCTAATTGATCTGGTCCAGATAGATACACTTAAGCAGAATGCCGACCTATTCACCAAAGCATTTTCCCGTGCTCGTTTCGATGAGCTAGTCAACATGATAGGGTTACGTTTCTTTCAACTTAAAAAATAAATATTTGTGACCTTAGTCTGTTGTGTTTGCTTATTAGAAATGTTTAAAAAAAAAAAAAAAAAAAAAAAAAAAAAAAGGTGGAATTTAAGCAATAGCCATTCTTGATGTTTATTTAACATTTAAGAAAAGCAACGTTGCAACATTTGTTAAAAGACGTTTAGTTGTGTCTCAAAACAACTAGGAATATGATAGTACATTAGGAGACACTCCTCAAACGACAATCTCAAATTTTATCCTCGATATATCAGTAGGTTTATCTTGTATGTGTTATTTTTGCTCTTATAAACACCTGACTACTTGCACGATATATTGGTAGACATGTTTCAACACCTCTTTGAGCAATTAAGAAATACTTAACTCTGTGTTTACTCTTTTATGATGACCATCATATGATGTATGACAATGTGTCTTAAATTCTTATGTATTAGCTTGCCATGCTTCAATTGAATTGAGTTTGTATCTGACAACATTTGGGGATTTATACTGTCTGTTTCCTTTGTTGTACGTTTGTACAGACCTGGTCTCAGTCAGTATACTTTCAAACTTTAAGCAAACACAAGTCAAAGCACTTTTAAATCTTATAAAATCAAAGATTACTTACAAGGTCACCAAATGGTTTGACCAAGTCTGCTTTTGCTTAAACCTGAATCAAGTGTATGTCGCTCTGTTGTACGTAAGTACAGACCTGTCACCGCTGGCTTGATTCTTAAAAATGTTGAATTCAAACACTTTCTCTAACTAATCGAGGTTTTGAGCATGACTAAATACAAAGAGTATATCTATGGGGGAGTCACAAGAGATCTATTCACTTTCACAATAACTGCTAAGCTTGAAGTTGTGTGTGTTACATGTTTAAGTAGATAAACAATACTGATAATCGTCTTGTTTCAGACTGCGTCTAAGGCTTGATAACTTTCTTGGTGAACTTAAAATTGGACAACTATACTGGTAATCGAATTAAAGTCTGATATTGTCTTGCGAGTCTGTCTTTCTAATATGATTCCTACAATGACACATCTAAATCTGTTCTTTTCATTGTTTTTATTTATTATTTTATTTTTAGTCTATTTACTTTTGTTCACTAAGTGTCACAAATATACAAAATCTTAAAAACGGGAACTCTTGATTGACCATCCTGCGACACAGACCTTGTGTCGCATATTTGTGGCCCAGCGACACAGACATTGTGTCGCTCCCTTATGTCGCTTATTGTGCTGATATTTCCAGCGACACAAGGCTTGTGTCGCACACTATGTCGCTGACTTGTGTCAGGGGTATAAATACCCTCGTGTCGCTGTAATTAGTTATTAATTACTAGCGACACAAAAAAAAATTCGAATCCAGCGACACAAGCAAAACCGGCGACACAAGAATCCCGATTCGATTCTTCGATTTTTCTGCGTTTTCTGTGTGTTTCTTCACTTGAATCGTGTTCTCCTTCTTCATACGCATCTATAGGTACCGTTTTTATCACTTATCATTACGTATTCACGTTAGCATTTGAATTTAAAGTTTCGGGTTTTAGTTTTTTTTTAGTTTTGCCAAATTGAACGATTTAAACTGATTAAATGCGTGTAATTTTGATTGATTTATGTTCCTGCTATAATGGTACACCTTCGGACATGATCAAAACACAAAACCCCTAATTTTTGTTCATCAGAAATTTCTGGGTTTCAAAGTGTTCATCTTTGCGACACAAGCGTTGTGTCGCTTCTTTATAACGCTGGTCATATAGCGACACAATACTTGTGTCGCTGCCTTATGACGCTGCTATTCTGCGACACAATATTTGTGTCGCTGCCTTTATGTCGCTGAACCACATGCGTCATAACCGCTATGTCGCTGATCTAATTGTGCGACACAACCCTTATGTCGCTAGTAAATCATTTATTTGATTAAATTGCAAAACAGCGACATAACTCGTTATGTCGCTGTCTATCCTGCGACACAAGGCTTGTATCGCACTCCCTTTTTAATTCACAAATGTCAAATGTTATTTTTGAAACTAACGGTTTCCAAGTTTCTCGTGCTCTTACAGATATGGCAGGTGTGAATGTTAATGCTCTGTTTTGGGAACCCCGTCACAATGTGACTGCATTTTTAGACGATGATAAGGAATCGGCCGCGCCTTATCGACCAATGATCGCATTCCTTCGCCGCTCCAGGATTTATACTGCCATCACGGCCACTACTGCTATCTATCGTGATCACATCACGGAATTCTGGACAAACGCGGCTATAAATTCAGATCTTCCATACACAAGGATCATTTCTCGCGTTCACGATCGTGAGATCATTCTATCTGAACAGACGATCAGGGAATTCTTTGCCTTTCCGGACGATTCAGAGATGCCGGTTACGTTTTCCAATGCATTCATCTCTGGTGGAATGATTCGTTTGGGCTATCCTACTATCCCCAGAGATCAATACCGTAAGGCCTTTCTTACCAAGGT